>CM061227.1:50292205-50343062 GCA_030844895.1 Ambrosia x helenae | reverse complement strand
GTTGGGTCTGCTGACCTGGAGAAGAACAGATGATTAGAAAGCCAAAACATGCTATCAGTTTGATCCTTGAATAAACAGTCTTTACAACTTGCTTCTCCCAAAAGACTGCTGACCCTAACTACTGTTCTATCCAAACAACTGCTCAACAACTGCTGATATAAAGAACTGCTGAGGAAACAACTGATGAAGAACAACTGCTGACCAAAGGTCTGATGAAGAACAACTGCTGATACAAGTACTGAAGACCAAAGCACTGCTGGAACCAACAGCACTTAGGCTCCAGCAGTGGATACAAGACCATCAGAGTTTATCTTCAACAGCTGTTTAATATCAGTGCTTTCAATGTAACAGTAGTTTGTAATAGGCAGATGTTTATGTTTGTTATTCTGTTAGAGGTCACTGTCTTAGGTGACGTCAGCCTAGGTCATCAGTGCTTTGAGTCTGTCTATAAATAGAACAGTGCTTGTACTGTTATATTGCATCACACACACAAACATTCTCTCAGACAAACACTGTGTGATCAGGCTGAGGGGGAGTAATTGTACGATTGTAATCTTTTGGATTAATGAAAGCTTTCAATCTGAAAACATTTACTCTCTTGTTTTGATTTACAGTTTATTATTCCGCTGCACTTTCATTCTGTATTCATTTCATATTACCATATTTAGTTAAACAATCAAAACAAACAAACTCAGATCCTAACAATTGGTATCAGAGCTTGGTCAATTAAATTCGATCTAACAAATCAATTTAATAATCAGCTCACAATTATTGATATCGTTTGTCTGTTAGATTGAAAACAGAGTAATAGTTTAATTTCGTTTCAACCGTTTTTAAACAGACTTTGTTTTTTGAAAAATCAGAGAATGGCTTCTATCAATCACGATCCACATAACACTGGCACGAACAACAAGCCACCGATGCTTGTCAGATCTGAATACAATATCTGGCAACGTCGGATGAGCCATGTTCTAGCTCAACAAAACACTGGGTGTTGGAAGTCGGTTATCTTCGGACCACATGTTCCGACTGTGCCGAGTACTGAAGATCCCAAAGTGTTTGAGCCAAAGAAACTTGAAAACTACTCCGACCAGGATTTTCAGAAAATTGAGCTAGATGCTAAGGCCTTCAGTATTGTGGCCATGGCTCTACCAAATGATATATATGCTGGGTTGTTACACTGTAACAGTGCAAAGGAGTTGTGGGATGCACTGAAAGAACAGTTTGGTGGACTGAGGAGGTTATTGAAAACAACCGTGAAATACTTAACCAACAATATGAAACATTCAGTCATGTCAAAGGAGAGTCATTAACTCAACAGTTTGAGAGATTTAATTGCTTAATTAGTGAACTAAAATTGGTTGGTCTTACTTACCCTCATTCAACCTTGAACCATAGGTTTTTAAGATCATTACCAGACAAATGGGACACTATTGCTATTGTAATGAGAAACTCAATAGGATTTAAAGACCTATCACTGACCCAGCTTCATGGTAAACTCTTAACCTATGAGAGAGAGCTTAACCAGAAAAAGAAGCTCCAGGACTCTGGAAAAGTGTCTGATGACTATGTGTTTGGGAATACAGCACTTTTGGGTCATGATGAGGTGCCTGGAAACACAAAGGATCAGAGTTATGATCATTTTATTGACATAACTTCAGGTTTTAACTCAGGTTTTAACTCTGATTCTTATTCACCAAACTATGCTTTCACAGCAAGTGGTGGTGATATACAGGCATCTGACAATATATCCTTTGAGTATGATGACTTGAAATACTTTGACCCTGATGATTTGGAAGAAATGGACATTATGCACCAATTGGCCCTTCTCAGTGTAAGAACTAATAATTTTTACAAGAAAACTGGGAGAAGGTTTCCAGGGTTGACAGGCAGATCTAAGGTTGGGTTGGATAAATCAAAGATCAAGTGTTATAAATGTCACATGTTTGGTCATTTTGCTAGGGAATGTAGGGGTCAACATGGTACACCTATGATAACCTATCCAAATCAAAGACCACAGACCAACACTTATCAGAATTCCTATAATGCCCCTGGACCTAATGTGCAAAACACTGCTCATTTTGCACAGTCCTCAAACACTGTTCCTGTCCAGTATGTCCAAACCACTGTTCCTCAGATCCACTATGTGCAAACACCTGTTGCTCAAACACCTGTGCAAACGACTGTTGCTCCACCCTCTGCTCCTGCAGAGACCAGTCAACAGAGCTTCTTTACTCAAGGCTTTGTTGATTGGAGCAGTCTACCTGATGAGCTAACAGATGAGAATTTTGCACAAGTTGCCAAAGCTGAAAATGAACCAGAAAATTTTTGTTTCATGGCTATGGTAGATGAGATTGAATCTGAGGAAGTGGTAACTGAATCTGATGTTGTGACTGATGATGTTGTTAGTGAAGCTGTTACAGGTGAAAAACCTGAAGAAGAGGTTGTGAATCTCTCAGATCCCTGGGGTGCATCTGATGATTGTGAGTGCAAGTGTGATTGTGCTTTGATGGCTGCTGCTAAGGTATCTCCTCAAATTCTTAAAGAGTTGTGTTCTGACAAATGTGTAATAGCATTTGCTAACATCAAAGAGGTGAATGAAAACCTTAGAAAGAAAATTTTGGATGATGAAGTTAAATTTGAAAAACTCACAAAAGATTTGAAAACAAGTTTAACTGCAAAAGAGTCTGAAATTAGCAGTTTAAAACATGAAGCAACTATAACCAAAGACCAGCTCCAAACTATGATAACAAAATATCAAAGTTGTAAAAGTGAGCTTGAGTCCACCCAAGTTGAATGTAAAAAATGGGTGGAATCATGTAGAGGATTTGAGATGCTACTCAACAAACAAACCAAAAGTCATGTGAAGTTTGGCTTTGGTTTTGCAACCACTGCTCCAGCTTTTGAAAACACTGACACAAAGAGTCAAAAGTCTGTTGAGATAGTACCTACAAACCTGCAGGGTCAAGAGATTAAAATCACTGAACCAAATGGTAAGAAAATTGTTCTTGAAAAACCAGAAGGTTCCTCATCTTTTGCTGAACTTGAAAAGTATGAATTTAAGCCTACTTGGTCTGATGAGTGTGATACTCTTGAGAATTTTAAACCTGTTGATTTCAAAACTCCTGAGGGAAAGACAGCTCCTCAGGCAAAGGTCATTCCCTTGGCTAAAGTCATTCCCCTGAAAGATCCTCCAGCAGATGCTCAAACATCTGCTGAAAAGAAGACTGAAAAGGGGAAGAAGAAAGAAAAGACTGTCAACTTGTTCTGTGATTTCTGTGAAAAGAAGAATCATGTCACCAAAAACTGTTTTCTTCTAAAAGCATATGATATCAACAAAGGGACAAGTGAATGTGATTCCAAAGCCACATGTTCAATATGTGGGAAAAAGAATCACAAGACCAAAGAGTGCTTGTATCTCAAAAATTTTGATGTTAAAATACAAGAATACAAAGCTAAAACTCTTGCAAACCCTGTGGTCTGTACTCCAAAAGGAAAGCCCAAACAGACTTTCACCCCTGTCCAAACATCTGTTACAAAAAGGCTTGAAACATCTGCTTATAGAGATGTCCAAGTAACAGATGCTCCACCCACAAGCAAATACCCAAGAGGTTATGGTCAACCTCCATGTCACAGTCTGCCACATGTTTATGAGGAGCCAAAGAGACCCTCTAAACCAAGAGTGAACAGAAATCCATATGGGTATTATCATCTATCTGGAAGTGATCAAACAACTGCTGACCCAAGTGTTGACATTCAAGCACTGGCAAATGGTCAGCAGCAGTTGTTGACCTTAATTCAGAAATTGGTCCAAACCACTGATCACCTTCCAAAGCTTGAGTCTGAAAGGTCTGAGGACCCATCCAAAGCCAACTTGGCTTTGGACACTCACCAAAACTAATCATTTACTGATGTGCAGGGAGCTTCTGCTTGTTTAGATAGTCTTTGGTATGTAGATAGTGGAGGTTCCAGGCACATGACAGGATGTAGAGCCCTACTTCTGGACTTCTTGGCTCATGGAGGGGTGATATATCCTTTGGTAATGATTCTAAAGGTAAGGTGTTGGGTTCAGGGACTGTACAGGCTGGAAAACTCAAGTTTGAAAATGTCAATCTTATTGATAATCTCAAGTTTAATCTTCTGAGTGTTTCCCAAATGAGTGACAAAGGTTATGGCTCATTTTTCACAAAGAAAACTTGTAATATTATTGGGCCAGAAGTGGTGAAAAAGATTGATACCATTATTGCTGAGAGCAAAGCACAGCTTGTTGCTCATAGAAGTGGCAATGTGTATGTTGTTGATATGTTAAAGGACAATCCTATGGCAAATGTCTGTCTGTTTTCTGCTGCCTCCACTAAGGAGACAGAATTGTGGCATAGGAGATTGGGTCACACCAACCTTAATACTATCAACACACTCTCAAAACAAAGCCTTGTCAGAGGTTTACCATCAAAAGAATTTAAATGTGATGAGCATTGTGTTTCTTGCTTAAAAGGAAAACAACATAAAAGCTCTTACAAATCCATTGATGAGTCCAAAACTAGTCAGTGTTTACAACTGTTGCACATGGACTTGTTTGGCCCTGTTAAAATCATGAGTCTAAGAAGAAAGAGATTTTGTCTTGTCATAGTTGATGATTTTTCTAGGTTTACATGGACTTACTTTTTACATTCTAAGGATGAGACTGCAGGTATATTGAAGGACTTTGTCACCAAAGTTGAAAAGCAATATGACTTGCCAGTAAAAGTCTTCAGGAGTGACAATGGAACAGAGTTTAAAAATAAGGAGTTGGATGACTTCTGTGTGTCAAAAGGGATTGTGAGGCAGTTCAACATCCCAAGAACACCAGAACAAAATGGGGTAGTTGAGAGGAAAAATAGAACTCTTATAGAAGCTGCAAGAACCATGCTAGCAGATTCTGGTTTGCCACTGTCCTTTTGGGCAGAAGCTGTAAACACTGCTTGCTATGTTCAAAACAGAGTTTTGATCAACCCCAGACATCAAAAAACTGCTTATGAAATTTTGTTCAAAATCAAACCATTAATCTCATTTTTCAAAATCTTTGGCTGCCCATGTTTCATTTTAAATCTCAAAGATTCCATTTCAAAATTTGCAGCCAAAGTAGACTGTGGATATTTTCTGGGATATTCTTCTACTGCTAAGGCCTACAAAGTGTTTAACACAAGGACTAAGACAATAGAAGAAACTTTGAATGTAAAGTTCAATGAACTTTCATCTCTAAAAATCCCTGCAAACCCTGCTGAACTATTTGATTTAGATAGATTCAAATTTGAAGATATCACTGTTAAAGCTAACAATGCAGGTGTTCCACAGTCTCCACAACAAGATTACAGAACAGATGTTGTGATCCCCAGTCACTACAAAGTCTATTCTGCCTCAGAGGAAGCAGCTGTTCCTAACAATTGTCAAAACTCTGCCACAGCTGTGTCAACCACTGTTGGCCAGTCTTATCCTCAAACCACTGCCTCACCCCTCATAACCACTGACCTATCATCTGCTGATAAAAGTCAACCATCTGTTGACAAAAGTCAGTCAAGTTTCACACCACTTGGACCCATTCCTCCATTACCATTCCAAACATCTGATGGCACTACAGAAGTACCAATAGATGTTACACCAACAGAGTCATCAAACCTCTGTCCCTCACCTCAAAATGCCATTGTTCCATATCAAGGAGATCTTATTTACTTAAGAGCTCATCCACCAGACCAGATCATTGGCAACATCAGAGAGGGTGTGCTCACAAGAAGCCAATCCTCAAATATCTGTCTTTTTGCAGGCTTCTTATCCCTCACACAACCTGTCAAGTACCAAGAGGCACTGAAAGACAACAGTTGGGTAGAGGCCATGCAGGAAGAACTCCTTCAATTCAAAAGACAACAAGTATGGGAGCTTGTACCACTTCCTAAGGATGTTTGTCCTATAGGAACAAAGTGGGTCTTCAAAAACAAGACTGATGAAAGGGGTATTGTTGTCAAGAATAAAGCCAGGCTTGTGGTTCAAGGCTTCAGACAAGAAGAAGGAATAGATTATGATGAGACCTTTGCTCCTGTAGCTAGACTAGAGGCCATCAGACTCTTTTTAGCCTTTGCTGTCAACCACAACATAAAGGTGTATCAGATGGACATCAAATGTGCTTTCCTTTATGGCAAAATTCAGGAGGAGGTATATGTATGTCAGCCACCTGGTTTTGAAGACACATTCCATCCTGACTATGTCTACAAGCTCAACAAAGCTTTGTATGGACTTAAACAAGCACCAAGGGCCTGGTATGAAACTCTCTCCACATTCCTCTTATCCATTGGCTTTACAAGAGGTAAAATTGACAAAACTTTATTTCTTAAATGGAAAGGGAAACACTTAATGATTGTTCAAATATATGTGGATGACATCATTTTTGGATCCACATGTAACCAAATGTGTGAAGAGTTCAGAAAACTCATGACAGCAGAGTTTGAGATGAGTGCCATGGGTGAGCTTCAGTGTTTCCTTGGTCTTCAAGTGAAACAACTGCAAAATGGCACATTCATTCACCAAGACAAATATGTAAAGAACTTATTAACCAGATTTGAGATGAATGATTGTAAGCCATGTAGCACACCCATGAGTACAGTCAAGCTGCTCACTATTGATGACAAGGATGAACTGGTTGATCAAACACATTATAGATGTATGATTGGGTCTTTATTGTACCTAACTGCATCTAGGCCAGACATTATGTTTGCTACCTGTGTCTGTGCTAGATCCCAGGCTTCACCCAGAAAGTCAAACCTTATTGCTGTGAAAAGGATATTCAGATACCTCAAAGGTGCTCCCACACTTGGTATCTGGTATCCTGCTAATGGAAACATTGAGCTTTCAGGTTATTCAGATAGTGACTTTGCTGGCTGTCACACCACAAGAAAATCCACTTCAGGAGGGTGCCAATTTCTAGGGAATGCCTTAGTTTCATGGCAAAGCAAAAAGCAGGCAGCTGTTTCAACTTCAACAGCTGAAGCTGAATACATTGTTGCTGCAAGCTGTACAGCCCAACTCATGTGGCTTCAAAATCAACTACTGGATTTTGGGATAACTGCACTTAGGACTCCACTCATGTTGGACAGTCAAGCTGCTGAAAATATCATCAAGAATCCAGTCTCTCATTCCACTACCAAACACATTGACATAAGACATCATTTTGTCAGAGACAGTTATGAAAAAGGTTTGATTTCTTTACACCATGTTCCAACAGAGGATCAGTTGGCAGATGTGTTAACAAAAGCTTTAGACACATCCACCTTTACAAATCTGATTTCCAGAATTGGTATGTTAAACATGGATTAATTACGAAAAGTTTCAATAAATCTTAATAAAATGGTTCAGCAAATCAAATTTTTAAAAAAAAAAATAATAATAACTGTTTGGTTGAAAAATCTGTTTATAACATCTGATCAGATAAAACAACCACTGTTTCATTCATATCCACTGTTGGTTGAAAAGTCTGTTTCAAAACATTTGATCAGATAAAACAACTGTTAGTTGAAAAATCTGTTTCCGAACATCTGTTCAGATAAAACAACTGTCTCCTTATATATATATACTATATTAAAAAAAACATCTGTTTGTATCAGCCGTTTGTATCAGTTGTTTGCCAAACACAGCTGTTTTCCACCAGATGTTTCATCCATCAGATGATTGCCAAGTCTGCTCATATAAGCAGAGGTTTGGCCACATCAGCGGTTTCATTGAGCCTATAAAACCCTGTTTTACCACAACAGACGTTACACTGTCTCATTGTATTCAAAATACTGATAACCGCCTTCTTCACTCTCAAACCCTTCATCAATCTTCAATCATCTTCACCTTTGAAATCCACTAAAATGGATCTTCAAGCCAAAGCTACACACAATTGTCTCCCCTATCTGATCAAAACAGATGACAACACTCCATTTCATTCCACCATCGACATTTTCCTTAACTCCAAATACTTACCCATCCTAACCGCCAACGCCCCCATTTACCTTGATACACTCCAAGAATTTTGGTTGAATGCAGAGTTTCTACTACAAGACAAAAAGCCTACTTCCATTATTTCCAAAATTGGAGAAACCAGTATCGTCATTACCCCTGAAACCATATCCACAACCTTCACACTGAATGACCTGGCAGGTAAGGACTCCTTTACTAAAACAGAGCTTCACACTGAGTTCCAAGAAAGAGGGTATGATGGTCAGATGACTGGATCAACTCTTTTCAAAAAGTTTTTCCCTCCAGTCATGAAATTTTTCTTCCATACTCTTCTTCTTTGTGTCTCTGCTAAGTCCACATCCTTTAATGAAATCCCATTGAGGATGCAATATCTGGGTTATGCCATGTTGTCAAACTCTGACTTCAATCTTTCCCAGGGATTGTTCATGGACTTGGTATCAAATGTGAAAGCTGTCAAGTCTGGGTCAAACAATGCTTTTCTTATTTACCCAAGAATTCTTAGTGTAATCTTACAAAAAGTCTTACCAGAAAAAGTTTTCAAAAAGGGTGAAGCTATGCAAATGAAAAGCTTAACTGATGAAACTTTCACAAGAATGCTGGGTGGAAGCACCCAAGAAAAAGTGTCTAAAGTGTCAAAAGTTTCTAAAACACAAACAAAGAGGACAAAGGCAACAACTGTTGTCAAAACCTCTGTTGTTGAGCCCACTGCTCCTGGTGATCATGGCACTACATCCAGTGCTGTGAAACCCACACCAGCCACTTCCAAAAAGAAACATCCATCCACAAAAACCTCCACTCAACCATAATTGAGGCTTCTGGATGATGAGGTACCAGAAGAAACCTCTGTTGCACAACAAAAGCAACCTGAAACCACTGTTGTTACTTCCTCACAACAGTTGGACATACCTCCACCTGACCAAACTCCTCATGCATCCTCTCAAAAGGATCATGTTGTAAGCCAAGGGGACACACATCATGATACATTTGAGTCACTTGACCATATGTTCACAAGCCCTTCTCCCAGGGCTAACTCTCTTGTTACTCCTCCATCCTCACCATCACATGTTCCACAAACAATGCAACCTCTGTTTGAAGCAATTGATAAATCTCAGGAAGATCCCAGTTCCTCTCTTCCACCTGTCACTGAGAGTATACTCCAACAAGTGACTGGTCCTGAGAATATACAATCTGCTATCCCACAAACAGAAGAGGAGGTTACACCACCTGAGTTCAATAAAACTCTAGGTGAGTTTTCAAGTGGAGCAGCCACTACTGATGTAGAGACCACTGTCTCACATCAGGACAGTGATTACATAGCTAAGACTCCCTTGAAGGCAACAACTGTTGAAGCCACTATAGTGTCTCCAAAAACAGTTGGAAGTCCCCAGTACCAAGACAAAGGGGCATCTGATTCACCTATTAGGCCTGAATCAGGTAGAACTACCACTGGTAGGGACTCCGATAATCCTATTAATTTAGGAGATGGGTCAAAATACCAAGAATTGACGGACAGAGTTTCTGTCATTGAAACCTCTGTTGCTGACATCAAATCTGATGTCAAGCTTCTACAAAGCTCAATTGCAGATCTTTCCAAGAGTCAACCATCCACAGCTGATATAGCCAATGAGTTATGGAAATCAGTTTCCCCCATCATCATAGCTCACAGAAAATTGGCTGATCAGACACATGAAACTTACATGGCTGAGATCAGGAATATGGTAGATGCAAGGTACAAAGATACCCATGCTGATATCAAAGCCATCAAGGATCACCTGCTGAAGACTACTGGCTCTGCCCCTACCACCATCCTCAGGGATGAAAATGATGATGCTTTCACGGCTGATGATGCCAAAAAGGGGGAGAGTGGCAGAGATAGGCTACCAAAACTAGATCCTTTTGGTTGTCCTCCTTCTCAAAAAGGCCAAGCCAAGTCTGCCAAGAAACCAGAGTCTACCAAATCAGCTCCACAACAACAACAAGCAACAACAGCACCACCACAACAACCACCACAACAAACCAGTGAGAAGAATAAAGCAGTAGATGACTCTGCAAACATAGAAGCTGAAAAGGCTGCTCAAGAGAAACAGAAAAGAGCTGACACTTTGGAAGTTAAAGCAGAGTCATTAATTGAACTCAAAAAGAAACAACAAAGGGAAACTGAAGATGTGGGATCCTCTAAAAGGATGAAAAGACCTGCCAAGCATGTTAGAAAACCACCATCTAAGTTGAACACCTCTGTTGATAAAACCACTGCTACTGAAACCACTGCCACCCAAAACACTGAAGCTACTCAAAACACTGCTACCCAAACCACTGCACCCAAACCAACAAACACACCTGAACATACAACCACCAAACATACATCACCAGCCAAATCCCAAACATCTGCTGGACCTACTAAAAGGCCAATAGATGTTAAACCAACCACTGCTACCAAATCACCATCACCAAAAATCATGTACACAAGGAAGAGAAAATCAACCTTTGTTGTACATGATGAAAACATACACACATCACCAACCATCACTTCAACTGCCCAATCCACTCCTCCCATCACAGCTATTCCAATCACATCATTCTCACCACATACATCCAAGTTCAGATCCCATAGACCACCACCAACCATTACACCATTGGTTGTTCAGTATCCCCTTGAACTTGATCTACTCAAGGGGGAATTACAATCCTTCTACAATACTGAACAGCCATCTGAAAGATCCTTCCCATCTCTCCCAAACTTCCCTGTTCCCCTCAATATTGATACTTATCTGAAATACAAGGGTGAGCAGGTGGATGCCATCATCAGGGAGAAATGCAAAGGGAAGGATGACAGGACTGCTCAGGGCATCCATTCAGCAGAGCTTAGCAAACTCAGAAGGATTGAAGATTTTGCTAAGACCCTGAGCAATTCCATGTCCTCCATGCCTCTCGGTGTAGATTTGGAAAAGGAGGTAAGGGAATCTCTTCTTGAACAGATAATGGCAACCAAGCCTTACAAAGCAAACAAAAAGCAGTTCAATGGTTGGACTACTCATGCTTTGAGAGAAGAACTACTCAGGATTGAAGAAATGGCCAAAGACCCCAAAGCTAAAGTCTCCACTCCTAATTTGGCAAAGGCAGAGACCCAGTCAGAGCCTTGAAATTCAAAAGGATGAGGCAAGAGATTGTAGCTGCCAACTATGGGGAGATGAGGTCTGTTTCCAGATGGTCTGAGTTAAGGCTGGTTGAAACCTACAAAAGTCTGGAAGAAAATAGAAAGAAGGATCCCAGCCTTCCAAGAAAACCAATTTACACTGATGAGCCAATGATGAAGAGACCCCAACAGACTTTTAATCTGGACAGCTTACTTGAAACCTCTGATCTCACAGCTGCTGCAAGTAGACAGTTCAAGAAGCAGAAGGAGATGTCAGAGGAAGATCAAAGAAAGTTTGCTGATACATTCATCAAGGAAGGGCTCTTCAATCAAATACATTATTTCTCTGATCCTACAACAGAGAAACTCAGAGAACTCATTGGAAGACCTCCTTCACCCAACTCATCAAGAATAAAAGTTCATCTCAGCAAATCCACTGACTCAAAAATTCTAAAGTGGAAAGTCAACAAAGACAACCACGAATTGACATTGCTCAGGTCAGATGGAAGGGTTCAGAAGATCAGCATGGATGATGCTTACAGCCTATGTGCAGAAGATCACCAAGCATTGCTAAATCTGGATCTAGAAAGAGATGAAGAAGACTTATCTGCTCTGAACTTTGAACTACAATTCAAAGGTCAAATCAGAGAAAGTCTGATGAGGAATAAAGATCAATAAATAAAGCTGAGTTTTGGCATCATCTGTTCTAGGGGGAGATTGTTGGGTCTGCTGACCTGGAGAAGAACAGATGATTAGAAAGCCAAAACATGCTATCAGTTTGATCCTTGAATAAACAGTCTTTACAACTTGCTTCTCCTAAAAGACTGCTGACCCTAACTACTGTTCTATCCAAACAACTGCTCAACAACTGCTGATATAAAGAACTGCTGAGGAAACAACTGATGAAGAACAACTGCTGACCAAAGGTCTGATGAAGAACAACTGCTGATACAAGTACTGAAGACCAAAGCACTGCTGGAACCAACAGCACTTAGGCTCCAGCAGTGGATACAAGACCATCAGAGTTTATCTTCAACAGCTGTTTAATATCAGTGCTTTCAATGTAACAGTAGTTTGTAATAGGCAGATGTTTATGTTTGTTATTCTGTTAGAGGTCACTGTCTTAGGTGACGTCAGCCTAGGTCATCAGTGCTTTGAGTCTGTCTATAAATAGAACAGTGCTTGTACTGTTCTATTGCATCACACACACAAACATTCTCTCAGACAAACACTGTGTGATCAGGCTGAGGGGGAGTAATTGTACGATTGTAATCTTTTGGATTAATGAAAGCTTTCAATCTGAAAACGTTTACTCTCTTGTTTTGATTTACAGTTTATTATTCCGCTGCACTTTCATTCTGTATTCATTTCATATTACCATATTTAGTTAAACAATCAAAACAAACAAACTCAGATCCTAACATTATGAAATTGCATGTGTTCATTTAGATTTGTTTATTGTGATCGTTGACTTGGATCCTGGTTTGTCATGCGCCTCACGGTAAAACTCCGCAAGTGGATTTTGAGGGTGTGACAGCAACTACATGTCCGGCTAACACAATTGTATGAAACAACAATACATGTGGCAGTGTCCAAGTGGAAAGTTACACAATCCACCCAAACCCGAACAATCACAAAGTGTTTCATGAGGTTACCGTTTACACAACTTATGAAGCGTTCCCAAAAGCACAAACACAAGTTATCATTTGGCATTAATTGTTTTCATGTGGATCTTGGTATTTGGGAACATGAATTTGATTTGGCGCATACATACTTCAACTCTAACACTCGGCCGCCGGATGATGAGTTTGAAACATGGTCTAAAGAGCTCAAGGCATACTATAGGAGTTTAAAGAGAAATTCGCCACTAAAAGGGTCTCCAAAAAAGAATGTCGTGAGTGTTGCAAAAGAGGATGATAAGGGAGATGATAGTGATGATGTTGAGTCCGAGATGCATGAGTCGGGACGATTCATGAGCTTGACTTAGCTTAGTGCTTTTATTTCCCTTGTATGTTTTGTTTTGTTTGTTTGGTTGTTGGGCCTTGTGCCTTTGTTTGTTTTGTTGTTGGGCTTTAAGCCTAGATGGTTGGTTGTTGGGCTTTGTGCCTAGTTTGTATTCTCTTTATGGTTATTAATAAAAGTTTGCCGGGGTCTTTCCCCTTTTCCCAAAAAAAAAAGTTATCATTTGGCATTAATGCTCCAAAACACATGATAGCTTCCTATTAACATATGTATATATATATATATATAAATGACTTATGAATCATGAACACAAAAGTTCGGAAAAAGTCATACATATTGATATTGTCATCGAGAACTATGAAATCTAACTAAACACATGACAATATGATCGCCTAAACGGATATTCCTATATCAAGGGTGACTAGAGTTTATGAAACAAATCATCTATATGTTTATATAAGTCTATAATCGGCCACCTATATGTGTATCTACTCGCTTTCACGATTCATTTTTACACACACACACAAATATCGTAAGTGAAAAAGATTTATATCTTGATAGCCAAATGAACTTATCTTTGATTTAAATCACACAATAATTATACATATATACACACATCCACGGCAATATATACATAGATATGCACACACATATGTTTACTCGACTACACCTACACACATTTACATGTGTTGTACTTTTCTTACACTCCATGAAACTCCTCTTTGCTTGTTGTCCTTTTCGGCTGAAACCCCAACCTAAACACCCTCATATGTCCCTATCATTAGAATGTCCAACTAATACACTTATATGGCAAGTTATGACATTGTACATTCACCTCTTTATTTGATTATCTTAACCTCAAATAGGAGATCCCCTTGCTTATCCATTTTGGCTGAAACATTCCCATATACATACACAATTACCTCACAAATGACAACTAGAGACTTTGTACCATCAACATCACCTACATGGAGACAAACACAAGGTCTAGGACAAGTCACCATCACCTCCAATTCACCTATATGGATCGGCCGAATGTTCTCAAGGGACCACATGATTTGAGCATCAATGTTAACAAATGAGGTAATCAAATATAGCATGGATGAGGTAATCACTTACATTCAATTAGGCAAGAAGCCAAGATTACCCACACTCCTACACTAGTCAACCATCTCTTCTTATAACCACCTCAACATAATCGGCCAAGGAAGCATAAATTATCACTTTCAACTAATAATTCCTATCACTTGGTCTTATCAACATCTTATCTCATTAAGGCAATGTACTTATTTAGATTATACCCCTAAACAAAACATCCTACTTCTTCCATGAAGGATAGAAATTGGCCGAATGTGTGGAGGATCAAAAGGGAAGCAATCGACTAAAGACAAGGCTTGGACAACTCATCTAAGACAAGACTTACACTAAACAAGAAATGTACTCTCCAAATCACACTACCATGGGAGCTTGATCACCTATAATTCACACTATAAAAGGGCTACTAGAGCTTGCCAAAGTCACACCATTCTTTCCTTATTCCTTTGATACTCATCGGCCAAACTAACCACACCACAACCGAAGCACCAAGACGAGCTCAAGAAGAGGATCAAGGTTCAAGACCCATCACCCTACATTGTTGATCGGTGTCGAAGGACCGGTCAAAAATAAGAGTTTAAAAAAAAACCAACTACCTTACTAGTTAGGGTAAATCGAGTGTCGAACCATGAGGAGTATTGTGGAAAGTGTTGTATCTAACAATTAAATTAAACGTGACGAAAACGTAAAATCAATTAGTTGATTGTTAATTAATTTGCAAATAATAAAAACAACTTAAAAGAAAACGAGTTGTAAGCAATATAAGAAATTGTGACCTCTCCAGGATCCCGGTTAATTACTATTGCCAAGGTTAATATAGTTTGCCAATTGATATCACATAGACATGATATGTCGATTAATATGATTGATAAAGAAGGTTGATTAATGACTTTTTGACAGCTAATACTAGACTGCGACTGTTGACTCGGTTGATTATCACCTAACAATATCTTAATGACTCGTAATATTGAAAGAAACAACTTGAATGTATTCAATGGCCCTCGATAATAAACCGTGTTGGTTGATGAAATCCAAACAAACTAATCATTCAATAAACGTTCAACATCAATATTAAAATAAACCACACCCGAAACCGAAAGTTTACACATTCAAAATTTCAATTCAATTGTTTAGCAAACATAAACCTTGTTCTAATAACTAACCATTCACCCGGAGAGGTTCACGGATGATTTAGCTGCTCATGGTGGTGTAGAACACGCTCGTGGAAGGATTAACGCTTGAGAGCATCTTGATTTAGATGAACTAGTGCTTCAATGATGTTGTGTGTTGATTATTCTTCCAAATCGTCCAAATAATGTTTTTTTGTTCCAAGAATGATGGCTAAGAAAAGCTTTAGGTTTTTAGTTAGGCTTTTATACTTCCAACAACAAACTTCCCATAATTATTGTGCCTACCGCCGTCCCTTACAGCTATACCTCTAAAGGTGACGGCTAGAGCAAACTGATGGATTATTGTTATTTGTAGCTGATCTCCTTTAGATGCACATTAAATGACGTTTAACTTTTCCTTTGCATTCTTTTTTTTTTACGTTGTATTATTATTATTATTATTATTATTATTATTATTATTATTATTATTATTATTATTATTATTATTATTAGCCTCCGACTCGGGTGCTGTTGGCTTATCCAAAGTTCCTCTTCAACGCTCCAGCGTCGATGAACACCTATCACTTTCCATATTCGCTTTCAAGTGTACGCGACTTGATCATTTTCCTTCGACTCACACGCGTTACACAATTCCATCTTAAGTCCATCATTTTAGCCGCTTCACCTGCGATTACACAATCTAGCGTAGTTATCTTATTCATAACAATATACTCATCCAATTCACATTAAAACCACACAATTACACACATTAAGGTTCATGTTTTACCCCGTTCATCACATTCCCACACTTACCTTTGATTATCCCCAATCAAACCATCTCAAAACATGACTTACCTTATTAACAAGCCACCTCAATTTCCTATACCTATTGATTTTTCAAGATCCCCAATCATGCCCTTCCCATAGACTTACACAATCAAGATTGACAATCTGGCGAGCAAGTGTTGCGCAATTTCAAAACAAGACTTGCCTATCCAAACCTAACATGCTTATGTTCATATACATATGCTACACACCCCTCACAATGTTCGCTCCTCTCGGTTTAATATCTGGACTAGCGTGTAATGTACTAGTATATAACACTCATAAAACCAAGAATGCAACTTCGTTATCATAGGTTTGTATAACAATCACACATAAGCTATAAGTTGTGCACATATTAAAAGGACTTACGGGTTTTGGGCTTCGGGTAAAGGTAGGATGATTTGGTTCACAATTGGCTCGAAAACAAAAGGTTTAACACAAATACTCGAACATCCGTATTCACATATCACACAAACATACTAACACATCAACTTGGGCATAATCGACCCATAACAATAACTTCTATTTTTTTATTTTTTTCTGATTTTTTTTCTTTTCTCTTTTTTTTCTCATATATATTTTTCTTTTATATATATATATATATATATATATATTGTTTTTCTTTTTTTTCTCAACATTGAAAACTAAAAACAATAAACATCAAGAACACATGGATGTCAACATTCTTTATTCAACAAAATAACGGATCGATTTGGGTAATAGTGTAGGTTTAACAATTGAAAGGTTTAGGCTCAACATGGTTTACTAGTGGTGAAGTTTAACAAATGGGTCAACACAAAACAACAAACATGGGTATCAAACAAACGAGTGGGTTCCTACATTGCCTTTCTCATCTATGCACACATATTGCCTAAAGCTTTAGCATGTATCGAATTACACAAATTCTGCAACAAAGAAGCATTTGGCCTACTCTCATGAAACGAAACATTTATATCAACTAAACATCTAGTAGGCTCAAGATCTCACAATGTAGGGAAATAGGCTGCCGACATGTAGCATATGCAAGTCCTATAAGCATTTTACCCCTAGCTAGGCATCTCTTTTCATTTCCTCTAAAAACACTCGCCAGAAATACTCTCATGAAACTTAAAGGGACAACCATTATTAGGGATCTCGTATTTTCACATTTGGCAAAAGACTCTTCGGTGATTGAAAATTCGGCTTTTATGCCTGATCAAGCAGAAAAGGGACAAATTTTGCAAGATTTTTCATTAAACTTTTTCAAAAAATTTCAAAATTCTCAATTTTTCTTGCAACGGTAAGTAACTCCACCTTACTTCCCTTGGGTCCCCCATCCCCACACTTGGGATACATTGTCCCCAATGTATGGTGCTTTTAGTGTCTACCCAATTCTTTCCAAACCATCAATCTCAACATACGCGACTATAGACTACCACCCGTAATGATTAGTTACTTAGCAAACAACCACCAAAACAAAAACAAACAAACAAACAAACAAATAAAGAAACAAAAAAACAAAAATAAATAAATAAAATTCCGGGCTGCCTCCCGGTAACGCTAAGTTTACAGTCTTCAGCCTCACTTTACCTGGTGTTCTAATCATGGTGGGCGAGTGGGATGCTTGCATCCCTCAGCCGCTAAGCATGCATCCTCCCAGTTCTGTGGTAATGCTTCAGACCTCTCATAGCTATAATCTGAAGCTCTGGCTCTTAAGCCATCCTGGTTGACCATAGCTCGTTTCTTGACCTTCTTCTTCTTCTTCTGCATACCCTTCTTGACTCCAGCTTCTTCAATCCTGTCAACCATGCAACACTCTTCCTCAGCATTTGGGTCAGTTAAATTTAAAAACACATTCAAACTCAATGTTCTTTCCCCAAACCTCATATTTACCATCCCATTGGCACAATCAATCACTGCGTGTACAGTTGCCAAGAACGGTCTACCCAATATAACCATGGGTTGTGTCTCTTTTTTATTCGGGACACAATCCATTACTAAAAAGTCCACTGGGTAAAAACACTCCTCCACCTTGACTATTACATCCGTTAACATTCCCCTAGGACATATCGCCTTTTGATTTGCCAACACCATGGTGATATCGACCTCTTTCAGAGGACCAAAATCATGTTGGTCATAGATACATCCTAGAAGAATGTTGACACATGCTCCAAGATCCAATAATGCCTTGTCAATTTTAAGTTATCCGATCTGTATTTGAATTAAATGCGTTCCTGAGTCTTGGAGTATCGGTGGACACGTACCCAATAACGCAGCACGAACATGTAATGGTAAATCAAATTGTTTTGGAAGCTTGTTGTGTCGGTTTTGGGTACTCAATTCCTTCAAACTCTCAGCATGAACGGGATCTTGTTTCAAAACATCAAGTAATGGTTAATTAATTTTCACTTTTATAAACTTTTCCCACTTTTCATCTTTTAGTGGGGTTTCTCTCAAAACTGATGTTTTGTTTTGTTCCACTGCAGCTAGAGGAAATGGGGCAGGTTTAACTTCCCCACACTTATCCTTAGCTATAGTGGAATTTTCATTCAAATTTTTTTCACAAAACAATTTTTAAAATTTTTATGTGTTGTTTGTGAAATCAGATCCTGATCACCTTCACAATCTATATGATTAGATAGAAGATTTACCGCATTTATCCGCACGTTCTTCATATTTGATGATGACTAATGTGCCAGATTAACCTGAGTATCACTCGGCAGCTTCCCGTTCGCCTTCTTTAGCTCTGCCACATCTCCAGCTAACTGCCCAACCTGCGTAGTTAAAGCCTGAATAGTTTTATCACGTACCTCACCTTTCTGCTTAATGGCCTGCAAATCCTATTGAATCAGCTTCAACATGTTCATCACCTCACCAATCTCACTACCTGATGTCCCAGAAGACTGACCACCCTTTTGGTAACCCCCACCACTACATTCATAACTAAAATTTGAGTGATTTCTAAGACCTGGGTGATAAGTGTTGGAGTTCATGTTAGACCAATTTCTATTCCACGCTTGTACTTGGTATACCTCTTTTATCCCACCAACTATACTAGGACAACTATCAGCTACGTGCCTGAAATCCCTACAATGCCCTCACATGGGTTGACCACTAATCCCTAAGTTAGCTACTTGATACTCTAACCTAGCTAACCTCCCAGCATCACCTATACTAACCCCACTTGCATCTTTTACCGTTGCTTGCCTTGATCTCCTTGAACACTGTGCTTTCCTCTTTGTTGTCTCAGCTCTCCTCTCAAGGTACTCCCAATCAACCTGTTCATCGTTAGTGCCAAAAGTACCATTTGAAATTAAATCTAACGCACCTTGGTCTTCATAGTGAAGTCCTTCATAAAATGAGTTGATCAATTCCCACAGTTGGATGTCATGATGTGGGCAGTTGTTGATCATCATCTTGAAACGAGTAAGTGCTTCATGAAAAAACTCACCTGGCTGCTGAGAGAAATTCCTGATGTTCTTCCTAGCATCATTTGTTCGCTGACTTGTATAGAACTCATCAAGAAACTGCTGATGCATTTCCAACCAGGTACGAATAGATGCTGAAGGTAAAGATTTGAACCATTACTGTGCTTTATCTTCGAGAGTGAACTGGAACAGTATAAGCTTCACCTCACCATGTGTAAACCCTTGCCCCCCGATTGTGTTGCATCTTGCATCATAAGCCCCAAGATGCATATACGGCTCCTCAGTCACTAACCCGTGATACTTAAGCAAACTCTGAATTACTTGTGATCTCACTTCAAACGACATGTCATGCAGTTGTGGAATGACCACTGCTGATGGATTATGAACAATAGCAGGTCTGAAGTGACTCTCAATCCCCCTCACCGGGCCTCTCTCAAACCTCAAAGGAATGCTTGCTTGATTTGCATTCCTTGGGTTAGGTCTCAAAGGTTGATTCACCACTTGTTGTTGTCGAGGTGCAGGGTAAGCTAGAACTTCTGGAAATGCTGGATACCCTTGATTGCCTTGATTGAACTGATGGAACCCTTGATGATTTAAATTCTGTGGCCTCGCCAACTGATATTTCCCGTGATCTCCTTCATCCCCATCCAAATCCCCGTCATTATACTCGTAGTAATCTTGATTAGTTATTTGACTGAAGCTAAATGATGGATATTGGGTTGTAGAAGTCTGTCGGAATTCTGTATCGGTTTGAGTTATGGTGTTATCATCAGGAATCACTCTCACATAAGGAGAAGAGTGACTGGTCACAAGTTTTTGAGTGAAAGGTGGGTCTAGTGCCGAAGATTGGCCTTGTTGTGGGTTGAATCTCTCAAAGTTCGGGAGAGAAGTTATTGGAGAAGTGTGAGTTGTGGTTGGTTGTGGTAAAGATGATGTTTGTGAAAGTGATGTCGGGAGATTATCAAAGTTCGAAAATGGTGGAATTTGTGGTGATTGGGTACTGGATTGTGGTGGAGGTTTAGAAGTGGCGAATGTATTCGGTGATGGGTGGTTTGGAGTGGGTGAAAACTGTGGTTCAGTAGTAATGTTCAGGTTCTCCATTGATTTGAACTGTGAAATTGGATATTGTTAAACCTTCTTCTCTCGATGAAATACTCGGTTCTGCCGAGCTGTTTTCTCAACCTCTGGATCGAAGACTAGTGGAGATGACTTCCCTGAGTGTCTTATATGATGCATGCAACTGAAGAGTTACCTGCACAAAACAAACAAGAAAATCGAGCGTAATACTGAACAATAAACTATACAAACAGAATATAAACATTTTTGAATTTTTGGTTTTTTTTCTTTTTTATTTTTTTACTACGAAAAGAAACACTTTGTGCACAACTCCCCGGCAACGGCGGCAAAATTTGATCGGTGTCAAAGGACCGGTAAAAAATAAGAGTTAAAGAAAAAACCAACTACCTTACTAGTTAGGGTAAGTCGGGTGTCGAACCATGAGGAGTATTGTGGAAAGTGTTGTATCTAACAATTAAATTAAACTAGACGAAAATGTAAAATCGATTTGTTGATTGTTAATTAATTTGCAAATAAACTTAAAAGAAAACGAGTTGTAAACAATATAAGAAATTGTGACCTCTCCAGGATCCCGGTTATTTACTATTGCCAAGGTTAATATAGTTTGCCAATTGATATCACATAGACATGATATGTGGATTAATATGATTGATAAAGAAGGTTGATTAATGACTTTGTGACATCTGATACTAGACCTCGACTGTTGACTCAGTTGATTATCACCTAACAATATCTTAATGACTCGTAATATTGAAAGACACAACTTGAATATATTCAATGACCCTCGATAATAAACCGTGCTGGTTGATGAAATCCAAAAAAACTAATCATTCAATAAACATTCAACATCAATATTAAAATAAACCACAACCAAAACCGAAAGTTTACACATTCAAAGTATTAATTCAATTGTTTAGCAAACATAAACCTTGTTCTAATAACTAACCTTTCACCCAGAGAGGTTCACGGATGATTTAGCCGCTCATGGTGGTGTAGAACACGCTCGTGGAAGGATTAACGCTTGAGAGCATCTTGATTTGGATGAACTAGTGCTTCAATGATGTTGTGTGTTGATTATTCTTCTAAATCGTCCAAATAATGTTTTTTTGTTCCAAGAATGATGGCTGAGAAAAGCTTTAGGTTTTTAGTTAGGATTTTATACTTCCAACAACAAACTTCCCATAATTATTGTGCCTACCGCCGTCCCTTACAGCTATACCTCTAAAGGTTACAGCCAGAGCAAACTGATGGATTATTGTTATTTGTAGCTGATCTCCTTTAGATGCACATTAAATGACGATTAACTTTTCCTTTGCATTCTTTTTTTTTTTACGTTGTATTATTATTATTAGCCTCCGACTCGGGTGTTGTTGGCTTATCCAAAGTTCCTCTTCAACGCTCTAGCATCCATGAACACCAATCACATTCCATATTCTCTTTCAAGTGTACGCGACTTGATCATTTTCCTTCGACTCACACGCGTTACACAATTTCATATTAAGTCTATCATTTTAGCCTCTTCACCTGCGATTACACAATGTAGCGTAGTTATCTTATTCATAACATTATACTCATCCAATTCACATTAAAACCACACAATTACACACATTAAGGTTCATGTTTTACCCCGTTCATCAATTGTCTTGATTAGGTATGATGTATAACCATTGTATTGTTTCGAACCCACTAATCACTCGGCTTAGTTAACACTAGACCTTCGACCTTTGATTCAAGTATGATCGACCATTCACATACATAAGTATTATAAACAAAGTTCACCTATAATTGTTTCAACTAAATAAGATCACATTATCAGGTTACCACCCTTATATGTTATCAATTGGCCTTAATTGTACATCCATAGCTAGAACAAAGTTTTGGGATCAAACCACGACTTAAACAATCGATTTTATAAACAAAACTAGCTTGATGAATACTCGAAACTAAGGCTTATTTTTGAAGTGATTACAATATGCTTTTCAGTGAAAAACACTCCAAAACCTATTGTAAAGCTTCGATGGTGCCTTAGTAAGCATAGATCAACCGATTTATATCCACTAAATTATCGATTTCAAGGCCCATGATATTGTATAGTTTCGGCTACCATACTCTAACATATGTTTAGTAAGCTATAACACATGTTAACACTAGTTTAAATATTATAAAAGCCTAAACATGTGTTAAATGCTCGTTTTGTCATAAACTGACCACACGTGTTGGATTGGGAACAACTTATGGCCCATGAAAACATGTGGGGCTCGTTCCGTCCGCAATAAATGATACTTCAAGTCACCCGGGGTTTCTGGAACCATACCCTTTACTGGAACACATGAATATAAATCACCACGTGCACAAAAAAATGGCCTACCTACACTAAAACTACGGCTCATGAATGTCGGGTGAACAACTTGTATGATAAACCACAAGAACGTACAATTTATCGTGCTATTAATAATAATGGGGTAACTACTGACTGAGCGGTAGTTATCTCACACTGCAGCTTCATTAGACCACACGCATCTTCATCAGGTGAATTTCACGGCCCCATTTTACTATTTCTACATTTTCGGGGGACAAACATGCTACAACTAGTAAGATATCATTTTGTGTGTATATTATATCGTGACTGCCATGTGGAACATGAGACATCTGATTCATGAGCTCAATAGTCCTCGTATTTACATTACGCTATAACCATTAGCTATCGAAAGTCGTGGAACACTTTAATAGATCTATTGGGTTGACACTCCCACTCTTGGTTAGTCGCTCTAACCGGTTACATACGAAAGAGTGTTAGTATTCATACATACATTGTCTTTAGTGTACAATGCACGAGGCACAACAGTCAAGAGGTTTGGTTACGGGACTCATGGTTTGCACATTAATCATTCGCTTAGCTAGCCTATGATTGGTCATACACGAATTACACAAGAACATTACTTATTACATTCAAAATCTGTGAACTCACCAACATTATTTTTGACAAATCTCTTATGCATGTTTTTCAGGTAATTGATGACGAGAAGTAGAGGTTTGAGAGATGGGTTCGAGCATGCACTTGGTAGTACCACTTTGGATTAGGTTTTGTCAGCCAATGATGTTTAGTTTTCATGTTCATGAATTCCAGACAATTTCCTATTTTTCAGACAATGTTATGACGATTTGAATAATTTTATGACAATATCCATCCTTTGATGGTACCTATTTAAATAAATATTTGTGTTTCTTGAACTTGTGCTTGAAAACCTTTCGAGGTCGCATCCCCGTGTTTCCGCCTTGGCAGGGTGTGACAGATTGGTATCAGAGCATAAGGTTATAGTGAACTAAGATTCTTTTGAGTCAACTATAACCCAAAATATTTTCAAAACGTTTTCACAAAGTACCACACTGTCTCACCTTGAACCTCTCAAGTCTCAAGATGCTCTATGATGACACACGGGTATAGTAGTTTATTTATTTACATACATGTTCATTTACATATGTGCATGCATATGACAGGATCATAGCCATCACTGTTGATCTCACTATATTGTCTGATTCTGAGCCTGATTACCTAGTGATGACACACCAGAGGAGGACCTTCCACTCACCCAGCCTGCTCCCATCCCTTTCGAGGCCCCCGATTTCCCCCATCACGGAGGAGGTTGGATTTCTGACTCTGACATGGATGTAGATCATGCACCCCTAGTTAGGCATGTCTCTGATGATCACACTAAGGATGACATCCCTCCTTCTCTTGCAGACCCTGGCGTTCACCCTCCTGTGGTCCCTTCCACTGCCCCTACTACCTCGAGTCTGGCCCCTTTCTTTCGCATCGACTATACGGGTCGTACCCTCCAAAGGTACACTCCCCGTAAGAGGGTGCGACAGATAGTGGTCATTGCCCTCCCTTCCCGTGCTCTGGTTACCACCTTGCCCGCTGACCCTGCCCCTACCGGCGAGCGTATTCTACCTGCCGACCCCATACCGGAGTTACGCACCTTTGAGGCACCCGTGCCGGTGATTGAGCCATCACCGATATTAAGGAGGCGCTCTCAGGCCCATAAGCGGCCATACCTTCCCAGTTTCACCGATGACTTCGCCCATTGGGACAAGAAGGATGACCATGAGGCGATGACGCTGGGAGGATCATCTGTAGACCTCTTTACACTGAGCACGACGTTATTCTGTCCCACGATGCGCAGCTAGTTGCTATGGGTGTACGTATCCGAGAGCTAGAGGTGCGAGCAGAGGAGGCTGAGCAAGGGAGGCTAGCGACAGCTCTGGGGATAGCAGAGACATAGAGACGCTTGGAGATCCTAGAGAGGAGGATGATATAGATGACCAAGGGCATGCAAGACGCGATTGCTGCCTTTTCCGCTACTTTCCCATCTTCTTCTTCTTCTTAGTTTATCTTGTGGTTGTATTTGATGTTACATTATGTTATGTTATGTTATGTTATGTTGTATGTTTTGAACTACTGCGGTTGAACCGCCCATCTTTTGTATCCTGTTACTGGTACACTATGTTCTATGGATGTTGGCATGTTATTTATTTATGTTATGTTATGTTTATTCTCTTGTCTTGTAGTTGTGATTGACTTGCTATGCGTGGTTACATTTGATTGCTACATTTGTATGATTGACAATATTTTCAAAATATGTGTCTTACACTTTTGATATGTGATATATTAGAAGGATAAATGCATACCCGACAATCTACACGAACCAACGATGGTGAACCACTACCAGCCATTCCCGCTGAACTGGCTAGGGTGATTGTTGAGGCAATTGCTCGACATGACGCTGCTTGAGCTGATTCTAGCGGAGGCTCCGGAGGTATTGGTCGTCGACGGGGGAGTGAAACAGATAACGGTAGAAATTTTGGGTCTAAACTCTCTACTTACTACTCCTATGCAAACCTTTGTGTTAATAATATTTACTATTGTATACACAGAAGTTGAAAACCCTATTCGGGGATGTTCATTCAAAACTTTCATGGCTTGCAAACCATGGAACTTTCGTGGTACCGAATGTGACGTTGGGATTGTTCGTTGGATCGAAAAGACTGAGTCAGTTCTTGACAACAACGGTCGTTCTGAGGACCAGAAAGTGAAGTACTCTACTTGCACTTTCCAAGATGAAGCCCTCACCTGGGGGAATATTCAGGTACAAACCTTGGGTAGAGACGCGACTTACAGCCTTACTTGGGCCGATCTCAAGACTCTTCTCATGGAGAAGTACTGTCCAAGGAGCGAACTGCAGAAGCTGGAAGCAGAATTATGGAATCTCTCGATGACGAATGTAAATGTGACTACTTACACCACATGTTTTCATGAGTACAATGGAGTCGAACGGTACATTTGGGGTCTATCTCCCGAAATCCGAAGCATGGTCACTGCGTCTGCACACGCTACTATCCAGGCTGTTGTTACTCTAGCCCACAATCTTAGCGATGATGATGTTCGTATAGGTTCGTTGAACCAGAAGGTTGCAGTTGCTGGTGAGAGTTCTGGAGACAAGCGTAAGCGATCTAGCTCCAAGAATGGAAAGAACTCCCCTTATAAGCATCAAGACTTTGTGAAGGTTTTTGTTGCCATTGCTGTTGAGGAGCCCAAACGCAAATACAACAGGCCCTACCCCTACTGCAGCAAATGCAACTACCACTATGTTGGCACTTGTGAGACATTCTGTGCAAGAACTGCAATCGTCGTGGTCACCAAACCGCTAACTGCAAATCCAAGGCCACTAACACTCCTCCTGCCAAGAACGAGTTTTTTGAATGTGGTGCAACCAGTCATTTTTGCAAGGATTTTCCCAAGGCTAAGGATCAAGATCACGAACGAGCATTTGTGCTGGGAGTCAATGAAACACGCGATGATCCCAATGTGGTTACCCCTACGTTTCTCCTTAACAACCATTTTGCATCGGTACTATTTGATTCAGGCACTGATTTTAGCTTTGTGTCCACCAAATTTAAGAAATCCCTTGGATTAGAATCTAGTAAGTTGGAAACCCACTACACCATAGAGTTGGCCAATGGTAAGTTAATTTCGTCTGAGGAAGTTCTTAGGGATTGTATTTTGGATCTTGGTGATCATGTTCTCCGTATTGATCTACTGCCTATTCGATTGGCTAGTTTCGATATTGTCATTGGCATGGATTGGTTGTCCAAACATCATGCAGAGATCGTCTGTCTTGAGAAATTGGTTCGTATCCCCTTGTCCAATGGTGAAAACCTCTTGATTCGAGGAGACCGAGGTGGATCTACTTTTCAAGTCATATCTTGCATCAAGGCGCAAAAATGTTTAAGGAAAAGTTGTGTTGTGTTTCTAGCACATGTCATTGAACAAAAAGCTAAGGATCGTAAACTCAAGGACATACCGGTGGTGTGAGACTATCCCGAAGTCTTTCTAGAAGATTTTCCAAGGCTTCCACTACCACGATAAGTCGAGTTTCGCATTGACCTCATCCCAGGAGATGCCCCAGTAGCTCGTAGTCCATATCGTTTGGCACCATCCGAGATGCAGGAATTGTCTAACCAGCTTCAGGAATTTTTAGACAAAGGTTTCATTCGCCAGAGTTTTTCTCCGTGGGGAGCACCAGTGTTGTTCGTTGAGAAGAAAGACGGAAGTTTCCGCATGTGCATCGACTATCAGGAGTTGAACAAGCTGACCATCAAGAACAAGTATCCACTACGAGAGGATTGACTATCTATTCGACTGATTGCAGGGTTCCAGCTACTACTCGAATATCGACCTGCATTCGGGATATCACCAGTGGCGAATCAAAGAGGACGACATACCAAAGACAGCGTTCCGGACTCGTTACGGACATTATGAGTTTTTGGTTATGCCATTCGGCTTGATGAATGATCCTACTATAACCCCTATGCCAAACTTAACAGTTGATGTAGTTTGTTTGTTAAGCAGCATTTGGTAACCTCTATATGACTCTACCCAATTTTCACAATCAACCTTGGTGTCAACAAGCTCTTTTTTGACATTTTCTAGGTTTTCTATCATGATTTTAAATTGATTTTGGGTTTCAATAGCATTATTTGTCAATTTAGAAATTTCTTTTGGGTCAATTTTCTTTCAGAGTCATTGGTTTTGCCCTGTAGATGCACATTAGTTTCTCTTATTAAAGCAAAAGCTTCTTTACAAGATTTTGAGCATAACTTCAAAAGAGATTCTTGTGATACATGTGATAAGGCAGAATTAGAGGATCATCCCTCAAAGGCCATCAAGGAAAAGTTCTTTCTGCCATTATTAGGTTTTCCCCGGTTGATATCAAAGACTTTATTGTCTGCATCTGAACTGCATTCAGGTGTATCATAAGGAAGACTGCTCCAGTCAACATACCCAGAAGCAAATAAACTTTGTGAGTGGGTTGTTGAGGTTGTGGAGTCTAAGTAGCAGGAATGGAAGGCATTTGTTGTTGGCCATGTTGTTGAGCAGACATCTGTAAATATTGTATGTAAGGCACATATTGGATTTGTGGAGCTTGTGCTTGTACAAAATGTGCACTTCCTTGTGCTCCTAAATTCTTGTTATAACTGGAGTTTGTTTGATTTCCAAACTGTGGTTGGTAATAGCAAGAGCTTCTACACTCTCTAGCAAAGTGTCCCAACTTCTGACACTTGTAACATCTCAGTTTAGATTTGTCAAAACCAACTTTGTTTGATTATTCAGTCCTGGAAATTTTCTACCTGACCTTTTGTAAAATTTGTTTGTTTTTATACTTAGCATGGCCAGTTGGTGTAGTATGTCCATTTCTTTTAAGTCATCACTATTGAAATTTCTAAAATCACCAAGAATGAAAAACATATTATCAGTAGTTTAACTATTTTCTTCATTGTCATAAGTTGTATATAATCTTTCCGATGAGATCCCAACAGTTATGTCAATGTGATCAAAAGATCCAAAATCATTAGAACACGCTGGCGAGTCTTGTCCCAAAAGTGTTGTACTACCTGGAATATAGTCATCAGCAGTTTTTACAGAATTTTGTAACTTTTTCTTTCGATTGATTTCTCTTTCAAAAGTTAGTAATCTCCCATGTAATTTTGTGAGTGAAAGGGAGTCAAAATCTGGTCCTGATTTGAGGACTATTTAATAAGTTTCCCATTTTTCAGGTAAAGACCCAAAAAATGTATGTAACATAGATGAGTTTGTATAGGTCTGACCATTTAACTTTAACTCAGATATTAGTGAAGAAAATCATTCAAATAGTTGTGTAAAAGTTTCTCCACTAACATGAGTAAAGGTCTCGTATTGTTGAGCCAAAATTTGTGTTGTGTTGGCAATCACCTCATCAGTTCCCCCAAACTGTTCTTTGAGGCAATCTCACAACTCTTTGGAGCTCTCACAATGTAAGAGCCCAGCATAAATTTCATTTGGGAGAGCCATTGCCAATATTGAAAAAGCCTTAGCATCTAGTTCAAGTTTTAGGAAATCTTCATCAGTGTAGTCTTTTGGTTCCTTTTCTTTTTCTACTTTAGTTTCTAGATATGTAGTTATTGGTTTATGTGGTCCATACATGACAGACCTCCAACAGCCAGTATTTTGTTGTGACAAAGTATGTGTCATCCTTCTTTACAGATCCAGTATTATGAGAATCCATTTTTAAGTAGTTTGATTGATCAATGATTTCTTAAAGTGATGGATGTTTCTATAAAGTGAACTTTTATCCTAGATTGAATATCAATAAGAGCATGTGTCTGATTCTCAATTTGTTAGATTGACATGTTAACAGATGAACTAGAGCTCTGATACAAATTGTTGGATCAGTTCTTTATAGTTTATCACATATTCTTCTAAGAACACTTGTTGAGATATATCAAAGTAAATGCACAGCGGAATGTATTAAGTGTTCTAAGTTAAAGTATCACTTTTAACAGGAGTTATTACTACCTCTCAATAGTAGAACTAAAGCAGTTAATGAGAATCAAACAATTAATGAATAAAACAGTAATAAGTTGCTTGAAATTATTCTCAATATATTATAAATGTTTACTGCAAAAGATGTCTAAAATAGAAGGAGTGAACCCATCTATTTATAGAATGAACAATACGTACATTGGAAGTATTGAAACAATATAATAATACTACAACAGGTTGTAGTATTGGAACTTGTACATAAAGTAACAAAAACTAATATAATACTAAAACTACTGAAGTAAGGGCGGTGGGAAGCTTCTACTAAAACTGCTGAAGACCAAACAACTTCTAATGACAAAGTTGTTCTTCAGGTGTTCTTGTCTGGTTCACCTTTTAGCACTTTGTTCTTCAGCATTTGTATTTAGCTTCTTCAGTACCTTGTCTTCTTTTTCTTCAGTAGATTCTATACTTAGCAAAATATGCAGAAGGTGATTCAGACTAAGGTTTAAAACTGGCTTGTCAATCCTCTTTGACCCAACACAAAAAGCCAGATTCGAACTTGGAATTGAAATATATATGAATTGAGTTTAAATTTACCCGAGTTACATTCGAATATTGATCACCCTACTCGTGCTCGTTTTAATCCCCAACCTTCACAACTGACAACAACCAAACCTGTCCAAAGATCCTTCATCATTTTTATCAAAGAAAGTTGGATTATGTTAAACTATCAACACTCATATACGTTATATATAAAATTAAATTTAAACCCCGTCTGAATAGTGAAGGGTTGCTATAGTGAATCGTCGCCTCAGATTGGTTCAGAGAGATGGTGTTTATTTTTTTTTCTCTAACGATTTTATAGTTTATATACAATTCAATGCAAGATAAAACACATAATCAGTGCTGGTGGAGTGGTCCCTCGCGCCCCATGTAGGGTTTGGCGCACTTCTACACCCAGGCCGGTTTTGTTTGATTTTTTATTTATTTATTTATTTTTTTTTTGTCCCTTTTTCCATGGATTTCATAATACAAATACAATTCAATTTATGATAAAAACATAAAACTATGCTGGTGGAGTGGTCACATTTTCACACCATGAAACGGTTGGCGCAGGTTCAAAACTCGGGGTTGCCATTTTTATTCAATTTTTGTCCTTTTTACCTTGTTTTTAAGCAGTCACTTAGGCTAATGGTGTTACACTAGGGGTATGTTTGGAAATAATGATGAAGAACATGCAGCGAAGCTTGGGGAATCCCATTAGTTGTGTTTATAATTTAAATTTTAGTTACTCATATAAACTTTGAATGTATGTTTTTTGCTATTATGACCAAGTAAATGCGACATGTTGGACAGGATTTACTCCTTTCATACTATCTTTAGTCAGATGTGATTAATATGTGGGACCTTTCGTTTGACTTATTCCTTTAAGACTGTTAGGAGTGGGGGCGGGATAGAGGGCGGGAAGGACTGGAACACCGCCGCCATAGGGGCGGGAAAGGTGGCGTGGGGCTGGGGGCGGGAGAGGTTCACCGGCGTGGGGGGAGATGTGGGGGACACGTGGCGCGCGATGATTGGAAGGATAATTATTACCGTTTAAAAAAAAAAAAAAAAAAAAAAAACTATCCGTTGTAACGGCTAGTATTAAAAAAAAATTATATATATATATATATATATATATAACAATAACTTCCTATACACAAACACACTCATTTTTTTCATAAAATCCTCTCAATACTATCATATATTTTCAAAAAAAATTGCAAGATGTCGAGCGATTCTTCGAGTTCAGACGATATGTTTGATCAACTCGCTTTGAATGACTTGGGCGAAGGTGCCGCGGAAATGTTAATGGCAACCGTTCAGAACGTCGTTAAAGCTATAGCGGACGACGAAGGGACCTCCGAACCACCCAAGCGTAGAAAGTATATAGTTCGCGAACGCGAAACCGGAAATGAGTCATTGGTACGTGATTACTTCTCACCCGAATCAACATACGATGAACGAAGTTTTAGGCGGCGTTTTCGTATGAGTCGTAATTTATTTTTAAGAATAACAAATGATTTAGAAAATAATTATGAATATTTCAAACAAAGGCCCGATGCACGTGGTCAGATGGGATTTACCGCGATGCAAAAGGTCACAACCGCGCTTAGATCATTGGCTTACGGAACCAGTTCCGACGTAATGGATGAGTATCTAAGGATGGCCGAGCGAACGGCTAGAGAAAGTACTCAGTTTTTTTGTGCGGGCGTCATTGATTTATATTTAAAAAGATATTTAAGAAAACCAACATTTAGTGACGTCCAACAACTTTTAGACTTTCACGAAGAAAAACATGGTTTTCCCGGTATGCTCGGGAGTATAGATTGTATGAAATGGGAGTGGCAACTTTGTCCAACTGAGTGGCAAGGCCAACACTCTAGCGGTTTTCATAAATCGCCGTGTATGATGCTTGAAGCGGTTGTGTCACAAGATCTTTGGATTTGGCATGCGTTTTTTGGTGTGCCCGGTTCGTTGAACGATAGGACTGTTCTTAATCAATCCCCAGTCTTCGACGATCTTATAAACGATGTTGCACCAAAAGGAACTTTTTTCTTAAACGACGCAGAATACAAGTACGGGTATCTTCTAGCAGATGGAATTTACCCTGATTGGGCTGTGTTCGTAAAATCGTTTACACGGAGGACTACGTTAGACCCTAAGAGAAAAAAGTTTAACAAAGCTCAAATGGCTGCACTGAAAGATGTTGAGCGTGCTTTTGGTGTGTTGAAAAAAAGATGGCACATTTTGGCCCAACCCTGCCGACTGTGGGAAAAAACGCATGTACGAAATGTGATGTACGCATGCCTAATTTTACATAACATGATTTTGGAGGATGAAGGACGTGCAATATGCGAGTACTTTGGTGACGAAACGCAGCAAAGTCAAGAAGACATTACGGATGAAGAAAGAAACGCCAACAACTTTGAAATCAAGAACAGCCAAACACATCACAACCTTCGAGCGGATCTGGTTGATCATATTTGGAGTATACCAAGAGATTACCCATCTGATGAAGACGTTAGCGATAACTAAGTTGTTTTTTTTAAGGTTTTTTTTTTTTTTTAAATTTCATGTAATTTTGGTTTTTAGTGTTTTTTTTATTTAACTTTGTAGTTTATTATGAATTAATATTATGTTTTTTTAAAATTTTGTTTTATATTTATTAAAAAAGAAAGTTAAAAACAAGAAAAAAAAAAGAAAAAAGAAATGCCACATGGCACTTCCCCCCACCTCTTCCCCCCCTTCCACTCCCCACAATTATTTTCCCCCCCAAAAGGGCCCCACAAGTGCCACATGGCGCTTCCCCCCACCTCTTCCCCCCCCCCCCACCCACTCCTTATAGTCTAAAAATGAGCTCAAAGCGTTTTCTCAATTTTATTTCTTAAAACTTATAAAAAAAAAAGCATTTTATAAAACCTTAGTCCATTTCTATCGATCGTTTACAACCACATCAAAAATTAAAAACCTCAAAAATCACTGACCCACAAAGGTATATAATCTAAATGAATAAGAGCAGAGCAATTCAAGATGGTTAATCTCTTGAAAACTTTCTACTCTATCTAAAGAAGACATATTCGTAAACTTCCCATAAATAAAACTCACAATGTTATCCGTATACATTACATGTAAGTTTGCGTTAAATAAACAAATTTATTACACGGTTTGTTCTTGTAGCATGTTCATATTACGACTTTGATACATATTTATAAGAAACTACACAACTGGCCTAAAGTTATGCATAAAGTGACATATATGGTCCCTGGCCACTAGCTAGGAACCAACCATATTAACGTTACCTTTATGCCTAAATTGGGATCAATTGTGTGATTTCTAATAAATATGTATCAGGTGGTGGCGTTGATTGCCAAAAGACAAGGGGGCACATGCACCAATTGGGTTTGCCCTGGTTGCTAAGTGTTATGTGCCTTATGTCCAAGGCTTGATACAAAACCACTATTGAGTCGGGGGTCTCATTGGAAGCAGCCTCTCTATTTCCACGGGTAGAGGTAAGGCTGTCTACATCTTACCCTCCTCAAACCCTACTTTAGCTTTTGCTATTGGTGAGATTAACTAAGTATGATGATGATGATGATGTATCAGAGTCGTGATATAAACATGCTAAAGGGATTAACCGTCAACCGTGTAACCAAAACTCAAACTTGAAGGACCAATTTTATAGCTTCTACATTGGGGTGCAAACGAGTTGAGCAGCTCGCGAGCTACTCAAGCTCTGCTTGGCAAAAAGCTCGAAACGAGCTAAGCTTTATCGAGCTCGAACCGAACTTGAGCCTAAAACAAAGTTCGTTTATTTAGGGGGCTGCTAAACGTACCCCCTTTATATTATTTTTACTAAATATACTCCCCCTTCAAGTTTTTGTATAATACAAATTTAATCTTTTACCTTCTTTTTTGCTAAACTTTATTCCATAATCTTTTGAATTTATATATATATATATATATATATATATATATATAATTTTATAAAGATTATCAAGATCCTTTTTCATAATTTTAAAAGATATAATCTATATTTATATATATTACAAAATGGTAGAATTGTTTTGATGGATCATGAGAACACAAGATTTGAGTTGATAAGTTTGTTAAATTGATATTCATGTGTGGGCTAAACGATTTGATAAATCTGAAAAACTAGAGGGGGAAAGTTGACAAATTTTAAAGTGGTTTTTCAGGGAGGGGGTATGACAAGTAACAAGGGGGTACGTTTAGCCCCTTGTTATATAGGGTATGATGATGATGATGATGATGATGTATCAGAGTCGTGATGATGATGTATCAGAGTCGTGATGATGATGTATCAGAGTCGTAGAAAATATATATATATATATATATATATATAAATTCAAAAGATTATGGAATAAAGTTTAGCAAAAAAGAAGGTAAAAGATTAAATTTGTATTATACAAAAACTTGAAGGGGGAGTATATTTAGTAAAAATAATATAAAGGGGATACGTTTAGCAGCCCCCTAAATAAACGAACTTTGTTTTAGGCTCAAGTTCGGTTCGAGCTCGATAAAGCTTAGCTCGTTTCGAGCTTTTTGCCAAGCAGAGCTTGAGTAGCTCGCGAGCTGCTCAACTCGTTTGCACCCCAATGTAGAAGCTATAAAATTGGTCCTTCAAGTTTGAGTTTTGGTTACACGGTTGACGGTTAATCCCTTTAGCATGTTTATATCACGACTCTGATACATCATCATCATCATCATCATACTCAGTTAATCTCACCAATAGCAAAAGCTAAGGTAGGGTTTGAGGAGGGTAAGATGTAGACAGCCTTACCTCTACCCCGTGGAAATAGAGAGGCTGCTTCCAATGAGACCCCCGACTCAATAGTGGTTTTGTATCAAGCCTTGGACATAAGGCACATAACACTTAGCAACCAGGGCAAACCCAATTGGTGCATGTGCCCCCTTGTCTTTTGGCAATCAACGCCACCACCTGATACATATTTATTAGAAATCACACAATTGATCCCAATTTAGGCATAAAGGTAACGTTAATATGGTTGGTTCCTAGCTAGTGGCCAGGGACCATATATGTCACTTTATGCATAACTTTAGGCCAGTTGTGTAGTTTCTTATAAATATGTATCAAAGTCGTAATATGAACATGCTACAAGAACAAACCGTGTAATAAATTTGTTTATTTAACGCAAACTTACATGTAATGTATACGGATAACATTGTGAGTTTTATTTATGGGAAGTTTACGAATATGTCTTCTTTAGATAGAGTAGAAAGTTTTCAAGAGATTAACCATCTTGAATTGCTCTGCTCTTATTCATTTAGATTATATACCTTTGTGGGTCAGTGATTTTTGAGGTTTTTAATTTTTGATGTGGTTGTAAACGATCGATAGAAATGGACTAAGGTTTTATAAAATGCTTTTTTTTTTTATAAGTTTTAAGAAATAAAATTGAGAAAACGCTTTGAGCTCATTTTTAGACTATAAGGAGTGGGTGGGGGGGGGGAAGAGGTGGGGGGAAGCGCCATGTGGCACTTGTGGGGCCCTTTTGGGGGGAAAATAATTGTGGGGAGTGGAAGGGGGGAAGAGGTGGGGGGAAGTGCCATGTGGCATTTCTTTTTTCTTTTTTTTTTCTTGTTTTTAACTTTCTTTTTTAATAAATATAAAACAAAATTTTAAAAAAACATAATATTAATTCATAATAAACTACAAAGTTAAATAAAAAAAACACTAAAAACCAAAATTACATGAAATTTAAAAAAAAAACCTTAAAAAAAACAACTTAGTTATCGCTAACGTCTTCATCAGATGGGTAATCTCTTGGTATACTCCAAATATGATCAACCAGATCCGCTCGAAGGTTGTGATGTGTTTGGCTGTTCTTGATTTCAAAGTTGTTGGCGTTTCTTTCTTCATCCGTAATGTCTTCTTGACTTTGCTGCGTTTCGTCACCAAAGTACTCGCATATTGCACGTCCTTCATCCTCCAAAATCATGTTATGTAAAATTAGGCATGCGTACATCACATTTCGTACATGCGTTTTTTCCCACAGTCGGCAGGGTTGGGCCAAAATGTGCCATCTTTTTTTCAACACACCAAAAGCACGCTCAACATCTTTCAGTGCAGCCATTTAAGCTTTGTTAAACTTTTTTCTCTTAGGGTCTAACGTAGTCCTCCGTGTAAACGATTTTACGAACACAGCCCAATCAGGGTAAATTCCATCTGGCTGTTCTTGGTGACGAAAGTGAGGGGTGTTCTTGAAGGGGGAGTATATAACGTTACCTTTATTCCAGCTACGTACACCTCATCATCATCATCATCATACTCAGTTACACGGTTGACGGTTAATCCCTTTAACAATATAACTTGTTTTTATGGGTGTTTTCACCTTATATATATATATAAGGTGTTTTTTTTTTTAATATCAGAGTCGTGAAAACCAACCAATCTACACCTTATATGGTCCCTGGCCACTAGCTAGGAACCAACCATATTAACGTTACCTTTATGCCTAAATTTTAAAGAAGGTAAATCTGAAAAACTAGAGGGGGAAAGTTGACAAATTTTAAAGTGGTTTTTCAGGGAGGGGGTATGACAAGTATCAATTTAAAGTGGCGTTGATTGCCAAAGATTATGGAATATAGGGTAAGTATCTAGAGGAAACCAACTTGAGTTGGAGAAACTCTAGAAACTTAACAAGTGGCTCACATGCACCCACGTCACTTTTATTAAATGCAAAGGTGAGGGGCAAATTTGGAAGACTACAATATAACTTTTATGATAAAATCTGAATTGGCAGAGGAGAGAGATTTGTTAAATAGTTTTCCTCTTGACATCTCATTTTCTATCTCTCCCCTTTCATTTTCTCCATGACTCATTCTCTCTCTCTCTCTCTGCCTGTCTCTCACTTTCTTTCATTTTCTCCATGACTTCCTCTCTCTCCCCCTCACTTTCTCTCTCGAAATCACAGCCAACAAGACCCGACCCGATGGTTCTTTTTTTTTTTTTTAATATTTGTGATTCTTTGTCTGCTTTGGATATGGGTCACACGAAAGCAGGTAAATGTGTTTTCACTGGATCTTCCCAAGTTTATTTTTCATAGTTATTTATTTTCTTTTTAGGTGCTTTTTTAGGTGTTTTATAATCCTTTGTAAAGTATAAACAATCGTGTACTGATAAAAACTCTCTTTGTTTCCATGATGTAGATTGGTTGGTTTTCCACACAGATCTAAGGTGTTTTTATGTTTTTGCATTCAGATCTGGTTACGAAGATAATTTCCCCATGATTGTTCAAGAAAGGTATAAGTTTAGGATCTGGGCTCTCATGTTGTTGGTGACGAAAATGATAAAGCCGGTCCAGATCTAGTGGGTGTTTTCAACGGTGATGATGAGGTGTACGTAGCTGCTCGATGGTTCTCGGATTGCAGAGGAGTTCTCGAGTTAAAGTTGCTTCTGATCAAAGGTCAGTTCTCGAGTGTCAAGATGGTTCTCAGTTGCTGTAAAGCTTTTTATGTTGCTACACATAATATTATTTAAGTTAATATATCACGTACATATCAAAGTTCTTCTTTTCCATTTTTATTTTATTTAATAAATATATGTTATGACCATATTTTGAAGTGTTTTAAATCTTAACTTTTTTTTTTATCTAAAAGTTAATTTAAAACCTTTTGACAATAACGATTTAGGAGGTGTATGTTTGGGGTGGTTTTCAATCCGTTAGACCAATTTTCTTATAAATATATGTTATAACCTTTTATTTTTGTCTAATTACCTTTATTAATTTATGTTACAGACGCATATGTTGGAGACGCATATCGGACTATTGAAGCCCAGATCTACTTGAGTGTGGTAAACCTTTTTGTTTGTTGAGAAATAATAGATAAAATGGGAGGTGATTAAGATCAGGTTGTGTGTACAATCAAATGTTGCAATGAAGATTTTTGCTTTTTTTGTTACAAAGAGTTCGAGTTTCGTTAATTGCAATGAAGATTTTTACGGTTGTGTGTACAATTTATTGTTTGTGTCTGTTTTTGAATCGAGATCATGTTACGTAAATCTAAACCATAAGTGTCGGTTACATTCTTAACTGTTTAAATAGTTACATAAGCACCATTAACTCGTCAACCCTTTTAATCAATTCATAAGATATCTACATATGTAACAATTGCTATTTGGTTATCTAACATCATTAGTTACATGCGTAACATCTATCAGATTTTCTGGTACATATATCAGTTTTGCTACGTACGTATGTAACTATAATAGTAATTCCATATTGACCACTAGTTTCGTAACCGGTTTAGCATTCATTGTTATAAATGTTACATGTGTCGGTTACATTCCGAACAATTTAGGGAGTTACTTATGTACCATCAACTCGTCAACCCCTTTAATCAATTTAACCTTCGTGAAATAACTGTCATTGGGAGATTCAAACACAAAACCAAAGCTAAAATATTTTACAAAAAATAAGATGAAATCACAACGTTAAAGAGAGAGAGAGAGAGAGAGAGAGAGAGAGAGAGATAGAGAGAGATAGAGAGAGAGACACTTAGAAATAAAAAAGGTGTTAGGGAGAAATAAGGAGTTGAGAGAAAAAGAGAGAGAGACTGACACTAATGGGGCCCATGAGTGACTTGATGTCTTTGCCATACACATTGAAATAGGTAAAAGGTGTTGGGAGAATATCCATGGACCATAATGCCCTTCAATGTACTTACAAATAAAAAGGCAACTCTTTTATTAATATAAAATAGAAGATCATTTCTCAGCCATTGATGTTAGTAGATCAATGGCTATAATTGGGTTTCTTGAGTTTCTCCAACTCAAGGGGGTTTCTAAATTATCCTTATCCTATATATATATATATATATATATATATATATATAATTTTATAAAGATTATCAAGATCCTTTTTCATAATTTTAAAAGATATAATCTATATTTATATATATTACAAAATGGTAGAATTGTTTTGATGGATCATGAGAACACAAGATTTGAGTTGATAAGTTTGTTAAATTGATATTCATGTGTGGGCTAAACGATTTGATAAATCTGAAAAACTAGAGGGGGAAAGTTGACAAATTTTAAAGTGGTTTTTCAGGGAGGGGGTATGACAAGTAACAAGGGGGTACGTTTAGCCCACCCCTTTATTTATTACCATTCATTTAAAGTTGTTAGGAAACGAGCCCCGAGCTTGAGCTTCACTTGTCGTGATCACGAGCCTAAATGAACTATTATTTTTATTTAACATATTAACTGATAAATTCTAAACGAGCCGAGTTCAATCTTGAGAAATTACATATGAGCCGAGCTTTCTTATAACCTAATCGAGATCAAGTTCAAGCCTGATCTAACTTGGGCTCAGCTCGGCTCGACTCGACTCGTTTGTATCCCTACTTCTACAAAACACCACCATCTATCTTTCTACCACACAAACCTCCTATAGATACACACACATACATACAGTAACCCTTCCATTTCTGTATTATCATCAACAAATGTCTGAACAACCACCACCTCCACCACCACCACTACTACTACCACCACCACCGTCAGACACTCATCTCAACGGCGGCTCCGGTGCTCCACCGGACACCGTGGCACCAAAACGACACCGTAGACCCAGCGTTCGTCTCGGAGACATTGGAGACCAACACACATACGATAATACTCGAAGAAGTAAACAACCTCAATGGAAATTTGCATCAAAAGATTCCAAATCGTCGAAAACGAGACCTTTGGTTAATTTGTCAGGTGGGTTTCAAGATTTTGGTCAAGATGATAGTAAAGATTGTAGGGATGATATTAATATTAATAATAATAATAATAATATTAATGGGGGGAGTAGTGGTGGGAATGATAATATTAATGGGGTGATTGGGGGTTGGAAGGGTAGGGATTGTTCGAAACCAAAAAGGGGGTTTTCAGGTACGAAACGGGTTCGGACAAATTGGGGGGAAGAGTTTGGTCAAGATGATGATGAAAGTTTGAATTTTGAAATGGATGATGAAATGGAGTTGAATTATAGAGGGAAAGAAGCTAGGGTTAGGGTTTCGGATGGGATCGAATTGGATGGACCGTCGGATAATAATAATAATAATAATAATTGTTTGGAAAGGGATGGGGTAAGGGTGTGGTTGAATCAGTTGGGGTTAGGGAGGTATGCTCCGGTTTTCGAGGTGCATGAGGTGGATGATGAGGTTTTGCCGTTGTTGACGTTGGAGGATCTTAAAGATATGGGGATTAATGCGGTTGGGTCGAGGCGGAAAATGTTTTGTTCGATTCAGAAGCTCGGGAAAGGGTTTTCGTAATGAGATTTGGTTCGGGGGACATGGATATGCTAATTGCAAGGATAGAAGGTGTAAAACCGGTTTGAGCCTTTTTTTGTTTCTTGTATTTTGATAGTGTAGTTGTTTAGTTTTGTGGGAAAATGGTTTTGTTTTTGTGCGGAAGTTTCGGTTCTTTTTGACTTCTTATGATGCGGTTTTATGGTATATAGATTAGTCGTTAGATTAGCTTTAACTTTGCTGATGTTGTTTTAGAGAAGAACTGCTTACTGCTATAACCTTTGAAGTTAATAAATAGATTTTGTAGTTCAGGATATGTTAAATGATGCATATTTATGGTAATGTAGGTTGGTATTCACTATTCGGATTATCTATAAGTTTGCTGATGTTATCTTGATGAAGGTCTGATATAACCGCTGCAATTTAGCTAATAATTGTTTTATTCCTGCAATTTAGCCAACTATTGGGTAAAAGATGAGTTACGGAATTGATAGATTGATTCAAGATTGTGTCTTAACTCTTACTCAAGACTCTTTGTTTTCTGGCCGTGCGGTGGTCTTTGGGTGTTTCTTAGTAAAGGTATGATGAATTGATGAGTTCAAAAATCACAACCATTTGACTAACGTTAAGGATAGTTAGGTTACCGACTTTCTTACATCAGTTCCTTACGTGCTTCCCCTGTTCTAGTTCAAAAAAAATCATAAGCCTGGAGTTATTACAGTTGTACACGATCTAAGATTTAGATGATTGCGACTTAAACACCCCTCGTTAGTCTCTATACATATTAGCATAGGCCTCTATAGTGCATATTGTTTGTTTTATCATCAGATTTTATTTTTACCTTTTTGATGACAAATTTGCGCTTGATAAAACCATGGTAATAATTTTACTTGTCATGTTGGAAAAAGGCACGCAGCATGCCAACATAGATGGCATGAAGACATTGCAAATCAGATCAATTTACATCTATCCTTAGTTATTGTTTTTCTTGTTGCTAGAATCATTTTCGGTTAATAAGTTTTTTAAAGCCGGAATACAAGCTTGTAGAAGGCGCTAGGCAGGCGGTGGGGTCTAGCCTAGGGACTAGTCGGGACTAGGCGAAATTAGGCGTGTTGGAATTTTTATATTTATTTTATATATATACACAGATTTAGGTGTTTTTTGAAAATATGTTAAGATTTATACACATAATACTTGGAAATACTTAGAAATTTGTGGAATTAAAAAAAAAAAAAAAAACCAGCGCCTAGGTCCGCCTAGGAGCGCCTAATGCCCCAAACGCCTAGGACCCAGCCTAGGTCCTTATTCCGATATTAAGCTCCGACTAGCACCTAGGCGACCGTCTAGAGCGCTTTTTACAACAGTGCCGGAATATTTGGCTAATTGTATCTTACCTCAATAGCTGGTTACTTGTAGGAATTTGATCCTTCTTCCGACCAAAAACTAGAAGTTATTATAGCGATCAAATCGCAATAATCGCTTTTGTAGCACATCTAAAGGTCCTTTAGTATCTAGCAGACCATATGCTTCCTTTGTGCATACTTCACCTCATGTATCACCATTGGTTTTACAGTTAGATGTTCTTTTCTGTTTGGATGGCAAATTTGTACATGATAAAAGGCTTTAGGCTCTGCTGTTTGGATGGCATTATTATTCATGACAAAGGCTTTAGGCGCCCAGCAGTTGCATAACTTCATTGTTTGAGCCTTTTGGTTGGATGTATAAGCTTTGACCACCGTGTTTCAGTTTTATCATACAAGCATGTAAATCTCCGGTATTTGAATGTATGTAGTTACAAACCGAAAAGGATCAAGCCTAATTGGCAAGCAGTAAGATTTCAATATCTCTTTAGTCTACAATGGTCATGACTTTCTCTTGATAATGTGTTAAAGACTTCGAGCAAGTATTCTTTGATTACGAGTGTTGGGTGCTTATTATGTTTTTCCTGGTGTTAAAATGATTGGGTAGAGATGATCTAATGGCTGTTTGGATTTAGAATGGAATTGAATTATAAAGGCCTACTTAACATTTTGTTATATTTTTGAAAGTGGTGTATGGTGGACAATGTATGTTGATTTGTATATATTATAAACCTATGGGCCATGGTTGTGCATAGAGGGGAAGCTATGAAAGGTCATTGTTTAAGTTTTGTCATCAAATTTCACTCCAAACTCCTTTGAGGTAAAAGCTTATGTTTGTATGTTTTCAAGATATTATGATTGTGGCACATTTTATATGTTTAAAGGTTCAACAAATACTTAGACTAGATGAACTTGATAGTATTATTAATAGACTAGAGGATATCTAAGTATAAGTTTCTTTTTGTAAGTTTATGTATCCATTATCACCTTATAACCCTTTATAAGGTCATCGTATCTATCATTCGCCACCCCTTTTTTCACCATGTTTGTTCTAATGAATTGAGAGACGTAACTGCTACGTTTGGTTTTCAAAAGCGCCCGAAGGCCCTAGACAAGAGCTCCATGTAATGCTCGAAATAAAAAAATTGGACTGATACACTTGTTACAAGATAAAAAAAAAAAGGTTTATTGAATTTTAATAATCCTAACTTTGACATATTGGATGTCAACATACACAATTAAGAGTTTGGTGACTTTGTTTTTAACAATCACATGGCACGTATCTTTTTTATATGTTGTCGTGTTTTGATCTATGGCTTTCGGGACGATATTCATAAAAAAATGTAGGCTACTATCGGTTGGAATATGTTATCGTCATCGAGCGATGGAATGTTTACTCTTAAGTGTCATCCACTTTTGAGAAGTTTAAAATATTTGGCGTATAGAGAGGAAAGGAGGATAAAATTGTGATGTGTGTCTATATGTTATGCCTTAAATTTTAATTCTTGTTTTTTCCTTTTGCCCAACAGACATATTTCTAGCCGTAACACACAAACCCACTCATGATTATCATCGGAAACCACCACTCAATCAAGGTAACTGAATACCCCTACCCGACTGACCGACGGTGGTGTTGTTGGTCGGGTTAGGGATTTTTAAAATTCGATTCGGATTCAAAAATTTTAAAATTCGACTCAATTTGATTAGATTACCAAGAATTCAATTTAATTATCAAGAATTCAATTCCAGTAAATTGAATACGAATTTATGATCTTAAATTCGATTCGAATTCAATGTACACATATGTATTTTCTTACTTACACACACACATTGAAAAAAACCCTTCTAAATTTAGGTCAAACTCTAAGAACTCTTAATCCCTACTACTTTTACCACAACCGTATTTTACATATTTACCTTATACATCAAAAACTCTAAAATACCATAGTCTCTACTATTTTTACATTTCCCATATTTGACATATTATTGTTTATTAATTTTGTAGACAAGTATTTGTATGTTAAAAATAATGAGTTTGTAGTAGTTTTAAAAATAAAAGTAAAACAATTTATTACTTTCGGTGAATTTGATTATTCGAATTCGAGTTCCTTATACTAATCGAATAAATGAATCTTACTGGAATACGAATTCATGTAAAAACGATTAAAATTCAATTCGATTAATTCAAAAAATTCGTTTTTCGATTTATTAAACACCCCTAGGTTGGGTAGGGATATGCAAGATCAGTAATCGAACCCCCCCCCCCCCCCCCCCCCCCTAGAATTGTTAGAAAAATATGCCTTTGGAAGCCCAAAATGAAATCTTAAATACATGATACGTGACGGGTAATTACCAGGCATATTTTTGATGGGTATGTGTTGCCGAACACAATTTTAAAATCAGGTATAAAATTGAGATTATCAATACTCATCCTGTCGTCCTTATTAACAAAAGCAGCATTAGTTAATCAACAAATGTCTTATTTAGTACATGTTTTGTTTATATATTACACGGAATTCTCACCCAATGATAAACTGAATGATTTAGAGAAAAAAAAAATTAAACAATATTGCAATCAACAAAAATATAATCAAGCAAGAGCAATTGAGCTCGATACCATACGACTCAAGATCTTTTCTATCAAATTGAACTTTGAGCTTGAACTTTTAGCATATTCGGTTTCCAATTGTGTCTCAACGAGCGGACCTTTGCTCGTGGTTGGCTCATTTACAAACCGAACCAAGTTAATCGTCTAAGTTTTTTGTTATGTTCTCACTGAGTTACGGCTTTACCCATTTTACAGGGTACCCTTTGTGCTGTAAGGCGTGCTGCTGCTTTTGTTAGAGGAGATCGATCATGTTATTGATCACTAAGTATTTACAGAGCTGGCCTACTGCAACAAGTGAACACTAAACCTATCCTTGGCTTCTTCACTCAATAACTAACTTAAGTTCAACCGTATATTAGTGTTGCAGAGATAGGGCAGGAGGATATACAAGAGTGCTTCGAACTAGAATAAGAGTTGGCGATGCTGCGCCAATGGCATATATAGAGTATGATCTTTGATCACTTTGGCTTAAGATACTTCATTGTCAAATATTTTTTGAACTAAAATACTCTTTAAGGTCATTTTAGTTTACTATTTTTAGAAGATTCTGCAACTACTCTTGTAAAGGGGAACAAAACATAGATCATATTGGATTGGGACTTTCTGAAAGAAAATGATATGTTTCATTTACTTTCTTCATACTAAAAAGGGACAGTTTTCCTGTTTTGGAAACCATGAGAATCCACCGATACCGTGCTAATCATTGGGTAGGTGGCCGTCAAGGGGGTTAAAAGCGGAAAACAGTGGAAGTCGGATTCGAGTTTGAGAACAAAAGCGACTAGGTCTAGAACTGAGGTGCAAAGCGTAAAAGTGGAGGACTTTTCGTACCCGAGGAGTAATATGATCATATCATTTGTTTTTACATAACACATAGGGTTTTAGCTTCCACTCACAATATAGCTATAAATAAGGTTTTTATATGAGTTTACCTATATGTATAAGCCAAAACAAGGAAGGTACAACAGTTTGCTGCATAAAAACACCTAAAGTACAAGTGGGGCGCGCCTCAGGCCCAAGAAAAACCCATAAAATATAGGTTGTTTGAGCTTTTTTGGCGCCTTTTGGTTTTACTCTAGGCGCTGAGCGAAAAAGTGATTGCCCCTTCGGCTTTATGGCCTAGGCGCGGTTTTAAAAACGAAGAGTTCATCTAAAGGGACTCAAGTAGTTATCATCGCGCCACCTCCTTGTTAGATTTATTAAAAGCCTAAAATGGTCGTTTCACATTTATTTAAGAGTTTTTTTAACGTATGTTAGTGATATCGACCTAAAGTGTTATGCTTCGGCAAAAAGTGGGATCAAAATTCGTAAAACGTGCACCATCTGTGTTATTAACTCAAATGTAAATACAAACCTTGTCGTCTCTAATAGCATTAATAGCATAGCCGTATATTTAGCAATTGTATTGTAATTATGTATTGCATTTATTTGTATTTATCCCTACCATAATTATAGGGAACATGATGTATTATATATAGGGATAATATCAATGAGAAGAGGCAAGGGATTGACTCTATCATGGTATCAAGAGTCTAGGTTACATCTTCCTAGGCCGCCATCGTCTCCCACCAATCGCCAGCCCACTGCCGCCGATCACAACTCCCTTCCACCCTCTAGTTTCTTCTCTGTCCGGTTGCTGCCACCCCCTTCCCACCCACTGCCGTCCTTTTCTTACCGTACCTAGTTCCCTTCTGCCTTCCCCATGTCTACCGAGTCAAACGCCTCATCCACCATCATCCCTCCCACCTCGTCTGACCCTAAACTCCACCCAGCCACCACAGTCACCAACATTAAAAACTCGTACCCATAACCCTTGAAATCGAGTCCTCCCAATATTCCACATGGGCCACCCTCTTCATGCTTCATTGCAAAGCACACATGGTCGAAGACCATCTCAAACCGCCCCCCACCTTGTCTTCCGCTGAATCCTCTACCTCCCGTGATGATTGGGATCGTATTGACGCCATTGTCCTCCAATGGATGTACACTACGATCTCCAATGATCTTCTCCATACCATAATCAATAATATCTCCACCGCCCACGAAGCCTAGACCGCCATTAAAGACTTATTTCACGACAATAAAAGTGCCCGAGCCATTCATCTCATGCACAAATTCTCCAACACCCGGCTAGACTCTCAAGGTTTTAGCCGAACCAACTCGCGAATGTCGCCGCCCCGGTTGACAATGATCGGCTAGTCCTACAACTCCTTGCGGGACTAAACGACCAATACGAGAGCATATCTACCATTATCAAAAACCAAGATCCCTTCCATCTTTTTATAATGCACGCTCTAAATTATGCCAAGCCGAACCCGACAAAGCAGAGCGTGCGTTGACCGCCTCTAAAACTGCCTCGACCGCCCTTGCCGCCACCACCAACCGTTCCCAGCCCGCTGACCCAGCCCGTCCCTCTGACCGGTCAACCTATGGCCGTGGCCGTGGTCGTCCTGGCCGTCGTGGCCGTGGTCGCGTTCACCCGGTTGCTCACCTTTTCCACTGTACTACCCATATTACCCACCCTTTTGGCCCACTTCTCCGTATCCCTTCTTCCAGCCTACTACCCGCCCCAACTCCTCGGCCCAATCACCCTCCTTCCAAGCCCAAAACCAACACTTCTCCCCTTGGCCCACCCCTCCCTGCCCATACCCTACGAGCCAATCTAGCCGGCCCAATAACCACTCGGCAGCAGCCCAACAGCAGGGGATTCTAGCCCAAGCCCTCAACATAACAACTATGCTGCATATAGTCCCACTGATATTGAGCAGGCGCTTTATACCATGTCTCTACAGCAGCCTGATCCTACACAGTACATGGACACCGGTGCATCCTCCACCATGACACATGATCAAGGTGATTTCCATTCTTTTTCTAACTCTAGCATTTCTCAAAATATTATCGTTGGTAATGACAATACTATTCCAGTTTTAGGTCAAGGCACAAAATACCTACCTAGACCTTTCCCACCCTTTGTCCTTAAAAATGTACTTTACTCGCCCAAATTAGTTAAAAACCTTATTTATGTACGCCGCTTTACTAGGGATAACTAGGTGTCTGTTGAATTTGACCCGTTTGGTTTTCTTGTGAAGGACCTCAAGACGCGAACGCTGCTCCTGCGGTGCAACAGCAGCGGTGATCTCTACCCTCTGGTGCTCGGGTCCTCCAATACTCTACCCACTGCTCTTGCTGCCGTCACTTCTGACCTATGGCACCTTCGTCTGGGACATCCTGGTCGTCAAGTTTTGCAATCTTTAAAAAATGTTTCTTCTGTTTCTTTTGATACTTTGCATAATAAATTTTGTGACTCCTGTGTTTTTGGAAAAAGTACTAGACTGCCTTTCTTTAATTCAAACTCTTCTATTTTACAACCATTTGACATGATTCATAGTGATGTTTGGACTTCTCCTATTGTTAGTTCGTCAGGTCATAAATACTATTTTTATTTTTGGATGACTATTCTAATTTTCTATGGACTGTGCCACTCACCCATAAATCTAATGTGTTTCAAGCCTTTACCAATTTGGCCACCACTATCAAAACCCAATTTGAACGAACCATCAAAACTTTTCAGTGTGACAATGGTCGTGAATATGTTAACAACTCTTTTCAAAAAATTTTCACGACTAATGGCATACAATACCGCCTTTCATGCCCTTACACATCATCCCAAAATGGCAAGGCTGAAAGAAAAATTCGCACTATCAACAACATTATCCGCACTATTATGGCCCATGCCTCTTTACCCTACACATCTTTGGCACTTTGCCCTTGAAACCGCAACTTACTTACTTAACATCCTCCCAAATAAAGTCACCAAAAATAAAACCCCCACCGAACTACTCTACTTCCTAACACCCACCTATGATCATCTTCGTGTCTTTGGTTGTCTTTGTTGTCTTTGTTATCCTCTTAACCCCACCACTACAATACATAAGCTTGAAAACCGCTCTCAACCATGCGTCTTTCTAGGCTATCCCCCCACCCATAGGGGGTATCGCTGCCTTGACTTGAGCACCAAACAGGTCTATATTTCACGACACGTCGCCTTTGATGAAACCACCTTTCCCTTTAGGCAAACCATTGGCCCTCAACCTACTTACCAATTTTTAGATGACCCCTTCCCATTTCACCTTGCACCCCACCTCCAATCCACTAGCCTGCCCACAAACAGCCTTCACTCAAACCCAAACCCCCCACCGTCTGACCCACACCCGCCGCATCATACAAGTCCGGCCCAACCACCCTCCTAAACACCTACGGCCCACCTTAACTCTCCCTCACAGCCCACTCCTACTCCATCCCCAAACCAGCCCATTCACTCGCCCCACCCTCCTAACCCGAACCCGGACCCACCACCGCCAACACAGACCCACACCATCCAAACACGATCCATGAGCGGCATTTTTAAACCTAAACAACCCTTTAACTTAAACACCTCTACCACCCCGCCTATCGTCCCACTTTCTAAAACCCCCACCGATGCCTTATCTATACCAGAATGGTACTCTGCCATGGCCACTGAGTATAATGCTTTAGTTAGAAATGGTACATGGGAATTAGTGCCTAGACAACCTGATATGAATGTTATACGTAGTATGTGGTTGTTTAAACATAAATACAGGTCAGATGGATCATTGGAGCGATACAAGGCCAGATTAGTTTGTGACGGTCGTACTCAACAGGTTGGCATTGATTGTGGAGAGACATTTAGCCCGGTCGTTAAGCCGACAACTATCAGGACAATTCTCTCCATCGCTTTATCTAAGCATTGGCCCATCCATCAGCTGGATGTCACCAACGCTTTTCTTCATGGGAATCTCCATGAAACGGTATACATGTACCAACCTATGGGTTTCGTAACAAACAATTTCCAGATTACGTGTGCTCTCTCAAGAAATCATTATATGGCTTAAAACAGGCACCCAGGGCATGGTATCAGGGCTGTGCAAAGGTCTGGAACCGACCCGACCCGACCCGGACCCACTAGAACCGTATACCCTTTTATTGTTGAAATTAGGAACCACGAACCGAACCTTAAAAGGCTATGTGTTTTCGGGTCCTAAAGGTTCTGATGGGTCGGGTAAAAGGGTCTGACCCTCTAGAACCCTTTAATGCAATAGCCACTTTTAGAGGATTTACATATTTCTATTCTTTCACCATGCTTGTAAAAGAATTCCTCCATATGGTTCTAAGGTCGTCCGTTGTGACGCGCGAGCGAACGTGCGCAAGACACCGATGTGACTATCAAGTAATCCGTCACTTGACCCCGTTGTGGCTGGAGGTGAGAAACGACGCGACCAAAGGTCACTTTTTCCCGTTAACCCACGCGACCACCATCGCTTGTGCTCGCGTCGAGACTGTTCGCGTGGGGCTGTTGTGGCTGGGGGTGAGCACGGGAGCTGAAACCTCGTTCGCGTCGTGCTACTCTCGCGCTTCCACAACGGACAGTCTAACAATTGCCCATGAGTTTTTTTTAAGTCATTTTTCGTTTCTTGACTTATGTTTTCGTAACAATTTTATCATTCTCATAAATAGAAACATCATGTGAATCTGTTATGTATACATAAGAAATACATACACACATCAGCGATATGTATAAATATTTACTTCAAATTTGGATATAATATATTATAATAATATATCACATCTATGCATATCCATTAAGCCGGAAAAAATTTCAAGAAAAATACATTGTTATTATTATAAATAATATTTCTAATATTTTATTAACATTACATGAAATCGATTACAATAAAACGTAAAAACGAATAGTGAAAAGACTAAAAAAGATTATTTTTTAATTAAAATACAAACGGTTCTTGTGGTTCTTATATTAGAACCGTGGGTTTGGAACCGACCCGACCCGGAACCGATAATTCACATAAATTTAGAACCGGAAACCGACCCATATATTTAAAAAGGTTCGGGTCCAAGGTTCTCGTGGGTCGGATCCAAGGTTCCTATGGGTCCGAACCATGAAATGCTCACCCTAATGGTATCAACGTTTCACTGATTTTGTTTTATCTATTGGGTTTCCTCATAGCAGGAGCGATGCATCTTTATTTACACTTCATCAGGGCACCGACACAACATATCTTCTTCTATATGTTGACGACATTCTTCTCGTCACCTCTTCAGACAGACTTCGTCTCTCTCTCATGGCAAAACTGGCAGCTGAATTTGCCATGAAGGACCTCGGTCCTCTCAGCTTCTTTTCTGGGCATCTCTGTGTCTCGCACACGTGACACCATGTTTTTGTCTCAACATACCTATGCTAACGATATCATTGCTCGAGCCGGCATGCAGTCTTGCAACCCTGTTGCTACGCCTGTCGACACCAACAGTAAACTCAGTTTCCACGCAACAGTGACGCTTTCACGACCCAACTCTTTTTCGCAGCCTTGCAGGTGCTCTACAGTACCTCACGTTCACCAGGCCCGACATCTCGTATGCTGTCCAACAGGTTTTGTATGCACATGCATTCTCCACGAGTTGACCACTGGAACGCTTAAAAAGAATAATCCGGTACATTAAAGGGACGGTTAATTTTGGTCTTACACTTCATGCCTCGACTACGCACGGTCTCGTCTCTTACACGGACGCCGACTGG
>CM061227.1:50244606-50292105 GCA_030844895.1 Ambrosia x helenae | reverse complement strand
GTCAACTTTGGCAGCAAACTTTGAAATAGATTCCTTGATGTTCAAGATGAAACATTGACACCCAAAAGCCCTGAAAAAGGAGATAAGGGGCTTCATGCCATGAAGAACTTCATAGGCAGTCTTTGAATGTCTCATGACAACAAGAACTCTATTTTGAACATAACATGATGTGTTAACTGCTTCTGCCCAGAAGTATAAAGGTAGGCCAGAATCAGCTAACATTGTTCTTGCTCCTTCTATTAAAGTTATGTTCTTCCTTTCTACCACAACCATTTTGTTCAGGAGTTCTGGCAACACTGAATTGTCTAATAATCCCTTTAGACAAACAGAAGTCATTCAGAGTTTTGTTCCTGAACTCTGTCCCATTATCACTTCTAATGGTTTTGACAGGTAGAGAATATTGCTTCTCAACTTGTAGAATAAAGAACTTGATGATTTCAGCAGCCTCATCCTTGGAAAATAAGAAGAATACCCATGTAAATCTTGAGTAGTCATCAATGATGACTAAGCAGTACTTCATTTTACCAAGGCTCATGATCTTTACAGGCCCAAATAAGTCCATATGGAGTAGTTGAAGACATGCAGTTGTTTTTGATTCTTCAATAGACTTATAGGAGGACTTATGCTGTTTTCCCTTTAAACAGGATACACAGTGTTCTTGACACTGGTATACTTTTAAGGGTAGACTCTGACCAAGCCCATTTTTGTGACTTTATTTATGGTTTTAAAGTTCACATGGCCAAGTCTCCTGTGCCAGAGATCAGTTTCTGAAGTTGATGCTCTTGAGAAGAAACAGGCAGTGTTGTTCAGTACTTTGTCTTTTTCAATGTCTACTGCATAGACATTGCCACATCTTTTGGCTATTAAAAAGTATGATCTTCAATAATCTTCTCTATCAACTTTTGGCCTTCTGGTGATATGATCTTGCATGCTGTCTTTGTGAAAAAGGAAGAATATCCTTTATCACACATTTGTGACACACTTAGCATGTTGTACTCAAGGTTTTCAACCAGATTGACCTTGTCAAACTGTATTTTGCTAGAGGAGACATTGCCAATGTCCTAGCACATATCCCTTAGCATTGTTCCCAAAGGATACAGATCCATCTCTTTGACTGATAAAATTGTTTATCGGGTATCTGCATCCTGTCATATGCATTGAGCCTCCACTGTCTACATACCAAATGCTATTTAAGCCTCTGGAAACTCTCTGCACAAGATAGCAAATCAGTTAGATTTAGGAACCCAAGCCAGTTTGGCTTTGGGTTTGCTCTTGAGAACATTAACAGTTTGTTCTTGACCAATTTGAGAAATCCATGTCTTTTTGGCAATGGATTTTTCATTAAGCACAATGGTGGTATTCTTTTGAGGACCACCATCAACTTTGGTCATCAGTAGTTGTACCAAGTTCATAAGATCTTTAATCTCAGCAGTTTGTGAAACTGCTGATGATTCAGGTCTAACTACTGAAAGAGAATTTTGAGAAAAAGACTTTTGTTGAGATTTTGCCTTTTTCTGAGAAAGGGTTTTTGCTGGTTGTTGTTTCTTGGGAGAAAAGTTTTTACATAATCATTCTTGATTTGTTTTCCCACAACCAGTTGTTGATTTTTCTTATTGAACTGAATACCCTTTCTATATCTGCAAAATTCTGTTTTGTGGTTGAACAGACCACAAATTTCACATTCTTTTGTCTTTTCTTTCAAACACAAATCTCTGACTGTTTTGATTGGTTTTAGGTCATCAGTAGTTTTCAGGTTCTCAACTCCTGATGTAGTTGAAACTACTGATGGCTTAAAGTCAGATTTAATCAGTACTTCTGAAGAACTTTCTTTGTGTGATTTTAGAAAGTTTTCATGGAAAGATGTGCATTCTTCCTCTTCAGAAGTTTCACCTGAAACAATTTTTCTCCCATCTTCAGTAGTTTTGGGAGAGAAATCTGTTGGTGTTTCAGTGTGATTGTACCCTATGCCAAACCTAACATTTGAGGCACTTTGTTTGTTTAGCAATAGTTGGTACCCCTTACAAGATTCCACCCATTTTTCACATGTGATCCTGGTGTCAGCAAGCTCTTGTCTGACATTTCCCAGGTCATTTAGCATGATTTTAATTTGTGCTTGGGTTTCAATAGCAGTGTCAGTTAATTTAGAAACTTCTTTTGTTTTAGCATAAAGTTTTCTTTCTAAATCACATTTCATCTGAGTGAATTTTCTCTCAGAGTCATTTGCCTTTCCTTGTAAGTGAATATTGGTCTCTCTTATGAGAGCAAAAGATTCTTTGCATGAATTAGAACAAAGTTTTGTCAAAGATTCTTTAGATACCTGTGACAAGGCAGATTTTGAGGAGCATCCCTCAAATGCCATTAAGGCAAAGTTCTTCCTGCCATTGTCAGGTTCTCCCCAGTTGATGTCAAACATTTTGTTGTCTGCATCAGGATTGCACTCTGTGGTGTCAAAAGGAAGACTGCTCCAGTCAACATACCCTGAGGTAAATAAACTTTGTTGAGAGGGTTGCTGTTGCTGTGGAGGTTGTTGAGCAGCTGGAAAGGGAGGGATTGATTGTTGGCTCTGCATCTGTTGAGCAGGCATCTGTACATATTGTACTTGTGGCACATATTGGAGTTGTGGAGCTTGTGCCTGTACAAAATGTGCACTCCCTTGTGTTTCATTATTCCTGTTATAATTGGGGTTAAAATTGTTTCCAGACTGAGATTGGTTAGAGCCAGAGCTTCTACATTCTCTAGCAAAGTGTCCCAACTTTTGACACTTGTGACATCTAAGTTTAGATTTGTCAAAACCAATTTTTGTAGAACTGTTAAGTCCTGGAAACTTCCTTCCTGACCTTTTGTAAAATTTGTTTGTTTTTAAACTTAACATGGCCAGTTGGTGCAAAATATCCATTTCTTCTAGGTCATCACTGCTGAAACTATTTAAGTCATCCATGATAAAACACATGTTATCAGCAGTTTGACCTAAATCATTATTGTCATAACCTGGGAATGATCTTTCAGATGAGATCCCAGCAGTTATGTCAATGTGGTCAAAAGATCCAAAACTATTTGAACAAGTTGGTGAGTCTTGTCCCAATAGTGTTGTACTACCTGGTAGATAGTCATCAGCAGTTTTACCAGAATTTTGTAACTTTTTCTTTTGATCAATTTCTCTCTCAAAAGTAAGTAATCTCCCATGAAGTTTTGTAAGAGTGAGGGAGCTAAAATCTGGTGAAGATCTTAAGACTATTGAGTATGTTTCCCATTTATCAGGTAAAGACCTTAAAAATCTATGAAGCATAGATACAGTTGTATAGGTCTGACCATTTAGTTTTAGCTCAGATATTAATGAGGAAAATCTTTCAAATTGCTGAGTTAAAGTTTCCCCATTAATGTGAGCAAAAGTCTCATATTGTTGAGCCAAGATTTCTTTGGTGTTGGCAATCACCTCTTCAGTTCCTCCAAACTGTTCTTTTAGGCAGTCCCAAAGCTCTTTGGCACTATCACAATGTAATAGGCCAGAGTAGATTTCATTTGGGAGTGCCATTGCCAACATAGAGAAAGCTTTTGCATCAAGCTCAAGTTTTAGGAAATCATCTTCAGTATAGTCTTTTGGTTCTTTTGGAATCTCTTCTTTAGTTTCTGGATTAATGTTTACTGGTTTATGAGGACCATATATCACAGATTTCCAGCAACCTGTGTTGGTCTGTGATAATGTATGTCCCATTCTCCTTTGCCATATGTTATATTCATTTCTTACAAGCATGGCAGGTTTAGTGGCAGAACCAGTATTATGAGGATCCATTTTAAAGAGTATTGATTTGTCAAATATCTCTTAAAGTGATGGATGTTGATAAAAGTGAGCTTATAATCCTTTATTGAATATCAATAAGAGCCTGTGTCTGATTCTCAATGTGTTAGATTGATATGTTATCAGATAAACCAGTGCTCTGATACCAATTGTTGGATCAGTAAGCTGCTCTTTATGTTGAACTTGCTAGTTGACACTTAAGTGTTTAGCAAGTTCTTAATGAGTGATAGCACAGCGGAATGTTTATAAGTTTTATAGCTACACTTATCAACAGGAGTTATTACTCCCCCTGGAATCAAGAACTAATAAATGAGAAGTGTTTATTGAGAATCTAAGTATTGAATGAGAATGAAATACTTTGACAGATTCTCAGTAAACACGAAATGGAAATAACAATAATAAGAGTTGAAAGATTTCTTGTATTAAAATCAATGTCTAAAACAGAAGGATGAATCCTTCTATTTATAGACTTTACAAATACATGAACCTTGCCAAAAGCAAGTTCAGAAACAAGTTGCAACAAGTTGCAGTCTTGGAACTTGTACATAAAGCAAAAAGAAATACTAAAGTATTAAACTACTGATATACAAAGGCGGTGGAAAGATCTTCTTTAAGTGCTGATGAATGACAAACTACTGATGAGTAGTTTGTCTTCAGTAGTTCTTCAGTAGAAGTTTCTGGTTTGAACTTCAGAACTTCTGATGACTTCTTCTTCAGCACTTCTGAATCTCTTCTTCAGCAGTTTGATTCTTTGTCTTCAGCAGTTCCATACTTAGAGTATTTTGACAGAAAGTGAATTAGACTAAGGTTTGCAAAAGTGGTTTCACCAATCCTTTTTGTCCTAACAGTCATTTTTCATCATTTCACAAACCCTAAACGCCTCTAAACACTCTCTTTCAACTTTTATCACTGGGGAAGGAGTTTTTGATCTCGTTTTTCATAATCTAACTCTCTAAATCATTACAAATGAAGATCTAAGTTGTGTTCTTCATCCTAAATCCTTTTTAAGCAATTTTAATTCGGTTTTATAAAACCCCAAAGTTCCAGATCTGATCTAAGATGACTTTTATGAATAATAACCTTTCTAAAACCTTTCCAAGCAAAACCTTATCATAAAACATGAGTTTTCTTATGTATTAACATATGTTAATGATCCTTCATGTTATGATTATGTGATTGTTTGATGTTGTATGATATGTGGATGATATGGAGATGTTCTAGGATGGTTATAACTTATGAGTTTTGATTATCTTAGGTCACAAAGTATTGTATGATGAGGATAGGTCTAATTTGGGGATTTTGATGGATTTGGGGATTGATGCATGATATTGTTAGGAATGATATGATTAGGGGTTTTTATCTACATGATAATCTGAGTATGATGATATGATTATTAAGTGATTTCACAAAAGTTTCCTAATTGGGTAAAGTTTCCATGCATGATGTGACATCTTCATAATTTTGCCATTTTGGGTAAATATTAAAACGGACTGATTTGGGAGTAAAATTAGTAGGGTTTTGTGGGGATATGTTATTCATATTTGATTGCTGTGTTTCATGATGTTTCGTAATGTTTTCGGATGTTTTTGAAGCGTTTTAAGGAAGAGTCATCTGCCAGGGTCGAACCTGGGTTCCTTCGACCAGTCGTGGGGTCGAAGGAGGACTCCAGGGTCGAACCTGGACATCTGATGGTCGAATCTGCATTATTTGGTCAAACGTGCTTAATTTAGGTCAAATTAACACATGTTAAGGTCGAATGAACATGTGTTAAGGTCGAATGAACTTGTTTTAGGTTGCATGAACTTACATTGGCGTCGACGGAACTTAAAAAGGGTCGAACCAAGCTTCTTGGGGTCGAACCTAGTTTATTTCCTTCCTTATTTAACCCAACTACTTCGTATGTGCGATTCTTGATGCAAACTACGTATGTTATGCTTGAACCTTACTTGTAATCTATGTGTACTTGATTTGCTTGTGTAATGGATCACCAACGTCGATGTCGAGTCGGTCTAGTGTGTTGGTCAAACTGTCAAACATGTTTTCAAACTTACTTAGTCATGATCTGGATAATCGGGGACTAGTTAACCTTAGGGTTATTAGTCAAAACTCTTATACAAACCAAGACTTGTCTTTATTCTTATTTCAAGAACGCAAACTAAGGTGCGTGTCACAACCCCATTCTTTACTGTTTCGGAACATTCTAGGGGAGAAACATGTGGTAAAACTTTCTAACTTTTAGACCAACATGTTACATTATATCGCATGGATACTTAGTGACTCTTACTTCATCATTAAAGTCCTCTCATGTCTTAGTGAACCATCAATATGTGGGTACATAGCAGGGAAAGTGTGAATAGATCTATTGTGCCTGGCAAGCCCCACTCGGGCCGACTGGAGGTCGGTGGCGGGTGCATATTTGTCCTATATCTTACGGCACCTGGTGATGAACCGGTGACGGGTTTGAGGCATTCTTATTTGTCAGCAGTGGTTCACAACACTATAGTATCATGTAACGATGTCTAGCTAGCATCAGGTATAGATGTAAGGATTGTTGGGTCTGGTTTACTTGTGACAAACTTTTGCAAACTTTATCTCTGTGACACACCGACACTTTATGTGTTGTCTAACTTCGCATGTTTTCTCAGGTCGCTAAGGTAGCAGGGAGTCTTAGGCACACTGAAGTCGCACTGCGTCTGGTCTTGCACACATAAGCAAACCGGGTTGTGTTTGCATTCACATTTTGACATTGGTTTTGTAAACATTTATTTTAGCTTTCGCTGTCGTTATCTACTTTACTTTTGAACTTATAAACTGCGTGGTTGGTATTTCTACGTAACTTTTAATGCATATAGATGTCATTTATTGTAACCGTTGACTTGGATCCTGGTATGTCACGCGCCTTGCGGTAAAAACCCCGCAAGTGGAATTTGAGGGTGTGACAATGTGTCAAGATTTATCAAGGCAATATGTAAACACACAGTAACAAACATGATTAGTCAAAGGAATGTGATTCTGTCACACCCTCAATTTTCACTTGCGGGGTTTTACAACGAGGCGCGTGACATACAGGATCCAAGTCAACGGTCACAATAAACGACAATGCACGTATGAGTCATAAAACTTTTACATGGTTTCCAGACAGGTTACGGGGGTTTAAAATATGCTACTGGTTGTCAAGACACGCTATTGGATTCCAAAACACACGACTGGCTATCAAAACACACGACTGACATCAAAACACACGACTGGCTATGCCAGGCGCCCCTACTGGGCTGCTGGCTAGTCCAACATGCCATTTTGCTGATTAAACGCATTAATTCACGTATACACATATCGACAAGCTATATGATGATTGTAAAACAATTAATACTCGACAATTCACACTTTTATGTTATTTTACCAACCTCAAGGACTCGAGACTCCTATGTGTGTGTTTTACCTGGTGATCCACTGAATCACCAACCCTTAAACATATGCGTGTAAACCGACTACCAATGATCCCCCGGATCATCGAACCGACTCCCGATGATTACCCAAATCATTAAATCGACTAAACTAACCAGTTAAGAATCTTTTATGAATGTTTTGCTAAGGTAGACTTGTAGGTTTGTTAAAAATATTAACCTAAGTTTGTCGGGTGTCACATCATCACCTTGTTGAAAGAATTTTTGTCCCGAAAATTTCTTGAAGTCGAAAGGGTAGAAAGAAGAATTTTCTGTTTGCTACACCATCCCCTGTTAAAAAGAATTTCGCCCTGAAATTTAGTTTGTTTCAACAGTGACAGATGTTAGTTTGTTGAATATATGAGGATACTTGAGTTTTATCAAATCCTCGCGTTCCCAAGTGAACTCTGGTCCACAGTTGGAGTTCCAACAAACTTTAACAATACGGATCTTACTCGTATATGAATTGTAAATGTATAAAAGATCATGGGTAAATGAATGTGTAATTTTGTATATGCATAAATGTTTCACCTCAAAACGTGTAAAAATGAAAAGAAAAAAAAGGGATAAGTATACTCACAGTTTGCGAAAGCGATCAAAATCCAATTTAAGTTGCGGTGAGCTAAAGAATGGAAATTCCGAGGAATTCAACCTTTAACATATAAAAATACTAATAAGAGCGATGTCTTAAGAGTCTAGGGTTCTAAAGCATTAGGGTTTGCTAAGTCGATTTGGGGAATTAGAATTTTTACGATAAATCGAATTAATATAAAACTTGTATATCAAAAATAATATGACAAAGTTTATAAATGTGATTAGGTAATATACTTATTACCAATTGATTATTTAGTTAAAAGTAGTTCCAAATAACTGGGGCAAAAGAATTAAATTAATTGTTTTTAACCATTATTGTAAGTAATTACAATAATAAGAAATAATTGAATAAATAAATATAAGTTACACAAATGAGTCAAATATTGATTTTTTTTTATCGGCGAACAACTGTGTGGCAACCACCCTTGCGGGGCGCCGTGCCCAAGAATCGACTACTCGACCTCCAGCAGCCCCCGCCTTCTCCCGATGCGCGGAAACCCGAGCCCCACCCGCCCGAAGGCACGACAGTGTTATAGAACTCGGTAAAACCTCGCCGCCCGTCAGATTCGAACCGGCGCCACCCGTATTCGATCTTCACCCGGATACCAAACCATAATGTTGGAAGTGGGAATTGAACCCATGATCACCTAAGTGAACCGGCGCCACCCGTATTCGATCTTCACCCGGATACCAAACCATAAGTCAAATATTGATGATTATGACTTTGGAACATGAAAATACTTCTATTTTATAAAACATTAAAATTATAAAACATATTTTAAGTATTATTAATTAATAAATGATTTATTGTATTCAAATAAGCATAAATATAACTAAATTACAAGATATGGTTCAAAAATGATATTTTGGTGAAAAATAAATACATTCTAATGAAAAATGATCACAATAATTTTTTCAAAAATTTTCTCATTTATTTGTATTTAAAATAATTTATTGAATTTAAAATGCATTTAAATGACTAAAACTAGGAAATTTGTTAAAAAATGAATATTTCTGGTGCAATAAATTAGGATTAAGTTTCTAATGCCTAAAAATAATTTCACAAAAATTTTGGTATTAAAATCATTTAAAATGAATTTTTAATCAATTAAATATGATTAAAAATTTTAATTTAATAAAAGTACAAAAATAAAATATTTTTCAAAAACTAAAAATTTAGAAATGAAGTTTCTAGTGTCAAGATGCTAACCCTAAAATTTTTGGATCAAAATTGAATTTACTATGAATATAAAAACTTTATATGAGTTATAGGTGATTATTATATATTTAAAAAAATAAACAATCAAAAAAAATAATAATGGAGGTGCCTGGTATCAAACCCGGGTGGTCTCAGATCCACAAACACCAAACAACTAGACTACTTCATGATTTGTTAATTCTTATGAAATGATAATGTGTTTATATAATAACAACATCTCATCTTCTTCCCCAAATTACTTTCTAACTATAACCCTAACTCCAAAAACAATTCACCCAAACCTGATTGAGATAACCCATAAAATCAAGTACAACTTAAGGATAAAACGACATCAAAAAGAAATACTCACAAGTTTGATTAAGGTTGAAATTGAAGGTTACAGGCCCGAGACTTAAGGTCAAAATTTTGAGGGTTCTATTCACGGTTTGAGCGAGTTTTGCGTGGGTTTAGAATGATGAAACGCTAGAAAATGAGTTGAGATTGTTGATTTATGTGATTGTTCGATCAAAACGAATGGTTGATTCGTAGTTAAAACTCTGACGGTTTCACCATAAAAGTCAGATTAAAAATTTGATTAACGCGTTAAATGCCTGTTATTAGCCTTGAAATAGGTCATTAATTGATGGAGAAAACATTTACAAGCATTAAAATGAAGAAATTTATATTAAAAACCGATTCTTGTCGTTTGCCGGAATTTGCTCACCGGTGACCATTCCGGTCACCGGAACACCGAGAAAAGAGAAGAAGTGAGGTAATTTGTTTAAAACTTTCAGTTTTTTTTTCAATATACACATATGTATAACTCAAATATACACATATGTATAGCTGAAAAATGCTACATACACATATGTATAATTGCTATATACATACATGTATAATTGCTATATACACATATGTATAAATGAAAAAAAAATCAAAAAAAATAAAAAAAAAATTCTTGCATAAAAATGTGCGATTAATGCAAAAAAAAATAAAAAATTATTTTGCCTTTATATGAAATGTGTGGCCCAGAATGGTTCTCCCAGTTCTCAAATAGGGGTTGGTTCTCTTAGGATCGCTACCCTATATATATATTATGAGTCTCTACAAGAAACTCTCCTTATTTAGTAAATTATGAAAGCCCAACATGTGGCTAGTATGAAGCCACATCATCAAGTTTCAATAATATCAATATATTATTAAGAAGAGGGGTAATAATATCATTTAGCATATGTTATCTTTCCCAATCTTCCATAAAGTACACAGAACTTGCTTTTTCACCTTTTCCCAAATTTGTACTATCTACTTTTCTTACCAACCTCACCTTTCCCCACGATTTTCTTACCAAACAACTTTATAAAACAAGATCTTCTTCATCCTTTTACCATTTTTTTCTTTTCCCTCCTCCATGGATGTTAACCTTCAAGATCCACCTTCAGACATGGATCCTACATTTTCATCTACATCTTCATATATAGAGGTCAGAGATGGGCAGCCATCGTCGTTTGCGTTTATCGGGTCTTCACATGGTGAAGATGAAGGTAAATTTTTGTTTTTCTGTTTTCTTTTACCTTTTTAATTTTTTTTTTTTTGTGAGCCCTCGGATTTTATGTAGGTTCTTTGACATGATTTCCTGGGTTTTTCTACCTTGCTCTTTTTATGTCTTAGTAGTGTTTTTTTCTCGGAATTCAATATTTTTTCCTACTTTTAAAGTTTTTGTTTGGGGTGGATGTTTTTTTGTTTCACTTATATGATTTATTAGATTTTTTGTTTCTTACACCCCAGTTAACAAACACAAAAAGGATTTAGTAGATTTTTATTATCCGTCGAGGTCCACATTTTTTACCAAACCAGGCTGTTTGTTCTTGTGTTTTTAGATATGTTTTTAGATATGAATTCATACCAACTCATATGTCAGCTGGCAAATCTATGAGTGGTAACACATGTTAACCTGATGCTTTTAGATAAATAGGTTTTTATGTGCATGTTCAGCAAGCTAGTCAAATGAGGTGGTAACACATGTTAAGACATCGCATAGATTGGTGTTTTGAATTCATACCAACTCATATGTCAGCTGGCAAATCTATGAGTGGTAACACATGTTAACCTGATGCTTTTAGATAAATAGGTTTTTATGTGCATGTTCAGCAAGCTAGTCAAATGAGGTGGTAACACATGTTAAGACATCACATAGATTGGTGTTTTGCTTTCGGTATAATTTTGGTATTTTACACCCCGTTAAACAATACAACGTATGTTTTTTTTTTGTACCACAATTGTGTTTGTTAACACATGTTCACATTTGGGCCCCGTCTAACATGTGTTACTTCTGTTTAGTATGTTAGATGATGAGTTGGTCACACTGGTTAATATCTCGTCTATTGTTTTGCAGTTGATAACTAAGACCCCCACTAGTTAACATATGTTAACAAACGAAGTCGAAGGAAGCCGAGAAAAATATGTAGAAAAACTTTTTAATAATGTTTTCTTTTTTGTACTCAATGTATAGAGTTATTAGTTTGTAATGATACTTTGTAATAGGTGTGTTAATCGTTTGTGTGCTTTATTTCTCAGTAAACTTATGATGTGTAAACTATAAGGGGTAAGCAAGACAAAAAAAGGCTGACAAAATAAACACAAGTTTAACATATGTTACCAAATAACACATGTTAACCTCTTATGCAACATTAACATATGTTAACCTTCCATGCAGTTCATTTGAATGTCATGGGTAGGTTTTTGTGTGGTTCAATAGTTTGTAATGATACTTTTGTAATAATGTGTGTTAATAGTTTGTTAATACAACAAGGGTAACACTTGTTATCACACCTTACAAACACACCTAGTATTACTCTTTTTTGTTGGTAGGGGTTTAAAGGTTTTTACCAGGTTAACACATGTTACCATATTTTGCATACACAAGGATAACACATGTTATTACACATCTCAAACAGACATAGTATTTTACTCTTTTGTTTAACTTAACACGTGTTAGCTTACAACCACAACAATAACATGTGTTAACAGAAATTATAACGGTGTTTTTTGTGCTGATTCCCACAGGTTAAGTTTAACGGAAGTGAAACACAGCTGTTTGTTCTTGTATGGCTTTCATATGAATTGGGTATCTATGTCACCATGTTTTTTTGCGTCTAGCGGTTACTTAGTGCATATGATCTTTTTAAAACCTTTGTTATGTATAAGTTAAACTATGCGACGCCCATGGTGTCCCTTTTCGAATCTAGGCTGTATGTGGTTGCGTAAATTGATGCTTTGTATTATCTTGTTAACAGTTGTTAGTCATTACCAAAACTGACAAGAACTTATTCCTCGACTGCCAACTTTGTCAACTTATGCCTCAACCAGGGTTTTATATATAACACATGTTATTCATAAGTTAACAATTGTTAGTCAATTCGAAAAAATGACAATGCTCGTGCAATCCACTTGTCAACGTAGTCAATGTGGTTAACACGTATTAATCTATTCCACCATAAACAACTGTTAATACATGTCTAAATCTAATCCACGTGCCAACATAGTCAACAAGGTTAACACGTGTTAATACATATATCAAGCACTACCAGCTGTTAATACACGTCTCACTCTAATCACCACAAACATGGTTTAAAGGTTTTTACCAGGTTAACACATGTTACCATATTTGCATACACAAGGATAACACATGTGATCACACATCTCAAACTGACATAGTATTTTACTCTTTTGTTTAACTTAACACATGTTAGCTTACAACCATAACAATAACACGTGTTAACAGAAATTATAACAGTGTTTTTTGTGCTGATTCCCACAGGTTCAGACTAAACATTAAGGACACAACTACAAAGAACATCTATAAAACATAACACATGTTACATATTCTGACAAATAACTTACACATTAAGGACACAACTACAAAGAACTTGTTTAAGGACACAACCACAAAGAACACCTTCAACCCCTTCTTCTCTGTACACACTGGACATCCTCTCTGACCGTCTCCAGTCACCTTCTAACACCGCGGATGAATATCTTCACAATCAAAGCAAAACCCACTTCAATTTTCTTATATAAAAATAATAAAACTGAATAAATGAATTAAAAACCCAAATAAAAAACTGGGTTATCACCCAACAAAAACCCAAATCAAGAACACATATATACCTGTTAAAATTGAAGATCATCACCAATGTCGTCGGATCTAAACATTTAAGGTCGTGGGAGGGAGGGAATGATAGAGGAGAGAGGAGATGGAAGATGGAACGGTGGTGGTGGTGGTGGTTGATGAAGAACACCAAGAAGATGAAGATAAACCAAATAGATCCGGTTACCACCACTATTGTTAACATTCAACAACAAGATGAAGAACACCAAGAATATGAAGAAGGGGGAGGGAAGATGGACGAGAGAGAGAGAGAGAGAGATAAAGACGAAAACGAGAGAGGGTTGCTGAGAGAGAGATGGAACGACGGTGGTGGTGGTTGATGATTTTTTTTTGAAGGTGTATGCTTGTTGTGTTTCATTAGTGTAGAAGGTGGTTGATGATTTCTTTGAAGATGATGAAGAAGAAGAAGGAGGGAGGAGAGAGATTGTGTTGGGATTTGAAATATGATAAGAAAGATGAGAGAGGAAAGAGGTGATGGCATTGGAAAAAACAATTGTTGTGTCCCCAAAATGCCCCCCATGTATTTTTATGTATTAAAATACTAATATATCTATGGTCAGGTACATTGATTCAATCCTAGCCATAGATGTTATGTGATGGATGACTAGGATTGGGTTTCCATAGTTTACTAAATAAGAAGAGTTTCCTCAATATCCATTCCCTATATATATATATATATATATATATATATATATATATATATATAGGGTAGGGTTCAAATAGGAACCAACCCTTAAGTAGGAACTATAGAACCAATCTGAGTCATCCATCTTCAATGGCATGATTGTAAATAAGTAAAACTTTAATTAATTGTTATTTTAATAAAGGGGTATTAATGTCTTTTGTTCAATATCATTTATTAGGTAATTAATAAGAAACTCATGTATATTTGGAAACAGCAAATTAGTGTTTATGGTATACCCAAACGTATTTATTGTATATACTATTAAAATTATATCTCGGTATATATACAACAGTGTACATTGGTGTATATTCGTTTTTTCATTCATCATCATCACCAACACAAGATATACATTGGTGTATATTCGTTTTTTCATTCATCATCATTCAACATCATCAACACAGATATACATTGGTGTATATTCGTTTTTTCATTCATCATCAACACAGATATACATTGATGTACACAAATATACATTGGTGTATATTCGTTTTTGATGTGTACATTGGTGTATATCAGTTTTTTTTGTTCATTCATCATCATCATCAAACACATATATACAACGGTGTACATCAGTTATACATTGATGTATATCATTTTTTTTTCTTTTCATTCAACATCATCAACACAGATATACATTATGATAAGAAACTCATAATTTTCATACATTATGATAGCTTCGTCCAACGTTCTAAACTTGGCACCTACAAATGGTTTAACATCGTCTGGTACAACAGGCGTCCAATATCTCGTCCCACCAGGAGACTCATATACGTTGCTCGACGAGGAACCTACAATAAAAAAATGTAAAATTAAAAATGAATTTTACAATATTTAAAAAATATAGTTAGACATGCTACAACTCATATACGGTACACCTGTGTATATTGAGTAACACACAGGCTGTATCATACTGCACATTCCATTTTTTATAATGAATATACACCTGTGTATATTTAACGTCAAACAAAATACTATCAGTTTATTATAACGTCTTTTACCACCTATAATACACTTGTGTATAATAATTAATAGATTTGTTGTTATACACTGGTTTATAACAACTAAGAAACTAAGAACAAATCTTATTGTATCTGTACAACCCCAATAACTATATATGATACACCAGTGTATAACTCTTTACTCATTCCAATTCTGTGCGTAAAATATGACTTACAGAATACAAAACAACTATTTTGCAAATCAATAATAAACCACACTATAAGGCTAATCCAAATAGAAATCACAAAAAAACATGATTCTCGCATGAAAAACGATTAAAAAAAATAAAAACAATACATAAATACCTTGATTTTCAACACTATTTAGAAACAAAGCTTGTGATTGTGTTTCATGATCTTCTATCACATGAGATTGTGATTCAATGTTTTCATGTATAGAATTATTATCCATAATTGGAAATCTGAATCGTTGGCCGATTTTAGATTCTTTTAAATCGAAAGTTTTTTCAATTCAATCAATTTAAATCTTCTAAATTCGACTAGATGTTATTTCGATTCAATTGAATTCAATCGAACGTGTTTTTTTTTATTTGGGATTAGAGATGATAATAGGTTGAGAGATTTATGGAAAGTAAAAAAAACTTGCATATTAATTGTAGGAAGATAATTAACTGTCATATATAAAACTTTTAATTAAATTAAAATATAATATTTAATTGTCTAATTACATAACTACCCCCTAGATCAAGATCAAAGATGAATGGCTTAGATTGGTTCCTAAGTTCCTAACTAGGCTCTTGGTTCCTATTTAATCTTTTTCCTATATATATATTTTATATATATATATATATATATATATGGTCAAGATTCTGTACAAAGTGTTTTTTTTTTTTTTTTTTTTTGTGAGAAGGTGTTTTGGCCATTGGATCATCTTAATCTATAGTGTGGATTAATTGAATGTCATTTTTGTAATTAATGTTATAATTTTATTAATTGATTATATCATTAAGGGTATGATAGTAAAATACACACTCTAAATAAATGCCTCATTAGAGCATTCACAATAAACACTTCATCTCCATCTCTATAATTACACTAAAAATCACTACCTTTCTTTCTCCTTTTCTATTTAATAATACTTACTTTATAATTTTATCATTACATTTTCTCTCTTCTCTACTCACAACCACTTTTAAAAATATTAAAAAATTATTGAGGGTGAACAGTGTCTCCTCCAAATTTACTAATGAACAGTGTCTCCTCTATATATTTTCTCTCTCCTCTACTCACAACCACTTATACACACTCTATATAATATAGAGGCCCACCTCACATTGTTATGGAGCATCTAGTGTGAATGCTCTTAAAACCTCATCTCTCAACTCTCTCCTCATTTTAATTATGATTCTCCCTCTCTCTCGTCCCCCCTCTCTCATCCCGGGTTGAGAAATCTAAGTAAAGTGAATAAAATTAGAAGTATATAAACTATGAAAATGACATCTGCTAATATATGATTAATGAATATTATTATTATTATTATTATTATTATTATTATTAAACAAATCTCTGCCATAAGTTATCATATTCTAATATAAAAAAAAAGGTAATTGGGTCGGGTATCACCTAATCCCAGGCCCGACCCAAACCCACAATTTTTTAAACTAATTCCAAACCTGACACAATACCTGTCGGGTTACAAAAAAAATAGTCGTTTTTTTCTCCGTTTTTTATATAGCACTATGGTACCCGTTGGAAAGATAATAAAACGCTCGTTAATTTGGTGTAATTTTTTTCTTTAAAAAATCTCGTATATAAAAGATATTAACGTTTAAAAGTTATGGAGAAAACATTAGAGATAAAAATCTAATTTTGTTTTTAAATTTTAAATTATTATTTTTCTAAAATAAAGGTCTTGCCACATAGGATGACACATGGCACACTCAATGAAGAGAATACCCTCTTTGAGTGACATGTCATTAAAATGGCTTTGGTTTATTATAGGTATAGATAGATAGATTACAAAATAATAATAATTAAATGGGCCATTAGGATATTAGACCTACATAACTTTTTATCATCTCTAGAAAGATTGAAACCCAAATTTGCAATCACCAATTCAATTTAATGGTGTCTTCGTGGAAATTGGTGAAAGCAAACTTAGAACCGAAGAAAAACTGGTTTGCCGCTCTGCATAAGAAAACCGTTGAGAAATCGCTTTCGTAAATACGGTTAGGATTTCATTTTTCTCGATTTGTTTTTCTCTCTCGCAAATACCGAAAAACACGCCAGCAGCAGATCCTTCTACAACCGCCATGAGGTGGAGCTGTCATTATGGTTGGGTTTTAGGATGCCATATAGGATCATTTTGCCACCTAGGATGCCACGTAGGATTATTTTGCCACCTAAGCATGGCACGTCAGCATCACACTAACGGAATTAGCCTCAATTAGTTTTGGTCCGTTGGTGGCCATTATGTCGAAAGTTGGGACCGCTAGTGGTTATTTTCGTAGTTGGGACCATTATCGGCCAAAGAGCAATAGGTGTGATTATTTATTTCCATTGCTCCTTTAAATTATAATTAAACTTATTTTCCTTATTTTAAGAAAACTATCCCCCATGATTTTTTAAATAGTTATATTTTTTACATATGTTGATACTTTTATAAAAAAAAAAAAAAATTGCATCATAATAATGAGCATTTTATTATCCTTAATTTGAGTATAGTATTGCTATTTTTTTATTTTAAATATTTTTTATGTGCTACGTGATTAACAATATCTAGGAGGGAGCAATAACTAAACCGTTCACCAAAGCCAAACCAAAACGCATATAAAACTGAACTATTGAAAACTGAATTAACCAACATCCGATTTAACTTAAAATTGGTTATTGTTTTCTTTGTGTACCCTTAGTTAACCAAAATTAGTTAAACTGAAACGGACCCATTCATATGGTAGGAAACACTGACACTTCTAATGGTTCATGGTTGAGTTAGGTTCAGTTCGGTTATAAGCCTCAACCGAAACAAAAATCGACATTATTGGTTTATTGATCTTATTAACCAACCAGTTAACTAGTTTAGTTTATTTGGTTAGATTGTCGTTTTTAATTCGGTTTAGTTAATTTTGGTTAATAACCAAAACTAAACTTTTATTAAAATTTTGCTTAGAAACACATGAAATGGAGGTATAAATACATGTAATAGATGTATAAAAGATATAAATGTATAAATGGTTCAGTTTCAGTTTGTTACTTTTGGTTAACTTAGGGTACAAAGAAACCGATAGTAGGCTAATTCGGCTTTGGTTAATTTTCAGTTTGGTTTTGTATGTTTTTGTTCGATTTCGGTTGAGGCCTTGAGGGTTCAATTAATCACGTAAAAAATCAAAATTTTAATTAAAAGTATACAACAAATTATACTCTAATATGGTTTGAAGCTGAGTAGATAGGTTTTTGAATTGTAGTGACGGAAGAAATAGAGGGGGTTTTGAAATTTGAATCATTTATTCTCGCCACTTATTTCGCCTCCTCGTCGATTATTGTTTTTTGTACACTTAGTTCACCAAAATCAACCAAACCGAAACATTGTAAACGAACCGAAGGAACACGGTGTTCGTGTTTGTTCATTTAATTTTAACCAAACAAGAACACATAATCAAATACATTTTTGTGTTCGTGTTTCGTTCATTAAGAAATTTATCATGTTCGTGTTCATTTATTTTCGTTCATTTAAAACCTAAACGAACAGTTCATGAACGAACATAAACCGACGTTCACGAACATAATAAATGTGAACGATTTTGTATTACTAAAAAACCCAATTACTAATTGGTAATATATTTATACAAGTAGCTAAAGCCCAATTTATGTTTATATTTATTTAAATATAACTACTTATGTAATTAATAAACTTAAACGAACATAAACGGACATTTGCGAACATAAATGAACGAATACAACGTTTGTTCATGCTCGTTCATTTAACTAAACGAACAATATTTTTTGTTCGTGTTTGTTCGTTTATTAAATAAACGACATAAACAAACTTCCTGCCGAACAAGTTCACAAACAGTTAATGAACGTTCGGTTCGTTTACAAACCTATTTATACATCTATTTCATGTACTCATACCTCTATTTCATGTACTTCTAGGCAAAAAAGTTTAGCAAGAGTTTGGTTTTTGTTATTCACCAAAATTAACTAAACCGGACTAAAAACCGATAATCTAACAATACTAACCGAACCAAGGAACCGATTGTTAATAAGATTAATTAATTGATGACTTTGATTTTAGTTTCGGTTGAGGTTAATAATCAAAATGAACCGAACCATACACGCCCTTAGAAGTGTTTGTGTTCCCCGCTGCATCGCGCGGGCACTCTACTAGTATATATATTCTTATATGAATGTATTTCAAAATTAACCATTGATAAAACAAAATATAGTAATATTGTTTAATAAGATAAGAGTTGGAATATAATGAACATTGAATAGAACTCGGGTTTCATACAATAACATTATCACAAAGATGAAACATTTTGAATACATGAGGGATTACAATTAACAACTTGCTAAAAGATGTGGGTGACGGATGTCACAAAAGGAGCTTAGACGAGTTAAAGTCATGAAAAACCAAGCACACAATGAGAACCAGTAAAGAAAACCAAGAAAACGATTAAAAAAAGTATAGTTTTATTGTTCTTCACGCCACGCGAAGAGAAGTTGAATGCTTTACGTGACGCGCAAGTATGTCGAGATAGAGCGTAGACTAATATGTCCCTAGTGGCAAGGGACCTTCCTTTTCGATTTACGACACCGGAAAACACTTAAGTCGGTAACAGCGATATTTTGCGCCTCCACACTGCAACGCGGATGGTTACCGTAGTATTTATTAAATATTTATCATTTGTACACTTATTGTTGCTGTTATCCACACTTGTATTCTTCACCGATTTGCTACCACATAAACCATCTTGGACCACCAGGAAAACAACATTAACCATAGTCCCCATCATACAAACATCAACAAAACCAGGGGCGTACCCACAGGTAGAGACAATGCAAGTATACTACACATACAGACACATAGAAGGATATTGTGGCAATCACCATCACTTCTCTATCATTCACAAAATATAAAGAATAAAAACCGTCCATGTCAATAATAGTAACACAAAACACATAGGCAATGAGAGATACAAAGAAGGGGAGGGGGTAATTAAAACAAAATGTTGATAAGGTTTCTCATTAAAATTTTCAAATTTTGAAACAGTAATAAAAATAAAAGGTTATAAAGACGCCAATAATAGTACAAGTAAAATGTCAATCTATATTTTTTTTTGAAAGATAACTTTTATTAAACCACCAAACGACAAACTATTTCCAAGGCGGAGACAGCAGCCGAAAACCACAATACAAGAGCACCAAACTTACATAATCTCAAATCTATTCCCTCTATCCCAATCCACTACCCCATTTTTGAATCTGTGTTTATACCAAAGAAACCCGAGGATCTTAATATCCGCAACAACATCAAAAATCTTCACCTCTTTGTTCTCGAAAGTCTTCTCGTTCCTAGCTTTCCACAACCTCCAACAAAATTTTAAATTTTAAAAATGTCAATCTATATAATTTTAAAATTTAAGCGAACACTAGATAATGTTGAAGTAAAAAAAACTTCAAAATTTTAAATTACATAGGTTAATTAAATGTTTAAGAAACTTTATTTTAAGATGAAATTTTACACATTAGTATTGAATTTAAATAATTTTAACTTTTAGCTATTGGACGCTAGTGATTACAACTAATGAAATGTGTAAAAATAGTCCCACCTTTTAATATATTTTCTAACGATTGACCATGGCTAACATATTTTACACTTTTTAATTATTAGTTATTGGCCGTCACCGCTCCCAACTTATACAACATGCTTGCGTGTCAAATTCCCTCATACATGTCAAATTCCCTCTTAGTATTTTGTTACTTTTGGACCATTGATGGACAATATGTTAAACGGTAAGACTGTAAGCACTCAATTCATTTGGTGAGACCTATGGCGACCAACAACCGATTGTTAGAATTATTTAAATACAATACTCATTTTACATAAATATAGGATTAGGTTCAAATGAAAACAAGGTTGAGTTGGAAGAACCGTGGGAACTCCGACGTAAAATGCGAATTTAAAAAAAATTACACACTGATTTAAAATGGGTAACTCCGCCGTAAAAGAAATGAGAAAATAAAAATTTGTACAATGGTTTTACACTGGTGTAAAAAAAACCATCACACCAATGTTGACTTTTAATATTCTATTCAATATTTTATTGTGCTTTAATTTACAACCATACATTCATTATTGAATAAATAAAGGGGTAATGGATTTTAATAATCCAAACTTTCACCCATTGGCCAGCAATACTTTGTACTTCAAAAATTCCCAACAACGATCCCAACTTTCAATGTATTGGCCAACAATGAACCTTTGTTAACTGAGAACTAACTCAGTTAGTGAATGCTAATTTGGACGCTGACATGGCATGCTCACGCTGACGTGGATGATGACGTGGCATGCCAACACATGCTTGGATGATGACATGGATGCTGACATGGCATGGCATGCCACGTCAGCGTGAGCATGCCACGTCAATGTCCACGTCATCATATACTAACTGAGTTAGTTCTCAGTTAAAACGGGTTCATTGTCGGCCAATACGTTGAAAGTTGAGATCGTTGTTGGGAATTTTTGAAGTACAGATTATTATCGGCCAGTGTGTGAAAGTTTGGATTATTAAAATTCAATACCCCTTGAATAAAATAAGTGTGTGGTTATAAAGTGTGTTCCTCATGTTCTTCCAACTCAACCATGTTCTCATTTTACCATTATATATATATATATATATATATATATATATATATATATTAGGGATCTTGTAGGAAAATAAGTTTTGTGAAACATATGAGAATGATTAAAAATTGATATGTATGTATCATTTGTGGACTTATTTCATGATGTTTTGGGTTGTTTGCCTAGTAAAACACCAAACATAACAATTAAAAACCGAAAACAATGTATTCTAGGCTTAAAACTTAAGACATCATGCTAAGAACATGTGAGACCCAGCAAACTCAGGTTAATAGCTTTTACAAACCTATAAGTCTACCTTAGCGAAACATTTTATACAACCTACTTAACTGGGTTAATTAAGCTGGTTCGATGATTCGGGGAATCATCAGGAGTTGGTTCATACTTGCATAAACTCCATAGTTATCCATAGTTCAATGATTCTGGGAGTCATTGGGGGAAACACACACGTACACACGAGTCTTGAGTCCTGTTGTTGGTGATAATATATAATTTAAGTAACTCATCAAGTATTACTTATCCTACAATCAAATAAGAACTTGTGAATGCATGTTTATGTGACTTGATATGTTAATGTATTTTAAAATGCCATTTTGGGGTCGTAGGTGCGAATGAGTGGTTGAAACACCACATTTGCATGGAAAAGGATGCGAATGGGGAGATTGGAACCTCATTCGCATGATAATCAACCCATTCACACGCTTAAGTGTGCGAATGATAGGAGAGTATAAATATATCTCTTTACCTTATTTTCATCATTTCACAACCCTAACTCACCCTCAAATGCTTTCTCTCAAATCGCAACATGTAGAAACGGGTTTTTGCCCTTATTTCTTGGATCCTAAAGCTAGAGCAAGTTTTGTATCAATATAAAGTGAAGATTCAAGGTGTGTTAAACATCTAAACCCTTTTCAATACATTTTATACATTTTTAACAAACCCTATGTGTCCAAATTTGATTTATAAGTGTTTCCTTAAATAAAAACATTCCTAACATCTTTCTAAACTAGATCTAGACCTAAACAATGGATTTCTTCATAAAAACCTAAGTTTAAATGATGTTGGTGCCATATCCTTAGGGTTTATGTGTTATATGATGATTGAAAGATATTAGGATGTTTTTGAGATGATTGTAGAATGTTTAGGAGCATGATTAGGGATTGTATGATTGGTTTATTGTTGTTTTATGGACTTTTACCCATTTTGGGGGTTTATGCTAAAAGTCTAGTGTTTGAAACATGAATATGATGATGATGATGATGATGATATGATTAAGGATTTATTTAGGTTGGTTAATGTGTGCTAAATAATCTGGAAATGATGTTGTTTGAATACTTATCATTTTGGGTAAATTTCTCATGCAATTGATGTGACATCTCCATAATTTGCTCTTTTGGGTAATATGTGATTTGGTGTGTGAAACGAACATGTTAATGACTAAATCAAGTGTAGTAACATGTGGTTAGGATAGATAAGGGTGACTGCGGTGTTTGGTTGCATTTCGTGAAGTTTTCGGTTGGGTTTGAAGGGTTTATGTTCGTCAAATTAGCTTACCAATTGTGCAGGTACGAATGGGTTCCCATTCACATGGTCGACCGTGCGAAGGAGTGAAATGTTCTCCCATTCGCATGATCAACTGTGCGAATGAGAGGAATCTAAAACCATTCACGCCATATTAACTCATTCTTACCAGATGTCCATTCTGTTGATGTGATTGAATAAATTGAAAACCCATTTGCATGGACAAAATGTGCAAATGAGATTGGAAAAGTCTCATTCGCACCAACGTGGAAAAATTGTGAATCCTTGATATAAACTAAGTGTGTTTATGTGCATTACTTGTGTGTGGACTGTAAGTATCTGATGAATTGAAATAACGGGTCACCAACGCGATGTCGAGTCTTGTATTGTGTGGTTGTATCAAACTTTCAAACACGTTTTCAAACATACACAACCATGGTCTGGATAATCAGGGTTTAGTTATGTTGGATGAATTAACATCTTATAACAGATTCATTGTGAACATTTGTATTAGATATATCAAAGTAAATGCACAACGGAATGTATTAAGTGTTCTAAGTTAAAGTATCACTTTTAACAAGAGTAAATGCTCCCCCTCAATTGTAGAACTAAAGCAGTATAATGAGAATCAAACAGTTAATGAATAAAACTGTTATAAATGCTTCAAATGATTTTCATATATTAGAAATGGTTACTGCAAAAGATGTCTAAAATAGATGGTGTGAACCCATCTATTTATAGACAGAACAATACGTACATTGGAAGTATTAAAACTACTATAATAATACTATAACGGGATGTAGTATTGGAACTTGTACATAAAGTAACAAAAACTAATATAAAACTAAACTACTGGAGTATAAGGGCGATGGGAAGCTTCTACTGTATCTGTTGAAGAACAAACAACTTCTAATGACAAACTTGTTCTTATGGTTTTCTATTTGGTTCACCTTCAGCACTTTGTTCTTCAGTACTTGTATCAACTTCTTTAGTACTTGTCTTCTTCTTCTTCTTCAGTAGTTCCTACACTTAGCAAAATATGCAGAGAACAATTAGACTAAGGTTGAACTGGCTTGTCAATCCTCTTTGACCCAACAATCTCCCCCTAGATTTATGAAGCCAAAACCTTATCTAATCTTTATTTAATATTTTCTTTTCTTCTGCAATCAAGGATTCTCCAAATTTCTCTAACCATGGAGATCTTGAGCTGGTTGACTTGTTGACCAGTGAAAAGTGGTCCCTATTCTGGTTCAAGGTACTAAATAGCTAAAAGATCTTCTGTTGAAAGGTTGTTCAGCTCATGTTTGTGATGTATAACCTTGTAAGAACAGTCTTCTTTTTCCAAAACAATTTCATTTGATCTGTGAGTGAAGGACCATTTCACTATCTTTGATTTAGACTTATCAAAGTCTATCTTGTAGGGTATTATACCATGTTTATGGTTTAAACCTGATAATTGTGGTTCTTCAAGTTCAGTGATGATCAGGTTGGATCTCCTTCTATGTTCAACTTGTACAACACCAGGTGTATCACTTTGAATAGGAATGTGTTGTTTAGTAATCACCTTGGTTTATTTTTGTTCTGTGATGGTTTGTGTCAGTTGATAGGAAAATGTAGTATGATCCCTATGTTGAGTGATCAGAGGTTTTTCTTTCTAAGATATGTCTTGATCTACTATTTGATTGCCTTCAAGTAGAATCATCTTAAAATCTGTTTTCATCTGTTCCTCTGATTTCTTTTGTTTCTTGGTAGCAGGCTTTGTTGGTCGTTTCCTTACAAGATGAGAAGTTTGGGAAACTTCTGATGGTTTAATTTTTTCTGTATTGGACATCTGCAAGGCTTTGAATTTCTTTTATGTGTCATGAAGATCAGATTCTTTCCATTTCGACAATTAAGCCTTTGTCCCATAATCATTTGCTGCCAGTTCATTAATGATTTGGGCTCTCTTCAACTTCCTATCCTTTTCAGTAGACAGCCTATCAGAGATAAGCCTAGCCCTATGTGAAGTTCTAAAGTTGAGAGTCCCCTAAGAGAATGCTTCTTAGCTTTGTTGTTTTTTGCTGATATAATTCATCAGTTGTTGTATCTTGTCTTCTTTAACATTATTAATTTGTTCTTCTTCAATTCTCTATAGCTCATTTAGCTCTTTTTCCCATGTTTTCAGCTTGGCCTCATAGCTCAAGTCTTCCTTTGCATCTATCTTGTTCCACAGCTCGTCCTCTTTTGCCTTCTTCTTTACCTCCTTTAGCTTCTTTTCAAGTTCTTCTGAACTAAAGGCAAGTGGTTCAGGGTTTAAAACTACTGATGGTTTAGATGGGGCAATTAGAATGGGTACAGTTGGAGTTGTGGTTTTAGCAGATGTTTGTTTTGAAGATTGAGTTGCAACTACTGATGGGTCTTTCTTCTCCGCAACTACTGAAGGATTGTCTTCAGGACTTTTTAGTTGCTCATCAGTAGTTGTATCTTTGCCTTGGGAAGCTTTTTCAGCCTTTTCTCTAAGGAGTTTTTCTTGGGCTTCTTGATATAAGTGTCTTTCTTTTTAAGCCTCAACCTGTTTGGTCTTTTGTGATCTTTCGTTTGCCTCCTTGAGTCTTTGAGCTTCACGAGCCTTTTTGCTCTGTTCAAGGTCAATCTTATCAGGTTTCTTCTCTTTCTCTGTGACACCCGGCAAATTCTGGTTAACAACGCTGTCTAGATTAAAGTCTACCTTAGCGAGTCACGCGTATATGATACTTAACTGGGTTAGTTGAGTCGTGTTATGGTTCGGGAACTGTTAGTTAGTATAGAGGATCATTAGATGTCAGTCCTTAACCAAGTGTACAAGGGGTGACGATTCGTAGAATCGTCAGAACATAGGGAATATACAAGTCTCGAGTCCCGGGAATTGGTGAACGAGTGTGAATGTATTTGTTTGCAAGTATTATGTGTTTACAATCATTATGTGACTTGTCGGTATGTGAAAACATGTTAACATATGTTAAAACGGAGTTTAACGCGCCAAATACGCTGAACCAGACCCTATAGGCGATTAGCATCTGTAATCGCCTATAGGGAAGGCGAGTAGGGTTCCCCTATGGGCGAGTAGGCCCTAATCGCCTATACTATAGGCGATTAGGAGCCCTATTCGCCTGATGCTGCTGCGTACTCGCCTGTAACGTACCTGACGACTAAAAACGACTATAAATACAATACTTGACCTCCTAAACTTCATTATAACAACCCTAGTCGTCCCAACACACACAACCTCTGGAACACGATTTTGGATCAAAACACAAGATTTCAAGCCTATTACATCAATATATCATAAACCTAAGGTGTGGTTTTCATTCATACAACCTTTAATAATATTTTTATTGAATCCCTAATGGTCCAGACCTGTTTATAAACGTATGTGTCTTCTGAAATTCGTTAATAATCATTGTTAATTGGATTCTAGCTATTATGCATGTTGTATGTGTGTTTATAATTAAAAGATAGGGTTTTTGTGAATCAAGAAGGATTGTTAGCATGATATTAAGGTAGTTACAGATTGATGATGATAGCATGTTGATGAGATCTGAGTAATTGTTCATTAGGGTTACGGTTATGCATGTTAATGTGATGTTTCATGCTATGTGCATTGTTTTTGGGATACATGGTTGCATGCAGGGCTGATAGAACGAGGTTAAACGAAGGATTTTGATTGAAATATGTTTGATATGGTTGTTTGATTGATATTTGATGTTTACACACGTTCTGGATTTGATTTGGAGTGTTAAACGCGCGAAAAACCGGAACTGCTGGGCTATAGGCGATTAGCAATCCTAATCGCCTATGCTATAGGCGATTAGGAGGCTATTCGCCTGATGAGAAACCCTAATCGCCTATAGTATAGGCGAATAGGGGTCTAAATGCCTTTACTTCATGCATTTACGATCCTAATTGCTAGTTAAGCCCTGAATTGCATGCCTTACGACGTAATCGCCTATAAACTCATGATTTGCATACCGCACGACCCTAATCGCCTATAGTATAGGCGATTAGCCTTCCTAAATGCCTGTTGACCCACATAATCACTAGTTGACTTTTCCTAATCGCCTGTACTGCTGCTGTAAGTGTAATTTAGCATTTCGGGACCCGATTTGACACCTAGGAACATGCTAGGAACCCCGTAACATACCAAATAACTTGGTAACATGTTCTCGGACTTATTTATGAGATACTTGAACTACGTGCTACAACTTGTTGGATTTTAACGTATGTTAAGTGTGATTGCATGATTGTATGCTTGAGAGTGCAAGTATAAAACGGGGAGTCTCGGGTCACCAATGGGATGTCGAGTCTTGTACATTGGGTTAGTTTAACAGTCACAGTGTTTTCAAACGAACTTGGTTATGGTCTGGACATCTAGGGACTAACTAACCTACGGGTTATTAGTCTAATTACTTGTAACTGTCACATGTTAGGTCGCCGTCTTACGGGGCTAGCATAGCTTGCTGATTTTATTCGTATTACGAAGTGACGCAACCTAAGGTGAGTTTACGGCCCCTCTTTTAACTGGTTTCACTTTTTGGGGGAGAAAACATGTGTTAAACTTATGTTTTGGTAACAACTGTCATACTATGGGTTTCTATGGTTTACTATACGATCTTTGGAAGTCCCGGGGGAAACCATGAATGTGCGGGTTAGCACAACGGGGAAATGTGAATAGATCTATTGGGAGTGACCAACCCCGCTCGTCGGCTTGGAGGGTCGGCGAGTGCATATTCTCTCAAACAGGAACAGGTTTACTATTCGGGCACGACATCTGGTTTACGAGTTAGTAATGGTTTTCCAATCGTAGATGTAACAAAACATACGCCTAGCTAGCGTACTCGGTTTACAAATTGATATAGTATGGACAGGTTGAACTTGATACTTTGATTACAAAACCTGTGAACTCACCAGCATTTTTGTGCTGACGTAAGTCTTACATGTTTTCTCAGGTCGCTAAGGTAGCACTACGGAACTAGGGCGCACGCGTCTGCACGGCGTCTAGTTAGGGTTGCATGGTTTTCAAACATTGAATAATTTGGTTTACTTTTGGATTATGTTTTGAGAATAAGCTTCCGCTGTATTTGGGGATTTTAAACTATGTTTTTGAAATTGCATATGTTCATTTAGATGTGTTTATTGTGATCGTTGACTTGGATCCTGGTTTGTCATGCGCCTCGCGGTAAAACTCCGCAAGTGGATTTTGAGGGTGTGACAGATTGGTATCAGAGCCAATGGTTATAGTGAACTAGGACTGCATGTAGAGTCTAGTCTATAGCCGAGTCGCACACACTAGACGATCACATAGTACTAAACATTATGGTGGGTTACGTACGGGCTTGTCGGGGTGTCTCTAAATCATCTGACCTTCCTATGTTACATCATCCGTTCTATCTTAGGTCGGGTTACTTGCTTTCTAGGCAGTGTGGTATATTGGGGTAAATCGTGTACTCTTGAGATTTGTCCAAGGCTCGGACATCTCCCTTTCATACTCCAATAGAAACACTTGCCATAAATTACCGTAGCATTACGATGTATAGCTAAGAGTCTATGTTCGGTGATTTGAACTTTGAACTAGGAGAACACTTGGAGGACCATGTAGAGCAGTTTATCATTTTGTGTGCACATAAAATCATAAACCGAAATGCATGAAAACCTTAGTGAGCTCTGGGTTTGAATGGATAGTCCTGGGTTGGATCTAGCTTTGATCTTGTGAACGCTAGTAGTTACCATTAGCTGTGAAACTAAAATTTCCTCGTTCTTTCTGTCAGAATCATGTCTGGAGTACGAGGAGGGCGTGGAGGTGGTCGTGCTGGTGGACGTGGTGGTGGTCGTGGTGGTAGTGGTCATGGAGGTGTAAACCTAACACAGGAAGATCTGAACAACTTACTGCAAGCTGCCTTTCAGTTAGGGCACAATGGTGGTGGTAAGTTGACTTATTCACTTTTGCCTCATTGGTGAACCTTGTTTACATCCTTCGTGGTTTCTCATGCGTTTCATTTCAGGTGGTCCTGTTAATCCACCCCCACCTATGTGTACCTACAAGATGTTTCGGGACTGTAAGCCCCAGGAATTCTCTGGCACTGAGGGTGCGGTGAGTTTGCTCAGGTGGCTGGAAAAGGTGGAGTCAGTGTTTCTGATGTGCAACTGTCTCCCAGAGGATCGAGTCAAGTATGCTGCTGCGTTATTCCAGGATGTTGCTTTGACCTGGTGGAACAATATCACCCAGAATATGGGTATAGGGGAGGCTTATGCTATGCCTTGGGAAAATTTTGTTCAACTACTGAAGCGAGAGTACTGTCCAAGGGAAGAAGTTCAGAAGCTAGAGCACGAGGTGTGGAACCTCAAGATGACCGGGTCAGAGATTGAAAAGTATACGGTAAGGCGTAATGAGTTGGCAGTGCTATGTCCTGATCTGCATGTGCCGGAATACAGGAGGATTGAACACTATATCTCGGGGCTAGTACCAGAGATTGCAGGATTGGTGGCTGCGGGGAATCTTCCTACATACTCAGAGGTGGTCCGATCGGCTCACAGGATGACAAACTTGAAGGTGAATGAGGGTATCTTGCCTGCTAAGGGTTCGACTATCAAGGCCCCGGAGAATAATAAGCGTAAATGGGATAATGAGGGGAAAGGATCTGTGCCAGCACCAGCACAACAGGGTAAGAGATTCGATAGCGGGGGTTCTTCTTCTTCTGGTACCAAACCGGGTGGTTATGCGGGGAAATTACCTAAGTGCAACAAATGTGGGCGTCATCATTAGGGGGACTGCGACCGTAATCGTTGCCATCGCTGTCAGCGACTTGGGCATTTTGCTAAAGATTGTCGGGCGACACTTCCATCGACCCAGGCCCCAATTACTACCTCGGCTCCTACTGCTCAAGGAACTACGGGGAAACAGGGTTGTTACAACTGTGGGGAGACTGGGCATTACAAGAAGGAGTGCCCGAAACTGAAGCAGGGCGGGGACGTGAGGGATAGAAACGGTAACGGGAACAACGGGGGCAGTGGCAGGAATGCACGTGCCTTCGTCATTGGAGCCGCAGAGGCTAGGCAGGATCCTGACACAGTTACCGGTACGTTCCTTCTCAATAATCGCTCTGTTAGTGTTTTATTTGATTCCGGTGCCGATAAAAGTTTTATATCTATGGAAGTTAGTCGACTGCTAGATGTAGTACCCGTACCATTAGAGGCTAAGTATATAATTGAGTTGGCTGACGGTAAAAAGATTGAAGCTACTTGTATCCTTCGGGAGTGTCAACTAGAGTTGTCGGGTTTGTCGTTCCCCATCGACCTTATGCCGGTACCTTTGGGTAGTTTTGACGTTGTTGTAGGCATGGATTGGTTGTCTTTGTATCGCGCTGAGATCGTTTGTTACGACAAGATTATTCGGATTCCCCTCCCTGATGGGGAATTCCTTTCTGTGTACGGTATCAAGGGCGGTGCTCCGCTAAATCTCATCTCCAGCATGAAAGCCCTTAAGTATCTTCGAAAGGGTTATTCGGCCGTTTTGGCACTTTTATCTGTTTCCTCTACCGATGAGAAGAAAATCGACGATATTCCTGTTATACGCGAGTTTCCTGATGTATTTCCCGATGATTTATCTGGTCTTCCTCCCCATCGTCAGGTTAAGTTTAGTATCGATCTTGTACCGGGAGCTGCTCCTATTGCTCGGGCCCCCTACCGTCTTGCACCTCCCGAGATGCAGGAATTGTCCAGTCAGTTACAGGAACTCTTGGACAAGGGTTTCATTAGACCAAGTTCTTCCCCTTGGGGAGCCCCGATCCTGTTCGTTAAGAAGAAGGATGGAAGTTTTTGATTGTGTGTGGATTACAGAGAATTGAACAAAGTGACCATCAAGAACCGTTATCCTCTTCCACGTATTGATGATCTATTCGACCAACTCCAGGGTTCTAGCTACTACTCTAAGATTGATTTGAGGTCCGGTTATCACCAGTTGCGCGTAAGGGAAGCTGACGTCGCAAAGACTGCCTTTCGTACACGTTATGGCCATTTTGAGTTCTTGGTCATGCCTTTCGGTCTCACAAACGCACCGGCAGTTTTCATGGATTTGATGAACCGCGTTTGCAAACCGTATCTTGACAAGTTCGTCATCGTGTTTATTGATGACATCCTGATTTACTCCAAGAACAAGACCGAACACGAGGAACACCTGCGCTTGGTTTTGGAACTTTTGCGACGGGAACAACTTTACGCTAAGTTCTCAAAGTGTGACTTTTGGTTACGCGAAGTTCAGTTCCTAGGACATGTGGTTAATGAACTAGGAATTCATGTCGATCCAGCTAAGATCGAAGCGATCAAGGACTGGGAAGCACCAAAGACGCCAACTGAGGTGCGGCAATTCCTAGGCCTTGCGGGCTATTATCGTCGTTTCATTAAGGGGTTTTCGAAGATCGCTCAACCCCTCACCACTCTTACTCAGAAGGGTAGAAAATTCGCCTGGGGTGAACCACAAGAGTCGGCATTTCAAAAACTGAAGTATAAACTTTGTTCTGCTCCTATTTTGTCCTTGCCTGAAGGCCCTGATGATTTCGTTGTTTACTGTGATGCTTCTATTCATGGTCTCGGTTGCGTGTTGATGCAACGCGAGAAAGTGATTGCGTATGCTTCTCGTCAACTCAAGGTGCACGAGAGGAACTACACCACCCATGACTTGGAGTTAGGTGCAGTGATTTTCGCGTTGAAAATTTGGAGACATTACTTGTACGGTACCAAATGTACCATCTACACCGATCACAAGAGTCTTCAACATATTTTCGACCAGCAACATTTGAACATATGACAGCGTCGTTGGATTGAACTCCTGAACGACTATGATTGCGCCATTAAGTACCATCCTGGCAAGGCGAATGTAGTAGCAGACGCCTTGAGCAGGAAGGAATCAATTAATCCTCGTCGCATTCGGGCGTTACAGCTCACCATTCATTCCTCTCTACCTGACCAACTCCGTTCTGCTCAGTTAGAAGCTTTGAAGGAGGAAAAACTTAAAGCTGAGACTATGCACGGTGCCGACAAGCACCTCGAGCGAAGGCCTGATGGCCTGCACTACTTCACAGAACGCATATGGCTTCCTTTATTTGGGGGACTTCGGGAGCTTGTTTTAGATGAGGCTCACAAGTCCCGGTATTCTATTCATCCTGGTTCGGATAAGATGTACCAAGATCTGAAGGTGCTTTACTGGTGGCCAAACATGAGGTCGGATATAGCCTCATACGTGAGCAAATGCTTGACCTGTGCTAAGGTCAAGGTGGAATACCAGAAACCGTCGGGTCTCTTGCAACAACCTGAAATTCCGGAGTGGAAATGGGAACGGATTACAATGGATTTTGTCACGCAACTGCCTAAGTCACCGAGCGGGAATGATAAGATATGGGTGATTGCTGATCGGTTGACGAAATCAGCCCATTTTCTCGCTATTAAGGAGACCGACACCATGGATCGTTTGGCTCGTCTTTATTTGAAGGAAGTTGTTTCTAAGCACGGGGTGCCGGTTTCAATTATTTCGGATCGTGACTCCCACTTTACTTCTCACTTCTGGAAGTCTTTGCACAAGGCTTTGGGTACCCAGCTAGACATGAGTACAGCTTATCACCCACAGACTGACGGTCAGAGTGAACGCACGATTCAAACCTTAGAAGACATGCCGCGGGCATGTGCGATCGATTTTGGCAAAAGTTGGGAAGCTCACCTACCGTTAGTAGAATTCTCTTACAATAACAGTTACCACACGAGCATCAAGGCAGCTCCGTTCGAGGCACTGTATGGGCGGAAATGCCGGTCTCCTCTTTGTTGGGCTGAGGTGGGTGAGAGTCAACTCATTGGGCCTGAGCTAGTGTACGAAACTTCGGAAAAGATCGTACAGATTCGTAACCGGTTGGCAGCGGCACGGGATCGGCAAAAGAGTTATGCCGATCACCGTCGCAAGCCATTGGAATTCCAAGTTGATGACAAAGTGCTTCTGAAAGTTTCACCGTGGAAGGGCGTCATACGCTTTGGGAAGCGTGGCAAACTCAACCCTCGGTATGTCGGCCCATTTACAATCCTGGAACGGATTGGACCGGTGGCATATCGTCTTGATTTACCGACGGAGCTCGGCAACGTACACAACGTCTTCCATGTGTCCAACTTAAAGAAATGTCTGGCTGACGACTCTCTTATTGTTCCACTGGAAGAGATCAAGGTGGATGATCGTCTTCGGATTGTGGAGGAACCTGTTGAGATTCTTGATTACAAGATTCGTAGCCTACGTCATAGCAAGATTCGCATTGTAAAGGTTCGCTGGAACTCGAACCGCGGACCAGAGTACACTTGGGAACGGGAGGATCAGATGAAGTCTAAGTATCCTCATCTCTTTCCTAAGGAAGCGTTCGAATCGAGATATGTTACCACTGCAGCTGAATGAATCTCGGGGCGAGATTTATTTTAACGTGGGGATGATGTGACAACTCGGGTAAATCTCTCTCTTGGTTTCTATCTTTTGTCTGTTTCTTTTGTTATTCCTTTTGGTACTTGTGCAATTTTCGGGACGAAAATTCTTTTAACGTGGGGATGATGTGACACCCAGCAAATTCTGGTTAACAACGCTGTCTAGATTAAAGTCTACCTTAGCGAGTCACGCGTATATGATACTTAACTGGGTTAGTTGAGTCGTGTTATGGTTCGGGAACTGTTAGTTAGTATAGAGGATCATTAGATGTCAGTCCTTAACCAAGTGTACAAGGGGTGACGATTCGTAGAATCGTCAGAACATAGGGAATATACAAGTCTCGAGTCCCGGGAATTGGTGAACGAGTGTGAATGTATTTGTTTGCAAGTATTATGTGTTTACAATCATTATGTGACTTGTCGGTATGTGAAAACATGTTAACATATGTTAAAACGGAGTTTAACGCGCCAAATACGCTGAACCAGACCCTATAGGCGATTAGCATCTATAATCGCCTATAGGGAAGGCGAGTAGGGTTCCCCTATGGGCGAGTAGGCCCTAATCGCCTATACTATAGGCGATTAGGAGCCCTATTCGCCTGATGCTGCTGCGTACTCGCCTGTAACGTACCTGACGACTAAAAACGACTATAAATACAATACTTGACCTCCTAAACTTCATTATAACAACCCTAGTCGTCCCAACACACACAACCTCTGGAACACGATTTTGGATCAAAACACAAGATTTCAAGCCTATTACATCAATCTATCATAAACCTAAGGTGTGGTTTTCATTCATACAACCTTTAATAATATTTTTATTGAATCCCTAATGGTCCAGACCTGTTTATAAACGTATGTGTCTTCTGAAATTCGTTAATAATCATTGTTAATTGGATTCTAGCTATTATGCATGTTGTATGTGTGTTTATAATTAAAAGATAGGGTTTTTGTGAATCAAGAAGGATTGTTAGCATGATATTAAGGTAGTTACAGATTGATGATGATAGCATGTTGATGAGATCTGAGTAATTGTTCATTAGGGTTACGGTTATGCATGTTAATGTGATGTTTCATGCTATGTGCATTGTTTTTGGGATACATGGTTGCATGCAGGGCTGATAGAACGAGGTTAAACGAAGGATTTTGATTGAAATATGTTTGATATGGTTGTTTGATTGATATTTGATGTTTACACACGTTCTGGATTTGATTTGGAGTGTTAAACGCGCGAAAAACCGGAACTGCTGGGCTATAGGCGATTAGCAATCCTAATCGCCTATGCTATAGGCGATTAGGAGGCTATTCGCCTGATGAGAAACCCTAATCGCCTATAGTATAGGCGAATAGGGGTCTAAATGCCTTTACTTCATGCATTTACGATCCTAATTGCTAGTTAAGCCCTGAATTGCATGCCTTACGACGTAATCGCCTATAAACTCATGATTTGCATACCGCACGACCCTAATCGCCTATAGTATAGGCGATTAGCCTTCCTAAATGCCTGTTGACCCACATAATCACTAGTTGACTTTTCCTAATCGCCTGTACTGCTGCTGTAAGTGTAATTTAGCATTTCGGGACCCGATTTGACACCTAGGAACATGCTAGGAACCCCGTAACATACCAAATAACTTGGTAACATGTGCTCGGACTTATTTATGAGATACTTGAACTACGTGCTACAACTTGTTGGATTTTAACGTATGTTAAGTGTGATTGCATGATTGTATGCTTGAGAGAGCAAGTATAAAACGGGGAGTCTCGGGTCACCAATGGGATGTCGAGTCTTGTACATTGGGTTAGTTTAACAGTCACAGTGTTTTCAAACGAACTTGGTTATGGTCTGGACATCTAGGGACTAACTAACCTACGGGTTATTAGTCTAATTACTTGTAACTGTCACATGTTAGGTCGCCGTCTTACGGGGCTAGCATAGCTTGCTGATTTTATTCGTATTACGAAGTGACGCAACCTAAGGTGAGTTTACGGCCCCTCTTTTAACTGGTTTCACTTTTTGGGGAGAAAACATGTGTTAAACTTATGTTTTGGTAACAACTGTCATACTATGGGTTTCTATGGTTTACTATACGATCTTTGGAAGTCCCGGGGGAAACCATGAATGTGCGGGTTAGCACAACGGGGAAATGTGAATAGATCTATTGGGAGTGACCAACCCCGCTCGTCGGCTTGGAGGGTCGGCGAGTGCATATTCTCTCAAACAGGAACAGGTTTACTATTCGGGCACGACATCTGGTTTACGAGTTAGTAATGGTTTTCCAATCGTAGATGTAACAAAACATACGCCTAGCTAGCGTACTCGGTTTACAAATTGATATAGTATGGACAGGTTGAACTTGATACTTTGATTACAAAACCTGTGAACTCACCAGCATTTTTGTGCTGACGTAAGTCTTACATGTTTTCTCAGGTCGCTAAGGTAGCACTACGGAACTAGGGCGCACGCGTCTGCACGGCGTCTAGTTAGGGTTGCATGGTTTTCAAACATTGAATAATTTGGTTTACTTTTGGATTATGTTTTGAGAATAAGCTTCCGCTGTATTTGGGGATTTTAAACTATGTTTTTGAAATTGCATATGTTCATTTAGATGTGTTTATTGTGATCGTTGACTTGGATCCTGGTTTGTCATGCGCCTCGCGGTAAAACTCCGCAAGTGGATTTTGAGGGTGTGACCATCTCCCTCCTTTTGGCTTCATCTACTTCAGGAAACCATGGGGCAGGAGGGGCAACACCAGAAGGATGTTCAAGTTGTCTTCTATCATTTTCAACTTTTCTTGACAACTCTCCCAGTTTATGGTCAATGTCATTGTTAGTCATCTCTATTTGGGTTATGTTTTTGAGTTCAATGGCATTTGTGAATGTTTGGAGATGAGATGAAAGGAGTTGTTGTACCATTTGATATAAGTAGGGATGGCAATCAAACCCGAACCCGACGGGTAAACCCGAAACCCGACACATTTGGGACGGGTTTGGGGTCGGGTAATCGGGTATGGGTCCGGGTATGGGATTAGTTTTTATTTTTTTTTCGCGGGTTTGGGACGGGTTTGGGATTTGATGATATACCCATTTACCCGACTCGATTACCCGATAAAGTATACCGGTTTACCCGATTAGATACCCGATGTAATTTCCTATATATCTTTTAAAATATGTATTCATAATATTTCTAATTGTCCATCTAGATTGTCATCTTCTTCAAAAAACACCAATTATTTATGTATAATATCTGTTATCTATGTTTTTTAGTGTTTTTATATGATTTAACTATTTTATATTTATACATTGTAATCATTTACATACATATTTGATAATGCTAAATGTATTGGTTAGTAGTCACACAATAGATACCCAACAAGTTTTTAGTTAGATATACCCAATGGATAAGTTCTTAAAATTAATGGGTTTACTCGAAACCCGCGAGTATACTCGATACCCGACGGGTAATTACCCGATACAAACCCGACGGTTTTGGGACGGGTTTTGGACAAGCATACCTAATCGGGTATGGGGTTGGGATTACCTAAACCCATCCCAAACCCGACCCATTGCCATCCCTTGATATAAGGGACCTTTAGGGCTGCATAGCTGGTTAATGTCTAGGCCTATAGCACTAGATGAAGATGTTTGGGCAGGCTGTTTAGTTTGTGGAGGGTGAGTTTTTGGGTCATCCTTAGTAAAAACTGGGGATGCCACTTTTGGGGAATTTGGGTTTAAGTGGTCTTTAACCTGATCCTCTGTGACCAACTCTTTGACTTTGGAGACATTAGATTCAGGACCTTCACAATCAGCCGTCAATTCTTTGAAAGTTGATTCATCATCCAAACCACTAGAATCATCTGAATCCCTGATGAGCGCATCATCGGTTTTACCATGAGCTAGGCCCAACCTAGTAGTCTCGTGTACCCCTTTTTCTTGTTTCTGGGGATTTCCTGCCTCAGGCTCAAAGCTTTGATCAGTGGTTGCCACATTTGAGGTCTTAATTATGTTAGGACTGCCCTCAAATCCACCAAGGGGTGGTAAAAGAGTATTAGCAGCCTCAAATGTACCTAAAGTTTTCAAAGTTTGGGCTTAGAAACCTTGGTTCCTCCTCATCTCTTGGGATAGGGCTGATAATATCCACATCAGTGTCAAGTTCAGTAGTTTGTTCCTCTGTTTTATGTGGTGATTGGAGAATGACACTATCTGATGAGATATTTTCTTTCATCATAGAGAGAAAGTGTGCAATTTCTACTATTGTGTGTGAGAGTTCAAGTTCAGTAGATTTGGGATCAGTAGTTGGTATGTGTTCAGTAGTTTCAGGAAGAGGTTCAGTAGTTTTGGTCTTTTTGAGTTTCTTCCTTGAAAACTGAATAGAAATTGGTTTGGCTCTTTTGGGTGAGGGTGGAGATGGATGTAACTGAGAGGAAGTTTCAGTCACACCCATATCAAGTGCAGATTGCACATCAACAGCCTCAGGCATCTCAACCTCCTTAGTTGCTTTTCTTTTTGGGTTGGTGGGTTTGGAGTTTTGCTTCTTGGGCTTTTTGGTCTTTGGGGAAATGGGTTTGGAAGATGTGGGTTCCATGGGGACTGTTTCTTGTTCCCTTGCCCCTTGGTCATCTTCTGGCATGGAAGCCGGTTTGTTATGCCTGGAGAATACTTGTGTGGTTAAAGGGTTTAATTTTGAAGTTTTACCCACAAGTACCTCCTCACCAAGTTCCTTTATAATACAATGCATTAGGAACCTTGGGTAAAGCAAAATTTTCTTTTTGTCATTTTGGTGATGCAACACCAACTCATTGAAAAATATGATGATTCCCTGAAAGGAGTTTCATTCACAATGGAATGGAAAATTTGTTGTAAAGCTGAGGGCATCTGATCATAAGAGCCGATTTTGGGACTCAAACACATGATAATATAATGAAACAAAAGTTTATAAGGAGCATCAACAAAATCTTTTATAAATTGTGGCATGTGAAAGAGTACCTTGGTAACCACACTCTGTCATGGTTAACTAGATAGTTCCATTGGGAATATGTTCTAGGGCTTAAGCATCATTCAGACCTAGTCTAATCCCCAGAGTTTCAGGTGTGATTGCCATGGTTCTCCCTTTGATCATCGTCTTCAGAGAGATAACCTTGCATTAACAATAACACCATCAGCGTTTGCCCAGAACTCATTAAGAGTTTCAGTGTGTATTGGCGGGTCAATAGTAAACGTGGTGTAATAACTTGATTTGACGACTAAATCTATGATTTCGTCGTATTGGGACCAGGCTTTATCCTTCGTGAAGTAGCCTTTTTTATTTTGTCCATGTTTAAGAACGAGAGCCATGGAAGCTTGATAGAACAGTTACTGGTTTGTCAAAGGGTTTGAGAGAGGGAATTTTGGTTTTTTAAAACGTAATAAATGAGAAAGAGGGGTTTTTTGGAAGTTTATAACCGCCCTAGGTCAAACTTCTAAATGGGAAAAGACAGATTTGTCCTTTTGACCAAAACTTCTGATGAAGAAAACTGTCCATCAGTAGTTTCCCATTCTCTCTTCAGTAGTTTTCAACAACTGATCAGATCATGTTTAAAAACACCCAAATAACTTCCGATGATTTTTATCATCAGTAGTTTCTCTTTTTAAAAAATATTCCCATACTGATGTTTTGTACGTCAGTAGTTTCTCCCTCTATGGTCATCAAAGGTTTATGACAGTTGAGTAACAAAATAAGTGAAAATGAAATATATACAGAAAAACGAAAACACTTACAAAATTACTCCAAATTTAGCATCCCAAGCATGGATACTAACCTCTGAAAGGTTGTTGTGTCAAGGGTTTTTGTGAACACGTCATCTAATTTATTAGCTGCTGACACGTATTTTACCTCAATTTTTCCTTTTTTATAGCAATCCCTAATGAAATGATACATGATTTCAATGTGTTTTGTCTTTAAAAATTGGACAGGGTTCTGAATGATGCTAATGGCTGAGGTACTGTCTAGGAGCAATGGTGCCTTGGTTTCTTTCGTTCCATAATCAAGCAATTGATTTTGAAGCCATTGTATTTGTGATGTACAACTTGCAGCTGCTATATATTCGGCTTCAGCAGTTGATGTTGTCACATATGTTTGCTTCTTTGATTTCTAGGACACCAGACAGTTTTCAATGAATTGACATCAACCAGATGCTGATTTTCTTGACATTTTACACCCTCCATAGTCACTTTCTAAAAAAGCTATTGATCTGGTACTGCTGATAGCAGGGTACCAAATTCCTAGGTTAGGAGTTCCTTTAAGATATCTAAAAATTCTTTTGAATGCCATGAGGTGTGATTCCCTTGGAGCTGATTGATATCCAGCACAAACACAAGTTGAAAACATAATATCTGGTCTAGAAGCAGTTAAATAAAGAAGGGAACCTATCATACATCTATACATGGTTTGGTCAACCTGTTTTCCTTGATCATCATGTTCAACTTGTGTGGTTGCGCTCATGGGAGTGGAACATGACTTACAGTCTTGTAAAGAAAATTTGTTTAATAATTCTTTAACATATTTTGATGGATGTATAAAAGTTTCATTTGTTTGTTGTTTGCTCTGCAGTCCCAAAAAGTACTGCAGTTCTCCCATGGTACTCATCTCAAATTTAGATTGCATGAGTTTCTTAAATTCTTCACACAGTTTTGTATTGGTTGAACCAAAAATGATATCATCAACATAAATTCGAACAAGGGGGATGTGGTTTCCAACATGCTTTATGAAAAGTGTTTTATCAATGGAGCCTCTTTTGAAGTGATTTTTCAATAAAAATGTGGAAAGTGTGTCATACCAGGCTCTTAGAGCTTGTTTTAGCCCATATAGAGCCTTGTCAAGTTTGTACACCCAATCAGGATGAGCAGGATCCTCAAACCCAGGTGGCTGACAAACATACACTTCCTCTTTTATTTTTGCCATATAAAAATGCACTTTTTACATCCATTTGAAAACTTTGATTGTGTTGGAAATTGCATAAGCCAAAAATAACCTGATGGCTTCATGCCTTGCTACTGGTGCAAAGGTTTCATCATAATAAATTCCCTCTTCTTGGGAAAAACCTTGGACCATCAGTATTGCCTTGTTCTTGATGATTAAACTAGTCTCATCTTGTTTGTTCCTAAAAACCCATCTTGTGCCAATTGGTAGCTTGTTAGGAGGTAAGGGACAAATTTCCCAGACCTGTTGCTTCTTGAATTGCAGCAACTCATCTTGCATAGCTTCAACCCAATTGTTGTCTTTGAGGGCATCCTGGTATTTCTTTGGTTCCAACTAGAAATGAATGCAGAGAAAAAGCAAAAGTTGAAAAGTTGGTTTCTTGTAAGTACCCCTGAAGCAATATCACACAGGATTTGTTCCAATGGATGATCTCTATGTTCTATCACTTGTTTTTGTGTTGTGGGAATGGACTCTTGAACTTCTTCAAACAAACCACTAAGGTTAATGATGTCTATTTTAGCTGTTTGGACAATTTCAGTAGTTTTAGGAGCTAAATCATAAGTTTAGGGTTCTGCATTAGTAGTTGTTTGGTTTGTTGAATCAGAAGTTTGAGAAACTTCTGAAGGTTTGGGTGTTGATTTGCATACTTCATTTGGAGTCGATGATGGAGGACCATCATCAAACCCTTGATCAGCAGGATGTGCTGGAATGGGTGTATGTTTTGACTCATTGAACTTGACATTCAGTGCTTCTTCAACAATCTTGGTTCTTGAATTGAATACCTTGTAAGCTTTTCTTGTGGGAGAATAACCAAGAAAGTAACCTGAATCAACCTTAGCAGCAAACTTTGAAATAGAGTCATTGATGTTTAGAATAAAACATTGACATCCAAAAGCCTTGAAAAAGGAGATAAGGGGCTTGATGCTATGAAGAACTTCATAAGCAGTTTTAGAATGTCTTTTATTGATAAAGGCCATATTTTGAACATAACAAGCTGTGTTGACTGCTTCAGCCTAGAAATAAAGTGGTAGGCCTTAATCAGCTAACATTGTTCTTGCTGCTTCAATCAATGTTCTATTCTTCCTTTCTACCACACCATTTTGTTCAGGAGTTCTTGGAATGCTGAACTGTCTGACAATCCCTTTAGGCAGGCAGAATTCATCCAGAGTTTTGTTCCTGAACTCTATTCCATTGTCACTTCTTATGACTTTGACAGAGAGAATATTATTTCTCTACTTGTAGAATAAAGAATTTGATAATATCAGCTGCCTCATCCTTGGAAAATAAGAAGAAGACCCATGTGAATCTTGAGTAGTCATCAATGATGACCAAGCAATACTTCTTCTTATCAAGGCTCATGATTTTGACAGGCCCAAAAGAGTCCATATGGAGTAGTTGAAAACATGCAGCTATTTTTTATTCTTCAATAGACTTATAAGAGGACTTATGCTGTTTTCCCTCAAGACAGGAAACACAATGTTCTTTACACTGGTATTCCTTCAAGGGTAGACCTCTGACCAAGCCCATTTTTGTGACTTTTTTTATGGTTTTAAAGTTGATGCCTTTCAGAAGTTGATGCCTTTGAGAAGAAACAGGCAGTGTTGTTCAATACTTTGTCCTTTTCAATGTCCACTACATAGACATTGCCACATCCTTTGGCGATCAACAAAGTATGATCTTCAATAATCTTCTCTATCAAATTTTGGCCTTTTGGTGAGATAATCTTGCAAGCAGTTTTGGTGAAAAAGTAAGAATATCCTTTATCACATATTTGAGAGACACTCTGCACTTCACCAGAGGATACATTGTCATATCCAAGCACATATCCCTTGGTATTGTTCCCAAAGGACACAAATCCTTCTCTTTGAATTGTGAAATTGTTGATTAGGTACCTGCATCCTGTCATGTGCATTGAGCCTCCACTATCAACGTACCAAATGTTGTTTAGACCTCTAGAGACCCTCTGGACAAAGAGTAAATTAGTCAGTTTTAAGAACCCAAGCCATTTTGGCTTTGGGTTTACTCATGAGAACTGGAAGAGTAATAGTTTGTTTTGGACCATTTTTAGAAATCCATATCATTTTAGCCATGGATTTGCTTTTGGGTGCAATGGTTGCAACCTATTTTAACCCTAATCCTCAATTTTTTAAAACCTAAAACACTCTTAAAGTTTATCAATAGCTCCCCATAAAAAAAAAGATAGAAGCTTGTAATTCCATAATCCATTGAACATTTCATTTGTTAATTATAAGATATAAGCTCATAAGACTTAAGTCCAATTAGTTCGTTTAGGGTAGAAGTGCACCTAACGAGGTTTTTTTTAATATTTGGTTTCGAGTAGAACATGTATAGAAAAATTTGGTATTGAGAGAAACCGTGTAGGGCTTAGGTACGGACATTGAGGGAAATATCATACCACATATACCCAAGCAGGGTATAATCGGGTTCGGGTGTAACCTGGTAGTCTGCTTATTAATATCCAGTTTTAAAAAGTAAGCTTTTTATTATTTTGTTTAAAATTATATTTGGTCTGTAATTTAAAAAAAATAACTAATACAAAATTACAAATAACATAAATTCACCGAACTACAAACTATTGGCTTTATAATATGCAATTTTAAAAAACTTAAATATAAAAGTTGTAAAGTAAATATAAAATGTACTTTACAAATTCGGGTATTAAACAAAGCTGGTATCGGGTATAGAGTGTGATCGGGTTCAGGCATAAGATATAACTGTCTCGAGTATTATCGTGTATAAATCGGTACGGTTTTGGATAAGGGCCTTGAGCCTGAATGTGTACATTATGGAGCAAAAAACAGTAATAAGTTGAGAGCTCAATCAATACAGAAAGAGATTATCGATTGTTTCGTTTTCATTGTAGAAAGTGTGGTAAAGGAAAAATTTTGAATGTTATCCCTAGACTTTTGGTCTATATCCTCCATTACTAGAAACAAATATGTTTCTATTGGAAGACCCAAAATTTGTTTTAGGGGACTCGTATTCAACATGATCCTTAGCCACTTTATTTATTATTTAATCTGTCTTGTATTTACATTCTGTTTCTACTCCATTTCTCATATTTTCGTATATTTCAGTTGTAATAGTACTTTGTAGTGACTGCTTTCTTTGGTTATTGAATTGTAATAAGTAATAAAATTAATTTTGTTTATTTTATACCCGAATAATTCCAAAAAACACTACATCTATATCTATATATATATATATATATATATTATTAAACCCAAAGCACTAAATCCTACATGGCATTCAAAGGGGTCGTCATTCCCCCTTGAGGGTGCCACGTGACAGTAGGCATTAGAAAAAAAAAGCCTCATCATCGTGTATAAAATTTGCGTCCCCATCCCAAACCCTAAAATCTTACTCTCTCCTCACCCCAACTCTCTCTTTCTCCACAAACCCTAAAACAACATCGCCGCCACCAATCAATTAATTGAATTGTTCCGGCCATGATTTTGCCTCTTCACCCTAAAAAGACCCCACATGCCGAACCAATAAGTGAATATCTTTGTTAACTAAATAAATATAAAGCATTTATTTATTTATTTATCTGGTTTTTAACTTAAATTTTGATATACAATTACTAGGATGGCAGGAACACGTTAGGGTGTCGGTGAACAAGGAGGAAGAACACAAGCACAATGGTGGATGATGACAAGCTGGTCTTTGAAACATCCAAAGGCACTGAGGCAATCATGACCTTTGAATCTGGGTATCAAAGACGACATCCATCGTGGGATTTACCAACACGGCTTCTAGAAACCCTCTGTAATTCAACAGAGAGCCATACGCCCTATCATTGAAGGTCGTGACGTCATTGCTTAGGCACAGTCTAGTAACAGATGAACCTCCATGATTTTTATTACTGTTTGCCAGATTTTTGACACCACTTTTAGAGACTATGTTCTTTTTTTTTAATTTGTTTGATAAGAACTGTAGCTTTCGTTTTTAGGGTATTGGTAATTTGTTTTCTTATTATTACACTTTCTTGAATATACAATGTGTTGTTTTAAGTTGGATTAAAAGTAGAGTTGAAAGTGGTTTTTTTTAATTATGAAAAAGATAAATATATATATATATATATATATATATATATATATATATATATATTTTTAATTTGATGAGAAAATGTAGCTTTGGTTTTAGGTTAGTTGAAATTTGTTTAGCAATGTGTTCTTTTTAAGGTGAATTGGAAATGGATTTCTTATGAAACATGAAAAAGGTAAAGAATATATGAAGTTAATATTGTCTAGCTGTTAAGTTAATTTAATCACTTATTAATTTTATTGATGTTTTATATGTTTTGTTTTTTATGCTTTTTTGTTGAGGTTTTGATGAAAATGATGATGATAATTAATTTTATTATTCTAATTAGTGTTAATTTTCTGCTACTATGGGAGAAATTGAGAGAACTAACCCAAAGCTTATATAAAAGATAACGTTGTAACTGAAAATATCGGACAGTTTATATATTGTATACCTGTTTATTGTTGCAGTTAGTTTTTAGTTATGTCACTGCATATGGTGAGAATGGTTTTGATGGTTTCTAATAAGACTATTGTTATTTCTATTGTGGAAGTTGAGGCAGCTGGATGTTCATACAATCCATCATTTGAAAGTCACCAGGTCAAATATTACTTAATTCGATGCCTACACAGTTATTTTACTCGTGACATGTTTAAGTTATTTACTTTTTGTCGTTTGTTTACTAATATTAGACTTTTAAACCCCGGAACACTCACAGGATATAATCTAGTCATAAAATAAACAAACTCAGGTATGTAAATACATCAAACTACAAAACTTATAACTAGAAAAGAGTTCGCCTTAGGCGCCCATGCTTCGACCATCTTCTAGTCTAGAGAACGTGCAACCCAACAATAGATACACCAAACAAAATATTATACATTAAAAAAAACCGTTATTCTGTTACATCAAACGTTATAAATCAGACAAAAAAACAAATATTATTTGGGTGAGGTAGGGGTGCAATGAAGAAGCTCCATTCCCTCTTTCTCTGTCTTATTCAGTGGTAATGTTGACTGTTATAATCATAACATTCAACGATTTAATGTTCAACACCAACACCCATATCCTGAATACAAATTGTATTACCTAACAAGACAAGTGTTCAAATGGTCCATGTTGTTATCTTCATTGGATAGAGTATCACATGCACATTTCAGTATATATAATAATTGGTTACTTTACTTACATGCAGGCATTACTTAATTTTGATGTAAAACAATTAACGTGAGAAGTCCAAACGTTGACCTTTTATTACTTAATTTTGTTGTAAAAAGTAATCTTTTTATTACAATGTTTTATATTTGATTATCTTAAACGATTAAGTAAATATTATGCATTTTGTATACAGTTTGGACTTTCGACTCATTTGACATGTGCATGACCCATTAGAGGCAAGTATAACCCAAATGGACCTATAGTTCCCATTGTTTCATACATGGTATCGAATTTGCCACCTCTAGAGAGAAAAAAATGTAACAAGATCCAGAACAAACGCCGTTCGTGGCTTGTTACTTATATATATATATATATATATATATATATATATAAATATATATATATATATATATATATATATATATAGGGGAAAGTTAATTTGAGAACACCTATATTTCGGGCGAACCGTGAGAACGGCATCTAAAACCATTTAAAATTCAAAATTTCTTTTTACACTTGTCTTTATTACTAAAATAACAATCTCAAAAACACAATTTACGCGTAAAAATTCAAACGTATACGAAAATAATTTGTTTTTACACATGTGTAAATTTACTGTTTATAAATGTGTAAACTGTTTCATTTACACATGTGTAAAAAGTTAATTTGAAAGTGTTTTTGCAAGAAAAGATGAATTATTTAGAAAGAAAATTCATTTATAAATGTTTATATATTTAATTATAAATTAGGTTTGTATTGAAAAAAATGATTTTGATTAGTTTTCTCACTTGTTCTCACGGTTCTCGCGATATTTAGCGTTCTCAAGATAACCCTCCCCTATATATATATATATATATATATTATATATAGATATATATATATATATATATATTTATATATATATATATAGGGGGAGGATAAATTGAAAACCCACTCGAGTTAAGAAAACTAAGAAAACCCTTGTAAAAAACCATCTAAAATTTTGTAATTTTTTTTGAAAAAAATACACAAGGTAACATACATGTATTAAAGCGTTTTGGGCCAAAAAAATAAAAAAAGCGCCGATTGAATATTTTTAAAAAAATAAACAAAATTTGCGCTGTTACATATGTAACAACTGATGTTACATATGTAACAGAGCTGTTACATATGTAACAGAACAAACTTTGTTTATTTTTTTTAAAAATATCCTATCGGCGCTTTTTTTATTTTTTTGCCCAAAACGCTTTAATACATGTATGTTACCTTGTGTATTTTTTTCAAAAAAAATTACAAAATTTTAGATGGTTTTTACAAGGGTTTTCTTAGTTTTCTTAACTCAAGGAGGTTTTCAGTTTATAATTTCCCTATATATATATATAAATATATATATATATCTAGTATAGGAAGTGTATATGTTTTATATGTTTTCTAGAGCATCATGGTACAAAGATGACACTTTTAAAGCATTTTTCAAGTAAAACAGTTGAGAGAAAAACACCCGACTTGTAATCAGTTTTCAGCCGGTTTTGACCCAAAAGCTGGAATTCAGAACCAAATTGCTATGTCAGTTTGTACATTGATGTTTCGAGTTTTTAGGTTCATACTTCATACCGTAAGAACACCCATAGTCATAGAGGTGGTAATTTAATTTTTCACTTAT
>CM061227.1:50006996-50244506 GCA_030844895.1 Ambrosia x helenae | reverse complement strand
TGTGCAATCTGCACTTTTTAAAGATGTGACTGAAACATCCTCTCAGTCTCATCCATCTCAAACCCCACCAAGAGCACCAATAACTATCCTTTTCAAAAGAAAAAGACTTAGAAAAACTATTCCAATAGATTCTTCTTTTGAAACTGCTGAACCCACTGCCCCAACTACTGAACCAGCACCCCAAATTTCTGAACCAGACATCGAAATAGCCAAACTTCTCTCCGGGCTAAAAGAGAAAGTCCCATCAACACATGTCAGTCCCCATCAAACAGGGGACATAGACTCAGACAGTGACATGGATGTGGACACTCATAGCCCTAACCAAAGAGATGAGGATGAACCAGGGTCTCTAAGCCCAAACTTAGAAACCTTTGGTACTTTTGAGGCTGCTACTACTCATTTACCACCCAGTGGTGGACCTGAGGACAGAAGTAAAATAGCTAAGACCTCAACTGTGGCAACTACTGATGAAGGCTTAATGCCTGAGGTAGGAAATCCCCTGAACCAAGAACAAGAGGTACATGAGACAACTGAGTTGGGCTCAGCTCATGATGTAACTGATACAGTCCTCATTGAGGATGTAATCAGGGATTCAGATGATTCCATTAATTTGGATGATGTTTCAAAACTCAAAACTACTGAATTGACGGCTATAAGTGAAGGTCCTGCACCTGGTGTCTCTAAGCTCAAGAAGCTAGTCACACCATCTCAGGTTAAAGCCCACTCAATCCATAATTCCCCTAGAGTGGCATCTCCTGTACAACAAGGAGATCAACCAAAAACACACCCCTCACTACAAATGCCTACCCAATTCCCTGGGCAACCAAGCATAGACCTGAACCAACTATGCACCCAGATGGTCCCTTGTATCACATGATGAACACCCTCATCAAAAATCACATCCAAACATACACAGCTGACTTGGAGCTGTCCATGAAGAACCAATTTGGAGTGATACAGACGAAGATGAATGATCTGTCCAACAAGATTGATCACAACAGCAAACAGATTGCTCATCTTCAGGTCATTTCTCCCAAGCTTCAACTTCCAAAGGTGATAAAGCCAAAAAGGGGGAGAAAATCAAGGTACCTATGGATACACTTGAAGCCAGAAGAAAGGCAAGAGTGGCTATCCTAGCTAGAGATCAACAAGATCAAGCCAGAAAAGAGAAACTGGCACAACAGTTTGGTGTCTCTATTCAAGAAATAGAAGATACTGAAAAGGCTGATGAATCCCAAGGCATAATGAAGAAACCTCTGATGGCCAAAGTTCTGATGAAGAATCAAAAAGTACTGAAGACAATCCTTCAGTAGTTGACAAACCTTCAGAAGTTGTCAACCATCAGAAGTTAACACTTCCAAGACTCAAACTGCTGACCCTTCCAGAACAACTGCTCCTACTCAACCAACCTCTGCTCCTATCAGGCCTACTACAACAGTTACAACAATGACTGTGCTAAACCCTTCTCCAATCTCTCAATCAGCTGAATTACTAGAGAAGAGTTTAGTTGCAGCCCAAAAGAAGGCCAGAGAAGATCTGATTTGGAAAAATCTGGAAGAAAGGGATGACTTAGACCTAAGCCATGAAGAAAAACTTCAGGCTTATGAAGCTGAACTACAAAGGCAGGCTAGCCTAGATGAGATTGCTGAACAAGACAAAAGACATCAACTGATGTCTTACATTATGAAGAACAGCAAAGTCAAAGCCCACACGTTGAAGAGACTCTCTGTGGAAGAGCTGACAAGAAGAGCTCAACTTATTGCAGATAAACTTGCAACAAGTAAAGACACAAAGGCCAAGAGAGCTTAGATGATAGAAGAACTGGTAGCCAATGGTTATGGTTCAAAAGCCTCAGTGTCCAAGTGGAAAGAAGAAAGATTGGTGGACACATACAGAAATACAAGGCTGCAAGGGCTGCTAATCCAGAGAAGTTTCAAACTGCTGAAGCTTCAACTTCAGTAGTTAGAACTTCTGGTGTTCAAAGAAGACCAGCTACCCAAAGAAAGAAGACAGAGGAGAAAGTGAAGACTGATTTCAGAATGGTACTACTAGAAGGTAGTACAGTAGTACATTCTGATTTTGACATAGAAGAGAAGCCTCTGCTCACACAATTCAGGGATCCTTCCACCTTTGCATATCAAATCCAGAAGACCATCACAGACAAACTGCACACCAAGGTAGTAACTGAACATCACCTGCCAACATTTCAGATACCTAATGTGATGGAACAACAGCAGGGAAGTGAATCCCACCTGAGAGTCACTGAAGTTGAAAACATTCAACACTCAGGAGAAACCCAGGGTACCACCATGGTTCCCTACACTGCAGACTTTGACAAGTCTAAAGTACCAGTCATCAGATGGTCCTTTACTGATAACAACTCAGTACTTGTGACAAGAAGAGATCAAACAAGCAGGGAATATAGGTCGATGATGAACTGAAGAAACTGTCAACCAAAGACCTGCTTACAATCCAACACTTGGAACCAAGAAAAGGGTCTCTTACTGATGATCAATTAAACCAACTCAAGAATTCCATGTTCAAAGGAATATGGAAAATTGTGAAGAACAGAAAGGAACAATAAAGAATTAGTAAGGTTTTGGCTTCATCAATCCAGGGGGAGATTGTTAGGACAAAAGGATTGGTGAAACCACTTTTGCAAACCTTAGTCTAATTCACTTTCTGTCAAAATACTCTAAGTATGGAACTGCTGAAGACAAAGAATCAAACTGCTGAAGAAGAGATTCAGAAGTGCTGAAGAAGAAGTCATCAGAAGTTCTGAAGTTCAAACCAGACACTTCTACTGAAGAACTACTGAAGACAAACTACTCATCAGTAGTTTGTCATTCATCAGCACTTAAAGAAGATCTTTTCCACCGCCTTTGTATATCAGTAGTTTAATACTTTAGTATTTCTTTTTTCTTTATGTACAAGTTCCAAGACTGCAACTTGTTTCTGAACTTGCTTTTGGCAAGGTTCATGTATTTGTAAAGTCTATAAATAGACGGATTCATCCTTCTGTTTTAGACATTGATTTTAATACAAGAAATCCTTCAACTCTTATTATTGTTATTTCCATTTCGTGTTTACTGAGAATCTGTCAAAGTATTTCATTCTCATTCAATACTTAGATTCTCAATAAACACTTCTCATTTATTAGTTCTTGATTCCAGGGGAGTAATAACTCCTGTTGATAAGTGTAGCTATAAAACTTATAAACATTCCGCTGTGCTATCACTCATTAAGAACTTGCTAAACACTTAAGTGTCAACTAGCAAGTTCAACACAAAGAGCAGCTTACTGATCCAACAATGACTAAGGATGGTATTTATAGTATAGGTATGTTTGATCCCTTCATGAGGTCGAATGAAGAATTGGATGGTCGAATGAAGGAATTAACAAGTTAATGGCCAGGTTCGACCCCCCTTAAGGTCGAACCATGCAAGGCCTTTTTCCAGTTTTTCCAGTTTTGTCGTGTTTAATGCATTTTAACACCTCCTAACACATTAACATGTAATCTTAACCTATGTTTAACATATATAAGCATGGATAATCATCTATACACCATTTAAACACGTATTTGTATATAATCCACCACATAAGAGTCAATCTACGCATAACACTTAATCTAGTTTATGTAATTCACCAACAACGGGACTCAAGACTCGTGTGTACGTAAAAGACACCAATGATCCTCCAGATCATTGAACCCTGGACAATACGTTAGAAAATCCTGACTCAACTAACCCAGTTAAGTATGTAAATAAAACGTTTCCCGCTAAGGTAGACTTTATAAGTTTAAAATGTCAAGTCAGATATGCCGGGTGTCATACACATGAATTGTAAAAAATATTCTTTAAACTTATATTATACGTATATAAACCAATTATGCTCACCAACATTATTTATGTTGACAATATTATTTTCGTACATGTTTTAGGATGATTGTTGAGATACTTAATGTTGGACTTTTGGACTTAATAAAGACTAAATCTAGACAACGTGTGGAATTAGATTTGTATTTGATGATGCAATTGTAACTTAAAACATTTAAATAAAATATTTACACGTTAGTACCATGAGCTTTTGAAAATCCGTCACTACGTGGCACCTCTATGATTCTGCCATCAGTTGGGGTGTTACATTAAATAGCGTAAGTTTCATGTTGCAATTTTTTAATTATTTTATCTATATGTTTCGGTCTCCATGATCATCGAATTGTATATTTTATTATTCCAAGTACTATTTGTAAACCTATGATTCTGTCACACCTCAAATTTCCACATGCGGGGTTTTACCGCGAGGCGCGTGACACACCAGGATCCCAGTCAACGGTCACAATAAACGGCAACTAAATGTAAGAAAATACGTAAGACATTCCATGAAACAACCAAAACGTTATGCTTTGAGCCATAAACCAGCAGCAGAAGCATTTCTTGTTTACAACCAAAAGACATATTACAGTTTTTCAAATCATAGTTTAATATGCAACAAGAATTCTAGACGCCGTGCAAGACTCCGTGCGCGCCTAGCCATTAACCGCTACCTTAGCGACCTGAGAAAACATGCCAAAAATGTCAACATATAATGCTGGTGAGTTCACGGGTTTTTCTTTTTTCAATAATTGTTTCATTAATCCTTTAAAAAACTGTTATCGTTACGGTTACTGTTATTGTTATTGTTACTGTTACTGTTCATACTATGCTTGTTCGTACGCTAGCTAGGCGTCAAGTGTGTTACTCATACGGGCGAAACCATTGCTGACTGTGTGATACCCTTGTTTACAGACTACCTCATCTTCGGTAAGCCTAGTGTGATTGAGACAACATGCACCCGCCCGGCCTCCAGCCGTCGACTGGGGTTTGTCAGGCCCAATAGCGCTATCCACATTTCCCCGCTACATCCCCGTATTAGTGGTTTCTAAGGGACTTAGATGAACCGTATAGTAATAAGGTGTGAGCCATAGTATAACATGAAAACGTGTGTTTATAACTTATAACATGTAAATGTGTGATCAAAATGTATACGCATGTTTCTCACCCCGAAAACAAAACCAGTAAAGTGTGGGGCCGTGAACTCACCTTAGATCGCGTTACTTGAAAACAGTTAAATCAGTGTGCTATGATAGCCCCAAATAGCGGCGACCTATCATAAGATGTATGTAAGTACCCGGACTAATAACCCGTAGGTTAACTAGTCCCCGAATGTCCAGACCATGACCATAAACGCTTGAAAACACCTTTGATTGTTAAACCGACCGTACCAGACAAGACCCGACATCCCATTGGTGACTCGACATCCCACGTGTTAGATAAATACAAGACATCATGCAACATATGCAATTAAACACTTAATACGCGTAATAGTTCACCTAGTCTAGCATAATGTCCGATTAACGCATAACAAGGTCCCGCACACGTGTTACTAAGTCATTGGGTGTATCCCGGGGTTCCTATCATGTTCCTAGGCGTCAAATCATGTTCCGGGATGTTAAAATATACATACAGCAACATTATACGCGATTAGGAATCAAACTAGCATTTAGGATTGTAATCACTAGTAAAAGTGGCATTTAGGATTGTAATCACTAGTAAAAGTGGCATTTAGGATTGTAATCACTAGTAAAAGTGGCATTTAGGATTGTAATCACTAGTAAAAGTGGCATTTAGGATTGTACTCGCTAGTGCTAGAGGCGAATAGGCTTGTATTCGCCTGAACATCAGGTGATTAGGAGCCTACTCGCATGAAGCTTCATGCGAGTAGGATCCTACTCGCCTCTGCACATCTGTAGTGCATTTTCGCGTGTCGAACACTCCAAATCAGATCCGAAACATGTAAAAACACCCAATATCAAAACTAAACTATTAACCAACCCTTTCCAAGCAAAAACCCCAATTTATCTCTGCTCTAACGGGCTCGGTGCGATTATTTCCAAAAATGGCAAAATACTAGTTTCATTAAGTAACCTTATCTTTCCTTAAATGGAAACAATCAGATTTCATCTCCTACAAGTTGCAATTCATCATCTCTATGTTATATCATAATCCTAGCATAATTTCTAACCATAAACAAACAATGAATCATATCATAACATCCTATTCTTCAAGAATTACCCAAATGGGTCAAAATGCATACTTGCACCTAAACACCATAACAAGAGCTTAAACTCATAGATAATCATCCTAACAACACCTACACATCAGAAGTACAACAAATTCATGGAAACATTCATGTTATAATCACCAACAATCATCATATGCACAAATACTTCACATATAGCAAGTATTATGGTGTAGACTTGTTTTAGAACTCTTTTCAAAGGTTTTAAAGACACAAACTTAGCAAAACAAGGTCTGGACTTTTGGGGAACCAAAACAACAACTTTACAAAGGTTAGAGATGAAGAACACACCTTGGATTTTTATCAAAGAAAGGTGTGTAAGCTTGGTGATGGTGTGTTTTGAGGCAAAGCAAGTTCCAGAGGTGTTTCAAGGTGTGTGGGAGGCTTAGGATCAGTTAGGGTTGCACAAATGGTGTTTGGGGAGTCAAGGGTTCTATTTATAGGTGTTTTGACTCGTGCACAGCCCTTCATGCGAGTATCAGATCAGTTCAGGCGAGTAGGATCCTACTCGCCTCTATTCATGCGAGTAGGGATCCTACTCGCCCCAAACTCCCCTATTCGCATCAAGGTGGGGCGATTAGGGGCTCCCCAGGCTCCTAATCGCCTATAGGGTGCTGGAACAGGTTTTTGGAGCGTTAAACACTATTTTAACACATATAAACACGTATTCACAAACCGATAAGTCACATAATGATTTCAAACATATAAAGCACGATAACTAACACGTTTACATCCGTTCACCAATTCCCGGGACTCGAGACTTGTGTGTGCGTTAAACCCGGCGATTCCACGAATCACCAATCCTTGTACACATGGTTATGGACCGACTCCCGATGATCCCGCGGATCATCGTAATGACTCCCGATGATTCCCAGAATCATCGTACCGACTCGACTGACCCCGTTAAGTACGTAATATGCATGACTTGCTAAGGTAGACTTAATAGTTTAGTCAACGTTACTAACCTGAGTTTGCCGGGTGTCACATCATCCCCCTGTTGAAAGAATTTTCGTCCCGAAAATTTCCCGAAGTAAAATAGAACGAAGCGATAAAAAGAAAAATTTTCCCGGTCGTCACAGATTCCTTTGTGTTGGATTCTTAACTAATCTAATTAACCAAAACTTATACACGCTTACTATCATATTCAGTACTTTGCACCATACTGCTACAACCATTACACAAACAACCCTCCACACTTCATTATTATATCTTAAGGGCATAACATTTCACTATCCAAGATTGGAAGGATTTTCTTGTTCATCCGATACACATTTATGCAACTATAGTACACTATACTTTATCTAATATTTGTCTTGGGCACAGTCTGATCTCAAAAAGGATGCCTTGACAATTCCCATATTAGTCTTATCAAATACTTTATTAACACATGGTTTCTTCTAACTACCAACTATTAACGATTTGTGGACATAAATATTTTGAAATTACTCAAAGTTTAACTTCTAGTTTTGAATTCGTCAAAACATTTCACACTTAAGACAAATAAATAATAAATTTTCAATAAATAAAATAAGGTTTACAAAACTGAAAAGAAAATTTAGAAATACAAGGATTTTCTTAAAATTTATCAAGGCACGTGGGATCATCCTTACGTTGAACGTATTCATTGTAGTTCCTGAAATAATTTCTCGTATGTTTGGATTTTAATTCAGCGTTTGGTATGTTTGATTTTCATCTTTAATTTCAATAATATGCGTTAATCACGAGTTTTCTTATAATTGATGGAAGTTGTAGCCCCGTGACATGTAACATATGAGTCCCTTGTAACACGAAAATTTTCTAACATTCCTCGAAACGTGAGATTTGATTTTCTTATTCAAAGTAATTAACATGGTTATTTGTGATGTTTGAAATCAAGGAATTTTCTTAAAACCTACAAATTTGATTTTATTTTGCGATTTAGACATTCTAACAAAAACATGGAAAGTGGAATTCCACTTAAAATCTTAGGTCTCAATAAATATAGTGCATATGTATCATTTTTTTTTTGTTAAATTTTAATTTTCGTGATAACAAAGTTATGAAAGTGTACCATATCATCTAGCTTTATCTTATAAGGTTTCTATACAAATAATGATAGCTTATAATATGAGAGTTTCAAGTTAATAGTAACTTTGTTTTGGTCATGAAAACCTCATAACTATCAAATCTAGCTTTAGTGTTGATGCTAAGTTCTGAGTAATGTCTTGAATATGTATGATATCATAAGGCCTAATATAAGATATGTTTTTATGGTTCTTATAGCCTTAACATTAGATTTGCCTCTAACATTCTTATTAAATATTTGTTGATTTCTGATAAAGAAAATATAGAAATAGACTCAACCCATCAAGTGTTAATTATATTATTAACACTAGTGGGGGATCCCCGCGCGTTGTCGCGGGTAGTTAATAAATTTGTATATGTTGTCACGAATACGACCTGTTTAGGTTGATTTTTTTCTTCTTATTAGTACCTTAAGTATTGAATATGACAACAATGAAAAATATATACTAATTCTAGTAATATTGTTTTTTACCAATATAGCCAACACATAAATTGGTTTACAAAATATACAAAAGGAACATTCTCACTAAAATAACCCATTTAGCCCATTACATAAGATAAAAAAAACATAAAGTATCCTCAATCTATTGCAACACTCAAACCCCTCTCCACTTCATAGTACCCGAGGGTTCATGAGTTATGTACCCTCCAAAATGGATATGATATATGCTAAAATCACAATGATTAGCTCCTTGCATTTCACTTTCCACAAACCCGATGTTATTATTCATTTGTAACATATATATAGTGACGCTCCTATTATTTTTCCAACCTAACTACAAATACAAGAAGTTTATACCTTGCACTTGCACTACTAAAAATCCACTTGCTATTACATTCAATATAAATCATTCAAAGACTCGGTTTTTCTTCAACTTTCATCCCACCATAATTCTCTATTTCCAATCTACTGTATGTGCGTAAATGGATCGTATAACAACAAAGAATGATCAAACAAGTTAGTTTTAGGTGCGGAATCCCTAAAACAATCACAAAATAATAGTCAAACAGATCAAAACAAGTAAATCATCATTTTCAAAAGCTTTTCATTAATTATAAACTCGATTACACGTTTAAAGATGATTACAAACAGGGTAAGAACGTGAAAAGAGCTAAATAAACTGCTAGAGAGAATATCAGAAAGTGGAGGGAATAATATGACAAAAAGTTACATTCAAAAATCAAGCTTGTCTATTTATAGACTGCACATTCGCCCACTTTGTTCATCCGAATGTGCAGGTTCGCCCAAACTGTCTGGTCGAAGCAAGCTATACAATAAACTATATTCACATTCGTACAAAGCTTCCTCCTTCGCACCTTCTGATCTTCCTTCGACCAATCATCAAGCTTCCTTCGCACCTACAAAACCTCCTTCGCACCTTCGACATTCATCAAAACATGTTTATTGTTCAATCCGAAGCACTAGTCGCACAATTGCACCTACAAACTCCCCCTCGACTATTGCTTGGATTGCTGTCGACGCTGTTCGTCCATTCTGATGTTCATCAATCTGATATGTCATTGAATCTGTTGTTCTTTAGTCAAAACCGGTTCCTGAAATTGCTTTGGCTTTGTCTTTTTCAATTCAGGCACCTTATGCTTCTCAACAAACTTCCCGAGCTTCTCATCATAGTCACAACTAGCATTAATGTCATACGCAAAGCACAGAAATACCACACGTTGGTACTTTCCTGCTTGCTCAGCATCCTTCATATCAGAATAGATCGGATTGTAAAACAACATTATTATATCCTCATGTGAACAGTTGATTAACCACATGGGATCAAAAATGTGTATTTTCTTATAGTTCTTCTCTCCGTCTTTCAATACAATCACAACCTCTGCTATCTTCCAATCGTAATACCACCAAATAAAATCTTTAGCGAAGTGTTGTGGGATCGGCAACAAAGGAATCTTTTTCAACACTCGCGGTGGTTTATACTTTAACATCACCTTGGGCATACCTGTAATCTGATCAACATCCTTTTTATGAACAATTCTTTTCGGATATTGTGGTTCAAACAAATCCCACTTGGTTCGGCTTTCTCTCGTCATCTTTTCAGCAAAGTAGGTAATCTGACTATTTGACGCTCCCGTTAAACGGTGACGACAAATATCACGAATTGCCCAATAGGGAAGAGTCTTCAAATGATGAAACTTATCGAAATATAAGATCCCCTTCTCCCACTTCACTGCAATGCATCTCAATTCTTTAACAAACTTCCAGGCCAATGCACGACCTTTGAAAATACCACTATGAAGTTTGTAAAAGCTTCCTTGTATTTCAGCTTTCGGACGATTATTCTCTTTTTCTTTCAATTTCCTCAAGAATTCCTTCAAACTCTCTGATTGCTCGAACCGTGGTTTGTCATGCCCTTTGAAAATTTCATCTTCAAATGCTTTGCTCTTCTCTTTCGCCAGTTTCTCGGCTTGGTTTAGCACTTCATCTGAGAATCCAGGAAATCCACAATCTTGATTAGTCTTGAAGTATTGTGGATACACCTCACTCGTTATGTCTTCCATTTCAACATCCTCAAAAGCAGGAACATCACGGTCATCAGAATGATTCCCGGCTTCCTTCTCAGGTATCTTTGGAATGAAATTATCAGCAAGCAATTCTTCCAAAGTCTTTCCAACTTGTTTGGCTAAACCCTCTAGTATCTCTTTAGAAATTGCCGCAGAAACCTCTCCATCTTCAAGATCAAGGTCATCAAATTCCAATTCAAACAGTTATTGCTCGATTAGAATATCTCTGGAAATCTGCTAGTCATGTCAATCGTCCAGACTCGATCTGTGAGCATCTGGCGATACATGTTCTTGTCTTCTTCAGATAATGATTTGCAGTTTTTCATTCCAGAATATATCGTCATCAACATTCTCACCTGGAGTCTTAGAGCTCGACTCTCCACCCTTACTTGAATCACGCTTTTCATATGTGAACTTTTCAGCGTTATCATCATCATCATCATCACTACTATCGAAAGCAGAGCTGTTTCCATCACTCGATCCACCATCTGAACCTCCATCATCTCCATCATCTTTCTTCTTCTTTTTCGTATCATTTCCAGCATCTTCATCAAGTTCTTCATCTTCTTCTTCGTCAGATGGTTCAAAATCGACCTGTTCTTCTTCTCTATCCTTATCTTCTTCACCAGCTTGAATTTGAGGAGCTCGAGAGTACAAGTCTTTGATCAAATCATCCATATGCTTGTTACTCTTCTTCAATTGTTTGTTCTCCTCTTTCAAGACAATGATTCTTCTGGTGTTTCATTGCTCGTGCTTCAGCAACTTCTTATTCTCTCTTTTCAACCTCTTGATAGTTTTCTTCAAAACTTCATTATCATCATGTGATGTGACTACGACTTCTAACATCTTTTTATCATTTGTCTTTAATTGCTCGATCTCAGTTTGTTGTTTGTTGATAATATTCATCATCTCAGACAATCTTTGATTCACAGCACTCATGATATCACTGTCCACCGAAACCTTCTTCTTCATAGGTGGTTCAACAACATCAGGCAGTTTGCCTTTCCTAATCTTCTTGAGCACATTATCCAATGCTTCGTTAAACTGATCAACAGGTTGATTTTCACTCTGTTGTGTGCTCGAAGTAGTCGCAGTCTTTTGTTTCTTTTGTGCTGGTGCAGTAACCGGTGACTTAGAACTAGAAGCTGGTGGTAGTTTCTTACCAGCTATAAGCGATTCAATCTCCTTCTTTCTCTTAATACTTGGTTTCTCTGGTTTCTTCTTCTTTGACTTATCAGCTTGTACAGGAGAACCAGGTAAATCTTCTTCAGCATTCAAAATCAATTCATCTTCATCAACAGGAATAGGACTCTTACTCCCTTGATCTTCAACATTCTGACTAGCAGACTCACCAGCCTAAGTGTCCTTGGGCGTGGTGGTCTTTACCGTCTCAGCATCTGAATCCCAATGTTCATCTTCTCGCGTCTCTTCAGAATCAACCGACGCCTCATCAACTAGGTGTAACCCTTTTTTCGCCATGCTCTTATGTCTTCTTGGTGTGCTTTTCTTCTTTTCAGGTTCAGTCGCAACCTCTAACCTTATCTCTTTCTTCTTAATCTTTCCACTCTTGGCACCAACATTCACAACCTGTCTTTTGCGTTTCGCATCAGGATTAACAGGATGTAACGGGTCATCAGGATCAGAATCACTGTTTGCATGTCTCACAAGCCCTTTACCTGGATCTGTATAATCTATTCTTGCTAGATGTCCAAATAAATGCCTTACTGGTGGATGTTCATTGATTGACAATCCTTTATACGCCTTCATTCTAGCAAGTGTATTAAGCGACATATGTTCTTGAACAACTATGTGCTTAGGATCTCTTTTCAAGTCCTTATACTTGTTGTCAAACACCATCTGGAGGAAACGAGGATATAATAGAAACTTCAGATTCCTCGTGCCGTTCACAGGCTCTAGCAAATGTTCCATCAGCATGCCTGAAACATTGAACGGTTTGTTCAATACCAAGGCAACCATCATAGAACTGATACTTTTGCGCATTAAGTCATATCCTCCAGCTGCAGATCCGAAGACATGTTTCAAAACGTGTGCCAGATATTTGAATTGGGGGCACAGTTTTCCTTTGTGCAATGAACCGTCAGTGATTGGTCCATTGTATTTCATTCTTAGAAAGCACTTTCGCTGATCCATAAAGCTAAACTCCTTAGGATCTGTCTTCTCATCATCTAAGTTCAACGCTTCTCGTAAATCCTGTTCACAAACAATCACTCTCTGCCCTTGGATCTTGCTAGTCAAGCACGACTCACAATTCCAGAAATCAAGCTTCGCTCCAGACCAGAATTCTTGCATCATATCTCTGTAGATAATCGTCGGTGTAGCAATAGCATCTATCACCCTGCATCTCTTCAAGAATTCTATGATTCTGATAAACTCCGTGTGCTTTTTAACCTCTCCGAGATATGCACAGCAGTTATGCGCATTCTCGAAGGCTAAAAGCTCTTCTGGAACTGTCTTGGTAGGTTGTGAGGATGATCCAGCTTGTTCCGTCGTCTTTTCCTGCTCGGACATGGTTAAATCTGCAAAACAAAACAAAGACACAAGTTAAAAATCGACAAGAATTCAAACTTTGAAAATTTTGGTAATAAACATCCTCATTCGCCCAAACGGGGGTACGAATGAGAAATCCATAAGGTATGAATGAGAAATTTTGATGGTACGAATGTATGGATTTTGATAAAAAGTTTCATTCGCCCAAACTTTCTTCATTCGACCAGTTGGTTATCTCCTTCGCCCATTCGAAAGGGTCGAAGGTGACTGTTCTTATTTTGAATTTTCAATTTTGAATTTAAAGGATTCTGATCATGTTCTTTTGATTGGTATTGCACCTAACAATGCCGATTAACCAATTAAAACCAACAGTTTTGTCTAAAACTCATTATCTCTGTGTTTTCAAATCAAACCTAGGTTTCGAACACTAATACTGATCAATTGCAACAATCTACTGTATTAGAAACCTTGGTTTATGATTATTCTCCCCCTAAAACACAGAAATAATGAATCTCTACAATCAATTGTATCAATGAACTAATTAATATCAATTTTAAAAAATTAGGGCTCGAAACACAAAACAGGGATTAAGTCCATCAATCCTGGATGTTAACCTGTATAAAATAGTGGAAAATGATCAGCGTATAGAGACGAACACAATGATATGATTCAAAATGACAAAGCAACAAGGTGAGGTTAAGATGAAATTTCTGAAAAATTTTTGAATGGGTTCAAATGAGACAGGATGGTATATATAGGCATCCTCCTTCGCCCGTTTTGTTCGTACGAAAGAGAAACTTTTGTCTCCTTCGACCCTAGTTAAAGGTTCGAATGAGTCAAAAGGGTTCGAATGAAACATATGTTCAAGAACACTCTCCTTCGCCCGTTTAAAACATACGAAGGAACATGAAAAATCCCACATTCGACCAACCGAATGGGCGAATGAGAAATGGGATTTTTTATAAATTTTCCAAACCTCAAAAACGAGTCCCGGTCCAATTATTTTCCAACTTTTAAGCATCCAACAATCATATTTTCACATTTAAAAAGTTACAAAGCTCAAATGATGTAACAAGGTTTAGAAAATCGACATCAACCACCATCAGTTATCAAAAATAAGATGAAAAAGTAAAATCTTTTTGGATTTTCTAAAGTTTATGCTAAAACACACCTAAAATCTTTTTGAGTTTTGTAATTTTTGACGAGAAAAAAAAAATGCAGAAATGTAAATGAAAAACTGTAAATGGTTTTGGGATTTCCGGTAAAGGGATCATATCAGTTTTTGAGAAATCTGATCACACCATTGATCTTTTGAATTATTATCATTAAAAGACAATGCGTGATCTGGCAACTGCTGATATTGTGATCCACATAAACTCACATGCAGACTTTTGTGCAGTGCTTTAAACTGATACTGATATTTATAGTATAAACGTAATTGTCTGTGGTTCCCACGCACACGACATACTCCCGTATCAAGAAGTAAAGGCACAAAGACTCATTGTAAAGCGTGATTATGCTTTCGTCGTCTGTAATTGTACAAGATATAATGCACAGAGGTATACAGGTCAGCAAATTAATGCAACAAAGTAACATATGCACTATACCAGGTGGAGGACTGATATTAATCATGATTTGCATCAGTGATTAATACGATGTAATAGATAATCTTTGATCATCATATAACATGGAAAGTTCCTCAATTCGGTAACTTTAGGATTTGGCATAAAGCTCTTTTATAAAGACACCCTGTCTGATCTAGGTCCGTAATGACTTACAGCAGAAGATCAGAGAGGCTATCCCCAGACAACTACTAACATAACGACCCTAAACCTCCGAGTTTTGTACAAATACCCTATCAAACGAAATTACGGTACAAAGACCATATGCTCATGAGGAGTTCATCCATACAACAATTTGTTTGATATGTATGTATCAGACACGCAGTAATAGATCTACGAAGCCTATCAGCACATTGCACAGACTCAGACACACGCCCTATATAGCAGTACATTACTTAGAATGTGTCAGATCCCCACTGATGTACTATCATTTCCCTCTATACTCCAGGAAATCATTTTTGATTTTTCTGATTTTTATAAGTTTTCGAATTTACTGTTCCCAAGGATAAGCTGGAGCATTTCAAATATGTGACTGCCCAGATATCGTTTTTTCACAGAAATCTGACGGCATTAATCTAAGGGAAGAAGATATAGTAGTCAGCAAAGAAATTTTCTAATTTTTATGGATTTTGAAATTTTTCAATGTTTTTGGATTTTCGAAATTTTTCTGAAAAACAGTAAAAAGTTTAAACTAAAAAGTGATAGACTGAGGTGGTGATCAGTCCTGTTTTTCTTTAATACCATTAGCTTTTAAAAGATAATCAAATCTGGATTTGTCAAAAGCTTTGGTAAAAAGATCTGCGCGTTGGTAATCAGTGTGGATTTTGACCATATCGATCAACTCTTTAGCATAACAATCACGGATAAAATGATATTTAATCCGGATATGTTTAGCCTTTGAGTGATTTACTAAGTCTTTTGTTAAAGCGATTGTGGCCTCATTATCACAGTAAATAGGGGTTTTAAGAAATTGCAAACCGTAATCCACCATCTGTTGTTGGATCCAAAGAACCTGTGAGCAGCAGCTCGATGCTGAAACGTATTCTGCTTCACATGTGGATAGTGCAACTGCGGTTTGTTTCTTGCATTGCCAGGTCACGAGCCTGCTCCCCATAAACTGACATCCAGCCGTTGTGCATTTGCTGTCTTTGTCACAGCCGCCCCAATCTGCATCACTAAAAGCGATTAGGTCAAAATTATCATCATGAGGGTACCAAAGTCCTTTCGATGGACAACCCTTCAGATATCTAAGGATACGCTTGACAGCTGCAAGATGACCCTGTTTCGGCTTCGATTGATATCGTGCACAAAGACATGTCGCAAACATTATATCCGGTCTAGACGCGGTGAGATACATCAGAGATCCGACGATTGCTCTGTATGTAAATGGATCAGTCAGCTCCCCCTTAAGGTCAACTCCAATCCCGTGATTAGGTTGTATCGGGGTATCCATCGGCTTCGAATCATCCATCTGGAATCGGCTCAAGACTTCAGAAACGTATTTCGTCTGGTGAATAAAGATCCCCGTTGGTCTCTGCTCCACCTGCAAGCCTAGGAAAAACTGCATTTCTCCCATTGCGCTCATTTCGAATTTTTCCTACATAACTTTTTCAAATTCCCTGCACAAAAGTTCGTTAGTTGACCCGAAAATAATATCATCAACATAAATTTGCACAAGAAGCAAGTCATCTCCTGCTCGTTTCGTGAACAGTGTGCAGTCTACCGGTCCGCGTTTGAATCCTTTCGAGAGAAGATACGTGCTCAGCTCCTCATACCATTGTCTTGGAGCCTGGTGCAACCCGTAGAGTGCTTTGTTCAAAACATAAACCTTATCCCGGTGAATAGGGTCCTTAAAGCCTGGCGGTTGACCTATGTAAACTTCCTCTTTGACCACACCGTAAAGAAATGTGCTCTTAACATCCATCTAATACACCTTGAATTTCTTCCATGATGCAAACGCTAGGAACATTCGAATAGCTTCCAAGCGTGCAACCGGTGCATAGATTTCATTGTAGTCGATTCCCTCAACTTGATGAAAACCTTGAACGACCAAACGAGCTTTATTTCTCACTATGACTCCTCTATCATCCTTCTTACACTTAAACACCCATTTGGTTCCAATTTTCTTTCTTCCCGGGGGCAAATCTGTCAACGTCCATACGCCGAGTTTCTGAAATTGTAACAACTCTTCTTGCATTGCTTCCACCCAGGCATCATCCAAAAGAGCTTCCTTGTACGTCCGCGGTTCGACCTGCGAAACATAACAAGCGAAAGACCAGTCATTTTGAAAACCAGATTTTTGTATTTTGGCATATAAAGCAAGATTGCCAATATTTTCTGGTGCTTGAGCATTTCTCAACTGCCCTCTTGTCATCACGCTGCTACCAGGATCACCAATAACCTGTTCAAGCGGGTGTATCCGATGTATCCAAGATTCCGGCTAATCTGGTACTTGTACTCCCATTTGAGTTGTCAAATTCTCTATAGAAACCAGATCATTACCCACATTCGATGTTGAAGCATCAGTTGTAGTTGGGTTCACTGGTGGTGTCACTGTAGCATTGTCCAGAATAGCTTCACTTGTTGCATCATCGTCTTTATCTTCTGAATCTGATGAATTAAGCGTTGTAGAAGCTTCTTGGAACACCTCTTCTTCCATCATAGGAACAGTGGTATCATTAGAAGCTGCTTGAGGATTTACAGTGATCGAACGCACTAACGGTGAAGTTACGGCGTTTTCGACCTCGTAATATAAACGAAGTACAGCTTCTTCAACCATGCTATCTAGATTGAATGATTCAAAGAAGTCTTTGTAATCAAACATCCAATCTGGACCTCCACCCTGTACATTTTGTGTGTATCTTTGTACTTCGACATTAGCCCACTCCTCGACTTTTCTAGTTCTTTTGTTGAATACCCGTTTTTGTGGGGTTGCATATCCAACAAAATAATCTTCTTCAGCCTTTGGTGCTAACTTCTCCGAAGGATTCAGCATTGTACACGGGGCACCAAATGGTTCTAGATACTCCAGATTCGGCTTGCGTCGGTTCAACAGCTCATAAGAAGTTTTGCCAAACTTCTTTACTGTTAAAACACGGTTTAAAGTATAACATGCTGCGTAAATAGCTTCGTTCTAGAACATGACTGGAAGATTTGAATCCGCAAGCATAGTTCTCGCCGTCTCGATTAGAGTCCTGTTCTTTCTTTCTGCGACACCGTTCTGCTGGGGTGTATACGGAGCGCTATATTCATGATGAATTCCCTTGTTTGCACAAAGATCTTCCATCTGAGCGTTTTTGAACTCCGTCCCATTATCACTCCGGATTCGTTTGATCTTCAGACCATAGATATTTTCCAGACGTGTAAACAGAACCTTCAAGTTGTCAAAAGTGTCGCTTTTCTGATGCAAGCACATGACCCATGAAAATCTAGAATAATCGTCAGTCACCACAAGACAGTACAACTCTCCGGCATGACTTTTACGCCTGACTGGACCGAATAAGTCCATGTGCAAACGCTCAAGCGGTAGTTCAACGGAATTTACTTTCTTTGGTCTATGGGCCTGTTTGTGCTGCTTTCCCTTTTTGCAACTAACACACTTGTCATTCAAATGGAAATGTTTCTCATTAACTCCCGTGACAAGTTCATTCTTCACTAACTGGTTCATCTTTCTCAAATGAATGTGTCCCATTCTCCTGTGCCACATAATAGATTCTTTTTCTGTAGCCTTAGAGAGGAAACACGTGACTTGGCCATGGGTTGTCATTGCTTTGGACATATCGAGAATATACAAGTTGTTTACTCTCGGTGCCTTTAGCATCACCCACTCTTTCGGAAGTTCAAACCCCGGTTTCAAGATATAGCAAGATTTGTCGTCAAAATACACAGAAAATTGCTTATCACAGATTTGACTAACACTGAGCAGATTGTAATCTATCTGTTTCACGTATGATATCCGCTCAAATGTCACGACCCCATTGCTTACACTACCCTCCATCGTAATGTAGCCTCCTTTATTTCCTGCAAACGCTACATAACCTCCGTTTATGTTTTTGATATCAAAGAGTAGCGTGAGGTCCCCTGTCATGTGACCAGAAGCTCCACTGTCAACAATCCATAGGCTGCTAACAGGGCCAGCTGGAGCTCCCCTGCACATATCAAGTAAAGCAGTTAGATCTTTCGGGGGACCCAAGCCTGTTTGGTCTTGGGTCTTTGAACGGGTTGTTTCAAAGATTCTTTCGATTCACAAACATCTTGGGTTCTCTCAACCCCTTTCTTCTCACTCTCAATTTTCTTTTTCTCAATGTTCACATTTTGTGATGTTGAGGCACCTTCAGATTCCTTTGATGACCAAGATTGCTCAGATCTTTTCAAGATCCGGATCTGAGATTTTGAGGTCTCAGCCGGTTTCTTTACTTCGTCTTTACATGCAACCTTCTTGGTTACCTTCTCTGATTTAACAGAGACAGGTCCAACTGCTTGTTTTCCATTAGGTTTAGGAACAACCTTTTTGCTATCATCAGTTGAGTTCATCACAGGTTTCTTAACAGATTTCTCAGTGGTTATCCGGTTGCGCTTATCATAAGTCATCGGACGGTTTTTCCTCTTGTTGTAAAAATTGTTTTGATTATAATAAGGTGCTTGCTGAGGGAAATACCGTCTTTGTGGATAACTATAGTTGTCAACCGGATAATCATGATGTTGCCTCATCTCCACCTCGTGCCTCTTGTGTCGTACGTACGGGCAGGCGGCAAGTAAATGTCCCCTTTCCCCGCACTTATAACACGCACGGTATTCTTCATAGTTTTCTTTGATCGGCGACTTGGAAAAACTAGCAATGGGATATCGATCAACCATGCATTGTTTCCTTAAACTCTCAGGAGCTGGTTCCTTCGAGTAAGTCGGTTCAATAAAACTATTTGCTTTATCAACTAACAGAACAAATTGTGTGACATTGACCTTGGCATCTTTATCCGAATAAATTTTCTCTAAAATTTCTGGAGGAATGTCATTGGTTCGTTCAAATTTTGGAAACCAAATTGTACTTTCCTGCCAGATCTTTTCAATTTTTGAATAATTGACAAATTTAATCGGGTATTCGTCATCAGACAAAATCTTATCGGAGCCTTGCATCCGATAGAAGATTTTTACAGGGTTGTCACACGATTCGTTGCTCATTTCATTGGGTTTCTCAGTTTTAATTTCATTTTTCTTTTCAACCGGTTTAACCACATTTTTCTTAGATTTAGTTTCAGTTTTCTTTTCAACCGGTTTAACCACATTTTTCTCAATTTTCTTTACCTCTTTCTTTTCAACACCCTTACCAACAGACTTTTCAGTTTTCTTAACAACATTCTTTTGATGAGCATTTGCCATGGGATGAATGATCTGAGATGGTGAGACTGGCTCAGTAGTGATTATATGATTTTCATCAGGGATATCACTTTCATTTTCAACCGTCTCAGATTGTTCATCTTCTTCATCAGAATCATCTGCAGCGACCACACCCTCGTTGTTTCCCAATACAGGTCTCACATCAGAATACGGGTCTCCGACACTAGAAGTGTTGGGCTCGTTATCTGATGTGGAGTCAGAATTGACTAAAGTCTCCGGTGGTATTGCATGTAAATTATGGTTTTCGAACAACACCGGAGATGGGACCGCCTTATAGTTTGCACTATTCGACTGGGAGGGTTCTTCTATGATATGGTCAACTACATATGCAATGTGCTTATAACTCTCTAACTTCTTGTTTACTTTTTCAGCGAAGCACTTGATGGTTGCCATTTCTAACTTGGTGTTTTCCATTTCATTAATATAGTTATTAATGGCAAGTTGTTTAATTGACAAAGTCTTTTTGAGTTCAGACACATCCTTTTTATAACCATCAAGAACTTTGTTGAAATCTTTTAAATCTTTTTGATAAATCTAACAGTTTATTTTGGCACTCTCAAGTTGTACCTTGAGAAGCTTATTTTCGTCTGCCAGTTTTTCAAAATCAGCACATTTAACACATTTAACACACACTTTAGATTGAGATTCAGAACTTACCGGTTTAGGAGGTTCTGTCATTGCCATCAACGCGAAGTGAGCTTCGTTCCCTGCGAAGAATTTGGAGTAGTCAATCTTGGTGCATGCATCATCCACCATGCATGACTTGCGGGTCATAAGGAAATCAGCTTCAGCTAGTAGTTGATCAATGTCATCATCTAGTGAATTCACACTAGCTTCCGAATCAGAATCACTCTCCATATCCGAATAAGCTGAATCGTAATGCTCTCCAACATCCGTGACAGAATCAAGAATCATTCCAGATTTCTTGTCTTCACTCTCAGCAATCACATCCTCATTCACTTCCTCTATTTTCAACTCCGACACTTTCTCAATCACAACCTCCTCTTCAATCTCCTCATTCTCATCCAGACTCATCTTTTGTGCCACACAAGCCACGTTTCCAGCAGTAATCTCTTCCACCCCCAATTGCATACCCGTCCAATCAAAACCTTCATCTTTCTGAATCACAAGTGCTTGGTTTTGATTTTCAGTTTGGTTTTGGTTTTGAGTGTTAGGTGTAGAGATAGGAACAATGGTTCGGTTTGGATTATGTTGAGATTGGTTTTGAGTTGTGGGTTGTCTAGTGTTTGTATTTTGTTGTGTATGTTGACGGTTCTGGTAGTTGTTTTGGGGTTGAAAGCTTGAGATGTTGGGACTGTTGTATGAAACTTGATTTTGGTTTTGGTTTTGTCTGTTTTGGTAGGTTGAATTGAACGGGTTTCGATTACCTTGCTGTGTGATGTGTGTAAATGTATATATAAAAATAACACAAGCTTTAATTAAAACGACTCACCTAAAAACTACACACGCACGGCAAGTGTACCGGTCGCAAAGTAGTAAACAGATAAGACCGAGTATCAAACCCAAAGACGCGAATGCAACTCTAGATCACAACCTATACCGAATACTAGCCTAAATAAATATATACTTATGTGGGGGAGTTAAACTAATGATTAAAAACTTAAAAGAAACTAAATATAAATAAAGTAACCTCAGCTGCTTATAGGAACAAGGGACTTGGAGAAATCGGATAGGAAGAAGGCTGGTTACTTAGGTAAAATCCCTAGACACTAGCAATAAATCCTGAATCTGGTAATTAACTTGAGACCCTATTCTTACCTAATAAACCTCCTGTCAAGGATAGCTCACTAGACTTAAGGCGGGACAAGTGTAGAAATGCTAAGATGGATCTGGATCGCCCTAGCGTACCAAAATCCCACAGAAATCAGATTAAAACCTCTCCTGGATTAAAATCCTCAAACTATGAAGCAGACTTAAACTCTACTGAAGAAAACCTAGGAAAACTCTAAACACGGACAAGTAGCGACTCCCGCCCTAGCGCTTGCCAACTACCGAACAATGCCTAGTTAGTTACCTAGCAAACTCGAGTTAGATTTCTCACCCTCAAGAATGGACTGCACGCCTTAGTTAATTTATTATATTAGTTTGTTATACTTGTGTCGTACTCCAACTCCAAATACTAGCACGCTAACCTAAGTTGACGAACTAGATTGATTTCAAGACCTAGGGAGTATCTCTACATGCCTAGCTCCACAAAACCAATAAACAAACTTCAAATAAAATTAACACCAACACACATATATCAAATACAACAATAAAACTAAAATCATGTAATCCTACACATCAAAATTAAAAACCAAAAATCATTAAATACTGCAAATAACGTGTCTAGTTCATAAACCTAAGCAACCATAAAAGTCTAGTTCATAATATTTAAAAACATATTCACAAAATAAATAAATATAGCTGTAACCATGTCTATAGAAAAAATAAATAAAAACTAAACCTAACCCAAGGCTCGTTGGCTCTTGATCTTTAACGTGCCCGTGGCCTTTTATCCTTTCGTGCCCTTTCGCTCATCTCCGTAGTTTGGTGCGGTCCTTTTTGTCTTTGTGCGAAAGTACAATTGCAATGTGTTTGAATGAATGATTAAAATTCTGCTCCAAGGAAAATAATAATCCTGCCGTCAAAGTTCTTTTAATATCTATATCCATCACATATGTGCACCGACTTTTGCCATGTTGTTTTGTTTATGGTGGGCCACGAGCCCATCAAACTTTTATTTTTTTTTCTTTCTTTTTATATTATTATTATATTATTAGTATTATTATACTCCGTGCTTTTGACTCGGGTGTTCTTGGCTTGACCAAAGTTCATCGTTTACGCTCCAACGTTCACACGAACACCTACCAAAATATAAAATAAATAAATAAGTACTAAAAATTAATAAAAAACTATACAATGACAAAAATAGGCCAACAAACGAATACACGCCTAAAACTACTAAAAACTATATACAAAAGACTCAATTATAACAAAAAATACATAAGAGAATAGATGTGTTTTACGACACATCAAACATCCCCACACTTAAACCTTTTTCGTCCCTGAAAAAGAATTATGCTATGGAATCACAGTTAGGTTTACATCCAGTTTCAAAACATAGGTTACTTAATTAATAATCTACTAACGTGTTGATTGCGATTGCAGGTATATTGATCCTCTTAAACCCACACCGGTTTCCAAGCCCCTTTTTATTTATGTTAAGTTCATGTTGATTAGTCTATCTAGGGTCTCACTCGAAGGAAGCCACAGTTCCTCCTAATCCCGCCTCAAGCTTATGAAGCTAAAGGAACGACCAATTGACCATTTCCCAACCGTCTTATGTAGAAAACCAGGAGAATTTAAAATCACTTTTTTTTTTTCATACTTAACTCAGAGGGTGTGACCAATCCAAGTCGCTATCCCAGTGGCCAGGCACCTTAAGCTTCAGCATTTTTGCTTTGATTTCTATTTTTTTTTAGTGCTTAGAAATTCTAACGGTTTTCTACTTATAACGGTGCTTCTTATACTATTTTTGGCGGTTTCGGTCTCCCCGTTTCTCCTAGATGAGAACCCACAAAATAGCCTAACATAATTAATTTATTACTTTTCAAAGGAAACCTTTCTACCGGCCGAGCCTACCCACATATCCCAAATCAGACACGTTTTCAATCAATTTTAATCTCTTATTATACATAGTATTTGAAAACCGGACACCTAACTTTACCTATCATTTTCCATATTTTATATAATGCAAACTTCAAAATCAGGGACTTTTTTTTTTCAGTTTTTTTTTTTTTTTTAAACGACTCAGTATACAGACTACTCAAACGACTTTATATACAAACTAAACGACAGTTTCCCATCCCCACACTTAAACTCTACATTGCCCTCAATGTAGGAATAGAGAACGACTCAAAATAAAAAAAATAAATTCCGAATACAAAAAAAAAATAAATAAAAAAAACGAGGGCAAATTGGAAAGGACTTAGCTGGTTAATTAATGCGTAAGCTCCAAAAACTCTAGTCCAATCCAGCTCGATCGTATAGCATTTTGGTCGCGATCGGCTCTGACACAATGGTAAACTCTCGGGTTGCTTCAATATAACGTACAACTCTAGAATCGCCCGAATGGAGATTGAGTACGAGCGGTACAATCCAAACCTGCGCAAAACGAAACAAACAAAACCCGAGCATAATACCGAACCACACAAAAATAAAAAGACTCAAACTACTAACATAGACTCATAATATAACAACAAACAAGAAGACGTACCTGCTTGGTAAAATGGCGGTAAATGATGGTAGAACCAAATGGGTAGAAAAGAAAAAAAAATCTGGTTCTCGCTCAACGTGAAGGACACTGGTGATCACAACACGCGTTGCAAGAGAAAAAAAATATAACTTTCCGGGGTAATAGCTGGTCGCATAAGGCGAACAGGTCAGCCCAGACTCCTCACATTACGTGAAAAATCTTTTTTCACAGAAAGTTAATTAATTTTTTTAAGAAAAAATCTCTTTTATAACCCAAACCTTTACCAAAACTCCCACTCATAAAATATATATAAAGATAATACATGGGATCCGCTCATTGTGAAATTTCCTCTACCTAAGCAAACACGCAAACCTGCTAACTGACTCAAAGACACAAAAAACAAAGATATAATAGAAAGATAAAATCCTATGAACCACTACCGAAGAACGACCACAAATAAAAAAAAATGAAAAGCTAGAAAAAAATAGGCATAAATATAAATTTACAAACTCTACAGAGCCTCCCCACACTTAAACTTAATCAGGGGGCTTCTCTTTTATCTGGACCCGATCCAACCCGTTTAATTCCACCCGGTCCATATTGTTTAGAAAAAGTACATTAGTGGAATTTAAAAATATTTTATCGAATTTAAATGGGTCGGGCCACCAATATTTAAATTTACCTGGACCAAACCTGATTTTTGGCATGTAATGAGGGGACTTGTTGTCTCTGCAACTTCTGACCCTCACCCTGTGTCGGTCCAGGTGCCTCTTCGCCTTCTCCCGTGGTGGTGGCCATGGTGGTGGCACTAGTAGCAGTGTAATATCCAATGCCTGCACGGGCCGGCTGTGGTGTTCTTCTTCTTCTTCCACTGCTTCTTTCTCATCTTCCTTGTTTGGTGACACTTGTTCAAAATCTTTGTCCACTTCTGGAGCTGTCAAATCAACCAACTCGTCACCAAACTCTGCTTCTCCATCAGCTGCTTCTTCAAGCAGGTCAGCGGTGTCTTTCTCTTCCACCACTTCTTCCTCAAACAGCCAGCCTGTGGATTCTGAAAAATCCATATCTTCCTCAGCCTCCCCTATCTTCTCCAACATGGCTTTCCTGTGCGCGTCCCACTCTATCCTTTCTATCTCCTCATCATCACTCCAGACATCTGTCTCCCAAGGGTATGCTGTTGAACTAGAGATCTGGCAAGGCTGCTCATCCTGCTGAACCAAAGGTGGGACTAAGGCGTCCATTATGGTCTCTGGCTCTAACCCTGAATCCTGCAAAATATCATCCTCACAAGACAAGTGTAAAGAATCATATGGGTCAGTTAAATCATGCACAGAATCAGATGAGTAAGGACAAACAGTTTCAGCAACGGGACTAATACAATCAGGTAATGTAAATGTTACCATCTCGTCTGGGTCATCATTTGTGAAATAAACCTGCTGAACTGGAGGTGGGACTTCAACGTCCATTATGGTCTTCAGTTCATCCACCTGAGCCTCTAGCCTTTTAAGTGCCGCATCTTGTTCCCTCAAAGAGTCGGTGCGCTTGGATAGCAAAGAATCGATATCCTCGAGCATGAGCTGTTGTTTAGCAAGTAAGGCGGCAAAATCGGGTCTAGTGTGAGACGAGACATCCCGATAATCGGGATGTTGATAAAAATGTTGGCTAGGTGGATACTCTGACGAGCTCCCACCATGCCTTTCCTCATACATCTTAGCTTGTAGATGATCAGGCCGACTTTTTATTCTATCTAGTGACTCAGATGTTGCAGGGTTAAACCACTGGTTAGCCTGTGGGTATGAAGGCTGGTATGACTGATATGGCTGCGGCTGCAAATACTCGTTAGCATAATAATCCGTGGAATACCCCGATGAATATGAATGAGGGCATCTTATAGTAAAATGGGGTCCTCCGCAGATCTCGCACATGATAAAAAAAATTATATATTAAGAATAAAAAAAAATAATAATAATAAGAAAAAAGAAAAAAAAAATTATTCACAAAATAGTAGACTAGAAACGGATCGGATAATTCTCAAGAGTGCTAATTGCGTCCCCGGCAACGGCGCCAAAAACTTGATGTGTGTAAATATATATATAAAAATAACACAAGCTTTAATTAAAACGACTCACCTAAAAACTACACACGCACGGCAAGTGTACCGGTCGCAAAGTAGTAAACAGATAAGACCGAGTATCAAACCCAAAGACGCGAATGCAACTCTAGATCACAACCTATACCGAATACTAGCCTAAATAAATATATACTTATGTGGGGGAGTTAAACTAATGATTAAAAACTTAAAAGAAACTAAATATAAATAAAGTAACCTCAGCTGCTTATAGGAACAAGGGACTTGGAGAAATCGGATAGGAAGAAGGCTGATTACTTAGGTAAAATCCCTAGACACTAGCAATAAATCCTGAATCTGGTAATTAACTTGAGACCCTATTCTTACCTAATAAACCTCCTGTCAAGGATAGCTCACTAGACTTAAGGCGGGACAAGTGTAGAAATGCTAAGATGGATCTGGATCGCCCTAGCGTACCAAAATCCCACAGAAAACAGATTAAAACCTCTCCTGGATTAAAATCCTCAAACTATGAAGCAGACTTAAACTCTACTGAAGAAAACCTAGGAAAACTCTAAACACGGACAAGTAGCGACTCCCACCCTAGCGCTTGCCAACTACCGAACAATGCCTACTTAGTTACCTAGCAAACTCGAGTTAGATTTCTCACCCTCAAGAATGGACTGCACGCCTTAGTTAATTTATTATATTAGTTTGTTATACTTGTGTCGTACTCCAACTCCAAATACTAGCACGCTAACCTAAGTTGACGAACTAGATTGATTTCAAGACCTAGGGAGTATCTCTACATGCCTAGCTCCACAAAACCAATAAACAAACTTCAAATAAAATTAACACCAACACACATATATCAAATCCAACAATAAAACTAAAATCATGTAATCCTACACATCAAAATTAAAAACCAAAAATCATTAAATACTGCAAATAACGTGTCTAGTTCATAAACCTAAGCAACCATAAAAGTCTAGTTCATACTATTTAAAAACATATTCACAAAATAAATAAATATAGCTGTAACCATGTCTATAGAAAAAATAAATAAAAACTAAACCTAACCCAAGGCTCGTTGGCTCTTGATCTTTAACGTGCCCGTGGCCTTTTATCCTTCCGTGCCCTTTCGCTCGTCTCCGTAGTTTGGTGCGGTCCTTTTTTGTCTTTGTGCGAAAGTACAATTGCAATGTGTTTGAATGAATGATTAAAATTCTGCTCCAAGGAAAATAATAATCCTGCCGTCAAAAAGTTCTTTTAATATCTATATCCATCACATATGTGCACCGACTTTTGCCATGTTGTTTTGTTTATGGTGGGCCACGAGCCCATCAAACTTTTATTTTTTTTCTTTCTTTTTATATTATTATTATATTATTAGTATTATTATACTCCGTGCTTTTGACTCGGGTGTTCTTGGCTTGACCAAAGTTCATCGTTTACGCTCCAACGTTCACACGAACACCTACCAAAATATAAAATAAATAAATAAGTACTAAAAATTAATAAAAAACTATACAATGACAAAAATAGGCCAACAAACGAATACACGCCTAAAACTACTAAAAACTATATACAAAAGACTCAATTATAACAAAAAATACATAAGAGAATAGATGTGTTTTACGACACATCACTGTGCAGGCTGTGTACACTCTCTCTTAAAGTGACCCTTCTCACCACAATTGAAGCATGTAACCTTTGCTTTGTTGAAGCCGTATGTGGTGTTGGGAGAAGTTGAAAGGTCAGTTCTTCCAGTCTTCTGGATAAAGTCAGTGGCTCTCCTCATTATGCTCGCAAAAGCCCACTGTATGTCCATAAGCTCCATCTCCTCTTTATCGATTTGTGCGTAGTCTTCATTGGTGAGATTGTTGTTTCCAATCTGACTCGCAACCAAACCGTTGTATGATGCAACCATAGCAGATACTAAAGCAACATGCTGTTGAGCAATCTCAACAGTCACATTGTTAAGATTAGAAGTCTCTAACACAATCGGACTTTGATTTGATTGTGCTTGAGTAATCTGCATCTGATTCATGTGAGGAGGATATTGTTGTTGTTGTTGAGGTTGACTTCCTGTGTAGCAGGCAGCTTGTTGTAAAGGTGAGAAAGGTGGAATAAAGTTTGGTGTTGAATAGGATTGTTGTGTGTATGATGGTGTATAGGATGAAGTTTGGGCAAGGTAGTTGATTGGTGCTTTTGTGGGTTCAACAACATTGGATACACATGCAATGTGAGGAGCAACATTTGAAGTAGTGCTTGAAGCAGAAAGAGAGTTAGATGTACCACTCACATACAGATCTGGATTCTGTGGAATCTGAGCTCTCTTGGCTTTCCTCTTCTCCTCCATTTCTTTGTTTTCCAGCTTTTGAATGAACTCGTTGATAGTCCAATACTGGTATGCATCCTTTTCCTTCAACATTTCAATGTGTTGGTTCCAGTATGGTTGTAAAGCATCAACAAATTTATCCACCAGTTCTGACATCGGTATGCTGATCTCATAACTCGAAAGTTCAGTGAGCAAATGGCAATACCGTGGAACCAACTCTTTTAGAGTCTCATTGCCCATGTAGCTAAAGTTCTCAAATTCTTTCCGAAGCTCTTCCATTCTCAGCTTCCTTGTCTTCTCATTACCATCATGTCGGTTTCTCAGCATATCCCACAATTGTTTGGATGTTGTACACGATCCAAACTGATGTAGCAAATCAGTGTTGATCGCCTGGGATAACTGAGAAAACGCCTTCTTCTCTATAGCAAACCTCTTTTTCTCATCATCCGCCAAATTCTCCAACGGTATCGGTTCTCCAGTATTCTCCAGAATAGGAACAACATAACCCTTTACTATCATCTGCCATGCCTCGGCTCCCTCAAGTCCTTGTCCCTCCACATGGATCTTGAACTTTGTCTTCCATGTGTTGTACTCCTTCATGTCCATTAGCTTTGGTGGACGATTGCCGCTTCCTGATGATAGATCATGAATAAGTGTGGATATGGCATTGGTCGTCTGCGAATGAACGGCAGCTGCTGCTACTCCCCAATAGTTGTCAATTGGTTGTTGTAATGGTTGAACAACTTGTTGAGGAGCCGAACTAGTCATAGCCATGTAATTGATTGGCTGGGATGGTGGACTAGTCTTCTGGGCTGCAATTGACCATGGATCTTGTGTTGTCTGCTGTCGTGGTGCTTGAGTAGGTCTTGGCGTTGTAGGAAAGTTCCACATCTTAACCTGTAAACGTTTAAACACGAAAAGATTAGAAATGTTTTAAAACAGGACACTCTTTCGTACTATCGAACGTGCGAATGAGAAATAATCTTCTCCTTCGACCGTTTTGATTGATACGAATGTGGACTGAAATCACAAAATCTCTTTCGACCGCTTTCTTCTCTCGTTCGACCGTTTTCCTTTTCCTTCGACCGTTCGATCAATCGAAGGTAACACCAATGGGCGAATGAACAAAATAAGCAATGAAAGTCTACGTTCGACCACTAAAACACTTCCTTCGACCACAAAATCCCTCTTTCGACCAAATGAAGTTCCACTTTCGACCACTCTCTCTACGTTCGACCCCTGATAATTCAAAAACGGTTATTCTTTGAAAATCCGTTAATTTTGATCATGTTTATCAAATGTTGATGGATTTTGATGATCTAAATCAGGTTTTGAATCGGAATTGATTTGGAACAACTTTAATGAAGAGAATTATCCAATTTAACCTTGAAATCAAGTTGTAATCAATCAAAATCTTATCACATTAGTTTGTTCAATGAAAACAGAAACTTTTTGACCAAAATTGGGTCCAAATCAACTGAGAAACTATTAATTTGTGGTTGTTTGATCCAGAATGGCTCTGATACCACTTTGTATGTGCGTGAATGGATCGTATAACAACAAAGAATGATCAAACAAGTTAGTTTTAGGTGCGGAATCCCTAAAACAATCACAAAATAATAGTCAAACAGATCAAAACAAGTAAATCATCATTTTCAAAAGCTTTTCATTAATTATAAACTCGATTATACGTTTAAAGATGATTACAAACAGGGTAAGAACGTGAAAAGAGCTAAATAAACTGCTAGAGAGAATATCAGAAAGTGGAGGGAATAATATGACAAAAAGTTACATTCAAAAATCAAGCTTGTCTATTTATAGACTGCACATTCGCCCACTTTGTTCATGCGAATGTGCAGGTTCGCCCAAACTGTCTGGTCGAACCAAACTATACAATAAACTATATTCACATTCGTACAAAGCTTCCTCCTTCGCACCTTCTGATCTTCCTTCGACCAATCATCAAGCTTCCTTCGCACCTACAAAACCTCCTTCGCACCTTCGACATTCATCAAAACATGTTTATTGTTCAATCCGAAGCACTAGTCGCACAATTGCATCTACATCTACCATCCTACATAATTTTATCAATCTATGAGTCACAAATTCAGTTTTAAACTTTACAAATGAAAGTGATGTTATAAAGTTCCGCATTTAATCATAATAATTTGTTAGTGCATTATAATTTTGGTTGTTAGTTAAGTCATTATAATTGCAAGTTTACACTTAACGATATAGGAAGTTATTGTAAAATGAAATCAATAACAAGAAAGTAGGCGTACCCGGTTTGTTGTAAATTCGAGGAATCAGACGTTGCTTATCCTGGCTCCCAGATGGTAATCACTTTATACTCAAATCCCTGCATGACAATTAGAAGTTAGTGATTTTGAATCCTTATAATCATGGTTAGTAGATTGTATTCTATATTTTTATTGTTCTTGTTATACAAAAATACAAGAATTGTGTTAGTAGAAACCTTTTGTTTGAAAATGATAATAAATAACCCGACATTGGAGGAAATGAAGACTAAAGTGGTTATGGAGAGAAAGCAAAGAGGAGTATATATGGATGGGGTTAGAACCTTCTTTCACATTAAATGTTTGAAGTAAATGTGTGTAAAGTGATTAGCATTTGAAGGGGTAAATATTTATAAGATTTGATTATATTATTTGAAGCTGAAGTGATGGGTTATTTTGGGACAAGAAAATGAAAGTTTATCTACATTTTGTCTATAGATTCAACTTATGAAGGAGTTACATGTGGAGGGAGTTAAAGAGTGTGTATTATATCTTGTACACAAGGGGTGCGCATAAATGGAACAAAATAACCAAATATTATTCATTTGTGAAGAGTTTTTCCAGCTCCCATCTTAAGCTTAGGGTGAAATTATCCATTCATGTGCAAATCAATAATTGATTAATTGGTGGGTAATAATGGAGGGCTATGAAGTGGTTTATAATAACATTATTGGAGTCAAATATCATTAATTGGTGACTACATATATTGTTGTTTCTCTTGGCTTAGGATAGTCCTGGTGCATGTGTCTCCTCTAACGACATAGTTTTGCAATGTGATTTCTCCTTGGAGAACTTAGAGCCGAAACAGTTAATGTATTTTGTTTTTGGTACTTAGAATTATCCTCTATGTTAGTAAATTTCTTCCACTTTTTAGGTTTAGTGGTAGTGAGGTGAATAACATCTAGCTTTTTTTTTTCATTTTCAGGCTTTTCTCTTAGTGTACGCAGGTTGCTATCAACTCACTCGTTTTCTCTTACTGTACGTGGGTTGCTATCAGCTCACTCGTTTGTATGCGTCTTAGAAGTTCTTTTGATTCTTCCATAAAAACAAATTAGTTATTAGTAATTTCCGAATCTTGAATAGCTCCTCTAATAGCAATCATTAAAGTTGTTCTTGGTTATCATAAGAAACATTATGTTTAAGTTATTCCAATTCTCAAAAAATAGTTTTATTTTATTAGAAAATTAGCAGGAGTGTCACATCTTGATGGATAATAAAGACTCAACGAGAGCAAATTTTATATAATCTATTTATGAAGCAAAGCTTATATTTTGTTTTGAAATTAGAGTGGATAATTTTAGTTGAGATACAAATTTATAGAGGAATTTAAGAGTGATTTATGTTATGAGGAATTAGAAAGGTAGACGGAAATAAGGATCATAACTTGTAATGAAGATGTGATAATGCCTATTATAACACTAAAAATATAACGGACTATGTAAAGTTCTACTTAAATAATGGATTTCACTTTGAATATGACCAATCATTTAAGCATTGTGAACAAATAAAATTTGCAAAATAAAAGTAATACATCACCGTTGGGCAGAAGTGAGACATTTAAGTTTTATCCAGAAGTTGTGTTTGCAAAATGAATATAGCATAAGTGAGACATTCAAGTTTTATGTATTAGATAAGTTTGCAGAATACAATTCTAACACTTCATCTTTGGACAAAAGTGAAACATCTATGCTATAGGCAGAATAAGTGACAATCCTTAATTAAACTCAAATAACTTTAGTAAAGTAATACATCATATTTGGGTAGAAGTGGAACCTTTTAAGTGTTATTCAAGTTAAGCAAAGTTTATAAGTTTAGTTTTTCATAGGCTCTTTATTGAATTGTGAAATAAATATTCCATTTAAATATCATATTCCTTGATAATTTTCTGTTTCATATATACTAAGTAATAATGAAACTATAATCTGACACCTCACAACTCTTTGTGTATCTTGGCTGCAAACATCCACCATATTTTCCTATCTTATTTTGAGGTCAATGAAAAACTACTTTTCATACTGGACTGTGACACCCGGCAAACTCAGGTTAATAACTTTTATCAAACTTATAAGCCTAGCTTAACAAAACATTCATCAAACATACGTAATTGGGTTACTTGAATCGATTTGATGATTCTGAAGATTATCGAGAGTCATTACGATGATAGGGGAATCATTACGATGATTCGGGGAATCATCGAGAGTTTTTATGATGATTCGGGAAATCATCGGGAGTCATTATGTTGATTCGGGGAATCATCGGGAGTCATTACGGTGATTCGGGGAATCATCGGGAGTTTTTTGGATGGTCCGGGGGATCATCGGGAGTCGGTTTATATCCATGTGTCTAAGGGTTGGTGATTCAGAGGATCACCGGGTTAAACGCACACACGCGAGTCTCGAGTCCTGGGAATTGGTGAATTAACATGAACATGTTAGTTATCGAGTATTGAACGTGTTACAACCATTATATATCGTGCCGATACGTGTATACGTGAAATTATGTGTTATCATAGCAAACGACTCTAAGAAGGCAACTAGCTTTGCTAGTTGTGTGTTTAGGAGGCAACTAGCTTTGCTAGTTGTGTGTTTCAAGAGACAACTAGCTTTGCTAGAAGTGTGCGTCAGGAGGCAACTAGCTTTGCTAGTAGTATGCATCAGGAGGCAACTAGCCTATGCTAGTCGCCCCCTATGAAAGATAGTCGCCCCCTGTATGGCAGGCAACTAGCAGAAGCTATAAATACCATATTTTACTTGTTAAATATCATTTGTGCAACCCTAACTAGCCCCAAACATCTATCACACCATCCTTAACCTCTAAAACCCATTCTTGACCTAAATCTACCATTTCCATGCCTAAAACATCATTTCTAAGCAAGATCTAATGTGTGTTATTCATCCTTAACTCTTGTTATGTTATTGTTTTGAATCCCAAAGGTCCAGACCTAATTTTAATAAGTTTTTATCCTTGAAAACCTTTGAAAACTTTTGATAAACATATCCTAATCTATATCTTAACATCTACATGGGTTTTTGTTAAAAATACAAGCTTGAAATGGTTTTTGATGATCTAAACATAGGGATTCTTATGTATTTTATGCTTTGATGATATGAGTGAGTTGTTAGGATGATTATCTAAGATTATGAAGGTTGTTTGGTGTGTTTTATTGATAACATGAGTTTTGACACGTTTTAGGGCAATAGAAGGATTTAGGATGTTATGTGATGATTTGATGATTGAATATTGTTAATGTTTATGCTATAATGATGTAACAACAACTTAATAATGATTGAAATGTCTTTGGATGATGCAATCTGATTATTTGTGTATTAGGGTAAAGTTTTCATGCAATGGTGTGATGTTTCTATATATTATTCCATTTTGGGAAATACTTGCAATGAGGATGTTAGACTGATGATAAATTAGGGATTATTGATTTGGTTAAGTTGTTTGATGATTATGGATTGATATTGGGTATTTCTACATTTTCAAATCTAATTTGGAGGGTTTCGCACGTGAAAAGAACCATCAGCCTGCAGGCAGGCGACAAGCTAAGCTAATCGTCTGCCCGAGGGGCGACTAGCTTAGCTAGTCACCTGTTATGGTGCCCAGTCACCTATTTTTATGCCTAGTCATGTGTTTTGATGCTGGAAGTCCGTTTTGGAACCCCGTAACATTTTTTGACCCCTAGGAACATATTGTGAACCCCGTAACATGTCTAGGAACCTCGTAACACGTGTTATAACCTATACGTGCACTATTTGAACTATATGTTTGACTTGGTGAACTGTTATTTGTATATGGTGCTTATCTACTCATGACTACATGTTTACTTGTATTTGACTAACACGGGGACATTAGGTCACCATCGGGATGTCGAGTCTTGTCTTGTGTGGTCAGGTCAACATTCAGAAACGTTTTCAAATATCCTTGGTCATGGTATGGACAATCGGGGACTAATTAGCCTACGGGTTATTAGTGAAGAAACTTATACACATTTTATGATAGGTCTCCAGTTTTAGGGACTATCATAACTCGTTCAGTCGGTTTGTTTTGGAAGAACGCAACGTAAGGTGAGTTTCATGGCTCCACTTTTATATATTTTCTCATGGGGGAGAAACATACTACATATTTTGGACACGTAAAGATCATGTTATACTATTGTTATCTTTTGTTTACTATACGACCCATCCAAGTCCAGGGAAACCACTAATATGGGGGTACATAAAGGGGGAAATGTGGATAGATCTATTGGGCCTGACGAACCCCACCCGGGTCGACTGGAGGTCGGACGGGTGCATATTGTCTCGAACTATAGGGCCTATCGGGGATGACAGTAGTCCGATTGGGCAGCAACATATGGACCATCTTGTTAGTAATTGTTTCTAATCGTAGTAGTAACAAACTTAACGTTTAGCTAACATTCGCATAACATAGTAGTAACGGGATTGAACTTTCAAACTTATGAAACATTTTTATAAAACCTGTGAACTCACCAGCATAGTATGTTGACATTTTTAGCATGTTTTCTCAAGTTGCTAAGGTAGCAATATTAGATAGGCTCACGGAGTCACACGTCGTCTAGGTTCATGAGTATCATGTTGAAACTTTTAAACATTTGTCTTTTACTTTCATTTGAGGATTGTAAATTATTTTGCTTCCGCCGTATTTGGGTTAATACTGTTAAAACTGCATGTTTGGTTTACGTTACTTTTGTTCATATAGTTGTCGTTTATTGTGACCGTTGACTTGGATCCTCGTGTGTCACGCGCCTCGCGGTAAAACCCCGCAAGTGGAATTTGAGGGTGTGATATTTACATATATCGATCTCATGACATGATTGCTAGATAACATCATATCATAGGTTTGCCCCCAAAACCCTTCTTTTAACACATATTATGGGTATGTTTGGCAAAACTAGCTGGAGGCTGGTAGCTGGAAGCTTCAAGCTGGTAGCTGCAAGCTGGAAGCTGTTAGCTGGAAGCTTTTTAAATATATTTTGGTGTTTGGTAGAGTAGCTGGAGCTTTTAATAAAATGTATAAAATGACCAAAATGGTCATAATTAAAAGATTATAAAGAAGGTTTTTATTTTATTTTTAAAATAGAATGGGTATTTGTGTCATTTACTAACTAAAAGCTTGTAGCTAGTAGAGCTTTTTCTTAAAAGCTACTACTAATAGCTTTTCACTGTAGAGCTTTTTTTCTAACCTAAAAGCTTCCAGCCCCTTCAACCAAACAAGAATTTTTATTAAGTAGGAGCTTTTTCTTAAAAGCTTGAAGCTCCTAAAAGCTCTTAAAAGCTCCTTGCCAAACATACCCTATATGTGGATATGGGCTGATGAACTGTTTTGAATCATTAAAGATTTTACTGTATATTTCATATACCTAACAATTCTGACAGATTTGGGGATCTTATTAGATACATTATCCGGTAGAGATTTCTATGGCTTGATGATTTCAATAGATTTATGTCTCTACATGTCTCTTGGTCTATATGTGCCTTCAAGCTAAGAAGTGTGACACACTCTTATTGTCCTATAAAGCTAAGTAGTGTTTCTTTCCTTTCAATTGATCATCACTTAATATCATTTCAAATCAAAAACCATTTTTGATCCAATCAGAATCCCTATTTGATTCAAAGTGCTAGTTAGTGTTTGGCTGACAGCAGTTTGACCTTAGTCAAGCAAGTCTTTTTGTAGGTCAACCATTGATCCTTTCTTGAAGTCCTTTATCAAGCTTTGATAGTATGTAGTGTGATTCATAATTTGGTTGTTATCCAAGATCCAACTTGTGCCGTTTGAGTCTCTACTCATTGTACAATCATTAAGTTCCAACTTAACGAATATGAATCAGTATTTTGCTTATAATTTTTTTTATCATAGACCTTTTATGATATGCAATAGTGATAATGGATGCTTCATATTTGAAACCTTTTAATTACAAATTTAAACTTCAAGGAAATTGGAGTAATTCCATTAATTTTATTTCTATCTACTTTTAGATCAACATTAATTTCCTTCTATGGAAATTCTAATGTGAATAACACCTTTCACATATTTGGATATCTAGAAGATCTCTTCATTCTCCATGACCAATCTTTATCATCTCTATGATAACCTTCATTATTTTAATTTGTTTTTGCTAGTAGAATACAATGTTTGCCAAGGCACTTCGTGATAATACCAACTGACTATTTCTTGGGAAACTATCCATGAAACTTTAGTAAACCCCATTTTACCAGTCAGTTAATTTGAGTTCAATAAACTAATTATATCTTAATCAAGGTAGGTACTCTATAGGTTCATAATAACATTCATTAGAACTAAATTGTTCATATGACTCATTCAATGGACCTTGTATCATTCGTATACTTACAAGTTACACGTATATTAGATATATATGTTTTATCTTGTTCGTAAAGATATTATTTAACACATGAAGTCATAACTCAAAAACAATAAATAAAGCATGCACGAACTACTTAACACCATAAGAACCAAATATTATAAATATTTGTTCATACAAAAAACTAAAATAACTATTTCATAAATAGTATCCATGTAATCACCCCTGTGATTAAATAAGAGAAATTGAATTTTTTTCAAATCTCACAATAAAGTGATCTTCAAGTCTCCTTTTACTTTTCATAAGAAAACTGATATAACTTCTTTGCAAACAGTATCTATGTAATCATCACATTTTCGATAAAAGAACTTGAATCTTTGAATTTTCACAACAAGGTGATTCTGAAATCTCTTCTTTCATTTTTCATGTTTAGACTTCCTTATCCGAGCAAACATTATTTTGCATAAAAATGTTATAACCTTCTTAGGGATAGGGTCTAATACTATCTATTACAAAACACATGAAGCGAATGTCAATGGCAACATTCCTTTTTTTTTTTTTTTTTTTTTGTAATTATGGGCAACCTTCTAGTCCAAACTCTTCTTTTGGTAATCTATCTTTAGGACTCTTCCTAAAACATATTTGCCATTGTCCTTGCTTTTAAACAATGTTATCTTGTTTTTCCTTTAATGACTTCCTTTTAGGCATTTATCCAAAATACATTCTCAACAACTTTGTTAATAGCACCATTAGAGTAAGAATGATTCGAATACCATTTTGGATTATTCTCTAACAATTTCAAATCGTCTAAGCACGTGCAAGATACTCCTTAGGACCTCGAGAGATAAACTCACACTATGCCATATAAAGGCCCATGTACATAAGTCGGGGATAAAATATCCTCTACTCTTGCATCATCTCAAAAGCATTGATGTCATTCAAAACCCTTTGAATTTCTGGGTGCTATGTACATCTTTAATGTATCTCGCAATAACATTCATAATGTTATCAACTATTATCCAACTACTTTTTAGAATATTTGTTTTTTGTTAGTTTTGTCATAAAAGAAAACTTTAGGACATATGAGTTTTGATTGATCGGGGTAATTATCTATATAGATTCCAGAGAAAATTTGTGAGAAAACATTTTTGAAATTTGTAAATTTCAAAAGAAGGATATTTAGTATTTCCATGCCTATCCTAACTAATTTATGACCCAATTACACAAATTGTCTTTAGGAATGAGATCCCGTTTCATAAATATAAAGTGACTGGCTAAGCACTACTCGCTTCATATTCATTATATAGGTAGATAACGACTACCAATTGTGTCTCTATATGACTCTCGTTTGGGTCGCTGACATGTGTGTGTAGTCAAGCATTGGTACGTTCAACCCCAATTATGCCTACTTAAACTCTTTTAAGTGATATTGAACCTTCAAATGATAAATATGATTCAAGCCTAACTCACATGGAAAATGTGATCTCACCTCACCACTAAATTGTGGACCTTGTGTAGGGCCAGGCATTAACGCAAGGAGAATTGACTTGGTTTGAGTATCTCACTTAAGGATAGATCTACAATATCATTTTTTGTTGGGATTTTCTTTAATACTTATTTACTGAATATGTTTAAATATTTTGGACGACTTGTTGCATAGGCAAGTCGTGCAATTTTAGTAAAACAAATTTTACTTAGTTCATGATAACTTTGGAACGCATTTCAACTACTCAGCATGATTTCATTTTAAATATCCTATTTAATATGGACCCTTTCTAATAAACCAAATTAACTAGTAGAAAGCTACATAAAATGGAAGAATAGAACTCCATGGTCGCGGTGGTGCACAACAGCACACGACAATGGTGGACGAAGGCCTAGGTGTCGCCTCATACATGGGGGCTTACGACCACCTTATGGCCGAAAGAGAAGGGGCCGGCACCCTAGAGTGGTGGCGGCAATGGTATGGTAGTTGTGGTGGTCTAGGGTTTTTTATGGAGAGGATATTATTAAAACACATTTTTAATAATAATTAGCAAGCATTCAAAAATATTCTATAGTGGTAAAATTCTATTAGTTAAATAGAATGATATTTTCACCTTTCGTCCTTCAACTTACAAATTTGAAAACAAGTTGTTTCCTTTTAATTAATTCTTTTATTAAATACCACCCTTGACTTTTAATAATTAACTGTTGGTCCTTTGTTTAATTTAATAAACAACAAGTTTACTATATAAGTTTTATTATTATATAATAAAACCCGACATCGTATTTTTTTTTTGGAAGGCAAATTTTCTATGTTGTGGCAGAGATCATCACAACCCCCCAGAAGGGAAGTCCACTAGCCACTCTCCAATGGTCAGACTAAGTTGTCTTAACCGGGCCCACGCTGACACGAGAGTGGCCGGCCCACAAGCGAGTCGAGGCTGCGCATAAGGGGCACTAAGGCTTCCACCCGGAAAATTTCCCGCCACCTGCCACTTGACAGATGTTGCACCCTCCACAAGAGGCAAGCCTCTCTGGAGTAAATGCACGGCAGTAGAAAACCGGGGGGCCATCAGAATCGAACCTGGCACCTACAAGTAGGCTAGTTTCGACCCGAGAGTGGCCGGCCCACAAGCGAGTCGAGGCTGCGCATAAGGGACACTAAGGCTTCCACCCGAAAAATTTCCCGCCACCTGCCATTTGACAGATGTTGCACCCTCCACAAGAGGCAAGCCTCTCTGGAGTAAATGCACGGTAGTAGAAAACCCGACATCGTATAACTCTTTAAATGATAAAGTCAATTTAATTATTATGTATAATTAACCCACAATTCGTTAATAATTTCTATAAAACAATTTTTTTTTTTTGAAAAGAGAATTTCATTCAACAAAAAACGCACAATTGGGCCTCAAAGCAAGGACCAAAAGGCGAAAAACAACAACACCTCACCCCACCGGGCAAACATACCATCTCGACCAATCTTTATCTATCAATCTAGACCTATTACAAATCCAAAAGAAAGACGTAAATTTTATATTTTCCACAATCTCTATAGGTCTCCGATGCTTGTTGTTAAAGATCCGGTTGTTGCGCTCGTTCCAAATAACCCACATAGTAGTGTATACTATACCGCGTAGAATTTTCTTCTCAGATTTCGACTTTTGTTGCAACTCCGGGAGTAGCATAATATCCGGAACATCAAAGAGGAGCAAAGGGGCAAGCCGACACCAAAACTCGATTCTACTCCAAACTTCTTGCGTGAACGAGCAACCGGTGAAAAGGTGGAGAGCCGATTCAGTTTCAAAATTGCACAAAGTGCAAGCCGTTTGTTGTGGATTTACACCTCTTTTAATCAATTCGGCAATAGTGGGCAACCGGTTTAAAACCGCTCTCCAAACCATAACTCTACACTTCAGCGGAACCCACACCTTCCATTTAAACTTCCCAACCTGAACAGACGAGTTGGGAACGAGGTAAAGCGATTTCGCGGACTTGACACTAAACTGACCATCAGCGGCTAACTTCCATTTCCATCGATCAACTCCACCATGCCATTTTACATCGTATATATTAGAGAGGAGCTGAAAAAGTTCACTTATCTCCGCCGCAGTGTTTGGAGATTTAATCCAATCCCACGATATATGTTTGGAGTTACCAACCATCGAAATTCTTTCTCCCACTTTCACCCATTTGTGTCTTTCAATTTTAAAGAGATTAGGAAATACTATCCGGAGTGGCTCCTCTCTAAGCCAAAGATCACCCCAAAAGCAAATAGAATTTCCATCTCCAATATCGCATCCGAAAAACGAGTTGAATGAAACCCCCTGTGGCGTTTTATTTTCTCCAATCTTCACTATACGCTTCCAAACACCATTGGACGATGCACTACACGGAAGAAAGGCCCAAGGCCGACTACTACCATGGCATCCGAGAATTATTTTTTTCCACAACCCATTATCTTCATTTTTGAAACGCCAAGTCCATTTTAACAAGAGGGCATCATTAACGGCTTGTAATTTGGAAATGCCCAAACCTCCAATCTTTTTAGGAGATGTTACAATATCCCAAGACACCCAATGTATTTTCTTCTCAACACTAGCACCCGACCAAAGGAACCGCCTCATGATAGCTTCAATCGAATCAACAACGGCCTTTGGAGCCTTATAAAGGGAAAAATAATAAATGGGGAGGCTCTCTAACACGGCTTTAATGAGGACAATACGGCCACCAATCGAGAGGTTTTTAGCTTTCCATGAGACAAGCCGTTTTCTAACGATCTCGATAACCGGGTCCCAATTCCTAACCCGTGACATCTTAGCTCCCACTTGAATACCAAGATATGTGAACGGAAAGCCGCCTCGTTTACACCCAAGAAAACCCATCATATCATCCACTTCGGAGTTATCCACACCAACCCCATAAACATTAGATTTATGGAGGTTAATACGGAGCCTCGAGCAAATATAAAAAATACGAAGAACTCTAGCAATGCCTTTGATATTATCGTTAGACCATTCACCCAAAATCATTGCGTCATCCGCATAGAAAAGATGGGTGAGCTCCAAATCGCCACTTGCCAACTTAACACCTTTTATGATACCAAGAGACTTCGCTTTATCAAGAAGCCACGATAAAGCTTCCATCACAATCAAGAAAAGAAAAGGTGATAAAGGGTCCCCTTGCCTAAGACCCTTTTCACACCTAAAATCAAAAGTTGGCGACCCATTTACTAGGACCGCGGCTCTAGCTGAGTGACAAATCCCCTTAATCCAATCACACCATCTCGGTTGAAAACCCATTTGAGACATAATAGAGAGCAAGAAATTCCAATTGACGTTGTCGTAAGCCTTTTCGAAATCAATCTTTAGCAAAAACGCCTTCTTTTTTCTCTTCTTCAAGCAATCAATAACTTCATTAACCATAAGGGGCCCATCCAAAATAAACCGCCCCGAAATAAAAGCTGATTGGTTGTCAGAAATAAGGCGACCTATAACTTTTTTAAGCCGACTAGCAAGGACTTTAGAAATAACCTTACTAATCAAACCTATCAAAGTAATAGGCCTATAATCTTTAAGACCCATAGGAGCTTTAGACTTAGGGATCAAAGTTATGAAAGACGAGCCGCACCCCACACTAATAGAACCTGTGTCATAAAAGTCCAACATAATCTTTTCAAAATCATCTTCAAAATATTTCCAAAATCTCTTCACAAAATGAAAATTAAAGTCGTCCGGACCCGGGGCCTTATTGGAGCCACACTCAAAAACCGCATTCCTTACTTCTTGCTTGGAAAAAGGGGCTACTAATTCCTCACTATCTTGCTGCACCAGCGAACGCATATTAGAGCAAATCAGAGAGGGCCGGTTGTGTGTATTCTCTTTAAAATGGTTCTTGAAAAATTGCATCACCTCCTTTTTGATTAAGGTTGGGTTAGTAACCCACTCGTCCCTAACCAAAAGACCCGGAATAGAGTTTCTCGCTTTTCTCCCATTAACCACGTTATGAAAAAAATTGGAGTTTTCATCTCCCAATGCGGCCCATTTGACTCGGGATTTTTGCTTGACATCCCGAGCCCTATGATACTCAATTTCTTCCAATGCTTTTTTACATTCGGTCCATATCCACATATCTTCATCTTCCAACGCGTTATTCTCCATTTGCATTTCTATAGCGTCTTTTTCTATTCTGAGCCGATTTTCTTCCTCCAATTCTGTAGCGCTATAGTCTTTGTACCACGCCCGCAAACAATCACGAAGCCTTTTGAGTTTCATGAGCAGGTTGTAATCCGGTTTTCCATCAATGTTACTCCAGCCTTCAAAAAAAGATTGAATAACCTGCACACATCCCGGTCTATCCAACCAAGAGTCAAAAAACCTGAAAGGCTTGGGCCCAAAGTTAGTATCTTTAACAGAAACTATCAAAGGAGAATGGTCCGAAACATGTCTTTCTATGGCCCGGACACACGCGTTAGGCCATTTGTTAAAAAAGTTGTCACACACCATCACCCGATCAATCCGACTAAATTTACACGTGCCTTTCCTAGTGGTCATGCACGTAAACTTTAGCCCTTTCAAGTCATATTCACGTAGACCGGCTTCGTCAATGAAATTATTAAAATCATGGGCACAAACCGGGTCAAAAACCGAATTTTTCCGTTCATCTTTATCTCTAACTGCATTGAAATCTCCAAATACAAACCACCACCCTTGATGCCCACTCATCAAATTATAAATTTTTGCCCACAACAACCTTTTATCTTCATTTTTTTGAGGAGCATAAATATTCACAGTATTAATAATAACCGACCCATCCAATATAGTACCCGCCACATGCAAAAAATTCCGGTCTTTATTCACCACACTTTTAGAAAAAACCTTCGGGTCCCATATGCTAATAATACCACCCGAATTACCACAGGCATCAACATTCTCAAATTCAAAACCCGACCCTCCCCAATAGTTCGAAACTAGAGAAGAAGAAATATTACTAACCATCGTCTCTTGCAACCCAATAAAAGAAACCCCGTTAACATTTTTTAACTGCTTGATATACCCCGCTTTGCCACGACCCCCAACCCCACGAACGTTAAAAGAAATGCAATTCATACCTTACCGCCTTGTACACCTTCTACCTCAATAGACTCCCGGATAAGCTTACTGGAATCTAAGAGATTTACCCCAAGTTTGTTGCCCACCATAATAGTTGCTCCAATTTCATCCTCACCATCATCACTAATCTGTATATGGGCTTGGTCTTCGGCGGCCCCATCAACAAGGCCCAACAAGGAGTCCACCCCAAACAGATCATCGGCCCCATCCATTTGGCATTTGGTCTTTTTTCCTACTTTGGTCTTTTCGAGGCTACTGGAATACGCCGGGTTGGGCCGGCCCACAGTCCCAAGCCCAGATTTTTTTTTTCTTTTGTTAACTAAAACCGATTGTACCAAGTTCCCAGTTTCTAATTCAACATTTTCTCCAAAATCAAAATTAATGCCAGGTGTAAAATTTTCAACCTCATTAATTACTTCCTCATTCTTCTCCTCCAAATTAGGAATTTCATAATTGTCATTAACTTGATTTTCAGTTACCGAAAATACCTCACCCTCATTGTTGACCGGATTGACCGGTTCACTGGCCTCCCTTACCGGAGTCGAAGCCCGGTGACCTTCTCAGACGATTTCACCATCTCTTCCAAGTGATCATCCTTTTCCACATTCATATTATCAGGCCCAGAGTTCACATCCGCATAAGACGGTATCGAGAAGAATTCAGGCTCCCACGTACCAGCTTCTTCTTCGACCCATATGGCAAACTTTTTATCTCTCCAAATTAACGAAAAGGATTCAGCGATCCTCTTCTCACTGCCCACTAACACCCCCACGTAATCGTACGAAAGATTATCATCAAAATCGGTCCTCTTCGTCTGGTGCACAACTGTTCCGAAGGAGCCTCCGACAGCATCTATGACTTCATTAGTGATAAGATGCAAGGGCATACCTGTGAGTTTGAGCCAAGCCAACCGTTCAAAACAAAAGGACTGTCCCTTCCAAACATCTAGGCTTGTAAACCTCCCTAAGACTTCCTTTGCCGCCGCCATAGCACCAGCGGCCTTCTCTTCATCTTCAAATGAAATCAGCGTGGAAAGTCCTCCCATATATTGGATCTTACACATCCCTGCACAAATCTCATTCATAATAACGTGAATACTCCTAAGAGCATCCATGTCGATCATACGGGCCACAAACGCTCTACCATACAAATTCTGGAAGGCTTCAATATCGTTTTTAACCACAAGTGATTTAGGAGCGTGGACCGGACTAGTCTTACCCCGAAGAGTGTCCATAAAAGACTTGGACCCATCATAAAACGACTTAGGGTTCCACGATTGTGGTTTGTAACCCTGCTGCTGGCTTGTGTTATTGCTGGATTTGCTGTGTTCATCCGTACGTATTTCACCTTCCTCCAACGTAAATCTTGCAATGTTTGCCCTCAACCAACAATCCCCAATGCGAGTCTTGCATATCAATCTGAGTAATTCATTAGTATCTTTAACGTCAAGGAAGGAGACAAAACCGAATCGATTACCATACTTGTCGCGTTTCCTAGCGATGTAGAGATCGTAAATATCACCATAAGAACGAATAAAACCCGATAAATCATTACCGCTGCATTTGTCAGGCAGATTGGAGATAAAAACCTTAGTGATTCTTGGAAGGACCTTGGCCGGAATGTTGACCGGCTTTCGTGACATCCCTAGAGAGTTTTTTTTTTTCCAACTCTAAACCCAGTTGAGTTGAGTTGAGTTGAGATTGCAGAGCAGATTGTTGGCAGTAAAGAAGAGAAGAGAAGAGAGGAGAAGAAGGAAAAAAGATGGAACAAAAACCAAAAAGTAATGCGGAAATAACGCATACATATACAGCACTAGAAATACAGAATTCAGAGGACTCCTCACTTTTTTTATTTTTTTATTTTCTGTCGCCGTCTGTCAAATCTACAGATTTTAGACTAGGAAGGAGCATGGTGGGAATGAATGCTACTTCTATAAAACAATTAACTATGATTATTTCAAATAATTAACAAATATTTATCACCAATATTAATATGTCTTTTATGATATAATATTTAATCAATCAATATTATCAAATGTTCGCATTCAAGGTGTAACTCTATGGATCGTATCCTGATACTTATATTAAATAATCAATAATTGAACACAATTTCCAACGGATAAAGTTTCCCAAAATAAGGAAATCAAATTTTAATCTAGATTTATCACCAAATTATTTGTTTTTTTTATCAGTTTTTAGGATGAATTTACGAAGATCATCAAGAATATTCTCATGAACCTTCAAATTATTCGTGACTAAATTGTCTAATATACACTAGAATAGAAATTTTAAACAGAAAAACTAATGATTTAAAAAAATTAGCTGATTCTGTGAGATCAAAACATGTTATTATATCTAATTTTGATGAAAAACAATAAACATCAAAACCAGATCTTAAAAAAACATGGATGAAACCAGGTGTCAAAAATTAGTGTATTAATCAAGAAAGCGTGTTTCTAAATTTAATTCCAGTTTTGGGAGACACATGTTGATCAATTCTTAAATAACTAAACAAAAAACAAGATTAAATAATTGATGTGTACCGAATTACCCGGTAACTGTAGTGGGGAAACACAATTATTCTTGAGGATGATCATGTTCTTGTTTAGGGTGTTCAGCTAGAATGGCTAAGGTAGGTTGAAGACTCACGAATTATAGAGAGGAAAGGGAGATAAATTTATGATGGTAGTTGGTGTTTCTTTAGGTTTTACTCCTCTCCCGTAAGCTCTATGTATACACCCAAGAGGAAACTCTATTTATGGTCTTTAAGGGTAATTACAATGTTATCAAAAGTCGCTTGGTGGTCCTTGGTTGGCCGACTGGGGATTTGGAAGTTCTTGAAGAGTATTCAGACATGGTAACTATAAAAAAATTAACTACTAGATATTTATATATATTTGTCAAAATAAGCATAACTAATGTCAAAAATAAGTGTAGTTCAAAATGCTACATGTTTAAAGTTTCAAACTTCTAACTACAAAGGTATTTCAAAATAAGCATACTCATTCTAAAAGATTTTAGATATGAAACATTTAATTCTCGTCTTCTTCCAAGGTTTCTCAATATTATTTATTGATGTTAACCCCATCCGATACATGATCGCGTGTCGAGTGCTAATCAAAAAAATATTTTAAAAACTACTCCTTAGCTACAACTGACTGCAGTATAGGAAGTAGGGTTGTCGAACCTCAGGGAGTTTGTGGAAAGTGCTAAGTTACTAATTTCTAATTAAATTAAGATTAACTAACGTAATTTTATGAAGTTTAATGTAAAAGTGCTGCAGTGCTGCAAAACGGATTGATAAGAAAGTTTATAAAAGACAATAATATGGAAAAACGGTCACTCCGGGTTTCTGATTCGGTAATTATCAATTGAATTATGTTAATACCCTATCTAGGAAATCACATAGACATGACTTTGTTTAAATTGTTCGACCCAATTCAGTTATCATAACATTAATTGCAAAGTTAAATTAATCCTAGTGCAAGAAAACCAAGATACGATAACATAATGCAATAATACTAATCAACCAAACTGTCTAGATCAGTCAAACATACAATTAGACGCAAAGACCGTTAAGGTGTTCACAAAATCTAATCCAAGTAATGAGTATCAAACATAAAACAATTGATAAAATAACCAAATCGTTCACCCGGAGAAACCGCAGGATGTTTAGCCTTGCATAATCATGATTTCGGCTTCAAAACTTGTTCTGGATTGCTCTGGCATCAACCGGAATGAATGGAACTGCAAAAAGTACTCAAAATCCTCCCTTAGAAGCTCTGGAAGTCGAAGCTATCATCTCAAAACGGCTGATTAGGTTTTGAATTGCGAAAATGGGCTTTTTATGGGCTGAAGAGTTATTAGAGACCCATGAACAACTGTTTCTGGAATTAGAGGGTCTCTAATAACCTAAAACTGACGCGATGGCATCTTCAGTAATTATCACAATTCATTAAGGGTAAAATCGTCATTTTTCCTCTGTTTTACTTCCTGGAGACCCGCGAATAACTTTTACTGAAATTAGAGGGTCTCTAATTTCAGTTCTTCCAGATTTGTTTCTTTTTTGATTTCTAATTTCATCGAATGCTCGTCTCCTCTCCAACTAAGCTCTTTTTCTCTCGTTTTAGCCCACGAACACCTGCTTAACACCAAGACACAATTAAATATCTAAGACACGATATAAACGAACGATAAACGATTAAAAACTATACAAAACTAATATATAAATGTGATGCATTTGGCAACACATCAATACACATCCAACCTCATCATGCATTTCATTTTCATTCTTGAACAAAAATAATTCCTCATCAACTTCTCTCATTCCAGAGCTCCTTTGGTTGACTTCACTAGCCATCTTTAGTCTTTCTTTTCTTGTTCTTTCCATCAAATTTTCATTAAACTGTGAAAAAAATAAGATTGTTCAAGTTGCTTTATCTAATCTATTTCTTCTTATGGTGGATGGGGTGATGGCGGATCCCATCACATCCAATAATATTATGCCACCTTATTTCCATCACATTCATCAATAACTCCATGGGGTGGAATGATACATCATCAGACTCAATTTTTTTTTTAAATAAAGTAAATACATTACATTAAAACTTACATAAATAAAAAAACATAAAAAATAACAATAAAAAAATTAATAAAAAAATAATAATAATATTCAAACGGCTACTTTTCCAACGGCTAGTTTTGTAACCGTATAAATACCGAGCATAAAACCAATTATCACTCACACTATTCAAACTAGACACAAAAAATCAAAGATATGGGTGGTGGTTATATTAACGAAACATCCAGACCTTCAAACCTCAGGCGATTCTCTAGTCGGCAACGTTCACAACTAGTGTCCTCTCTTCCTCTCCAACCTCAACCACGGTCATCTCCTCCTCCTGCAGTGTACACTCCTCATCGTCAACCAGTATACACTCCTTCTACTAATCTAGTGTACACTCCTCCTCGTCAACCAGATACATTCCTCGACTAATAACCGTTCCCCCTTTACCAAGTCATGCAGATATGGATCCAGATGCTCCTCTTACAGATGAGGAATGTCTCTGGGAGCATGACTACACGATAGATGTGCTGGGATTGGGTCAGCTACAACTTGGGGAGAGACAAACCAACATCACCCCAAATCCTCATGCTCCGGTACCAAATGAGGAAGGGTACGAAACTGACATTAGCTCGGAGTATGTGAATATGGATGATGAACCGTATCATCTTTCGTATCGTCTTCCAAGTCCTGATTTCGGTTGCATCCGCTCGGATGCTAGGTCAGACGGTTTTGATAGCGATCATTCTGTGTCGTCGCCGGATTACACTCTAGAAGATTAGTGTAACACCCTAAACCGTTTTACAGAAAATATGCAGCGGAAAATACGGACTAGAAAATTTCTCGCTTAATAGAACATTCTCAAAACTTTGGAAAACATATCTAAGAGATATTTTTGGTGTTATATCTTTTATTGTTTCTTATTACATTCAACATGACTCATATTTATTAGGTTATGTGACCGTGACCACATACAATCCGCTCCCTCACTCGATCTCCATCCTTCCCTTTGCTTCATTAGGTAGACAAGACAACCTGCAATCACCACATAACCGTTTCGTTAGTTCAATAGATGACTTCATGTAAATTACTCACAATGCGGAAATAACATCCAACAATACTCTGTGATCCTGTTCAAACGCCTTCTTGCATGTTCGGGTGTGATACCCCGATCCGAACCTCCAAGTCCCATGCATTCATACTTACATACCTGCATCTTCATTACCATTATCATATAAAAAGGTTAATAACCTTACAATACATACAAGCGTACAATTCCCACACACAACCTACCTTGACCCGTCATGTTATTCTTCCTTCATGAATCCTCTAGGAAAAATATGACGTTTCCAATCCTATACTCGTTCTACACATGATGACCAACCTGTACATACATAAAACTCTCACTCTTCCCGAGTAAGAGTACCCATATATACATGACATTCTAAATCTAAAAAAGCATAACATTCTACTTACCGTATTTGTTACCATTATAATTATATAAACGTATCAATTAAATTACATACACATGCATCATTCCGTACTTGAGTCATATTGGCAAATTCGACATTCCTATTACTTGCTACACCCATACCCAACATTCACAAGGTCCAACGATGTTATTCGATGCGTTAAACGTAAATACGGGTTGTGCACATAAGCGAATCATCAACATACGATAAAAGCTAACAAATAACCTCAGGTTCCACCGTAACTTACGGTGGCCATCGTAAGTTACGGTGGACCTCAGGAAGTCACGGTGGATTCCCACTGTGTTACGGTGGGGAAATGCTGCCAGGGGCCACCGTAAGTTACGGTGCCACCGTAACTTACGGTGGAACCCTGAAATCCCCCCTTTGTTACTCCTTAACATCATTTCTTGACCCATCCCACGCCGGTCCATCCGAAACTGCGTTTTACCCATTATAAGCTCCATAACATGCCTTGGCATTATTATTAGCGTTCCATCATTCCATGATTCCCATTCTACTTACACATACATATACATGTATAAATTCATTATTCTAAACGGAATAGGAATCACTTACCTCAAGTCCTCCAAGTTCATGCGTGTTTCCCTCGCCTCTTCCTGACCCGTTAGCCTTCCATGCTCAGGTCCATCTTGACATGATTCCTATCATTTCATGTCATCACATTCACATCTCGTTATCATACATGATAGTTCACATTATCAAATATTCCAACTCCTATGTCATCTTGACTTTCATTGGTCAATTTTCAACATGCATAAGACATAGACTTACAATCACATTGTTCACACTTTAAGAAATTCCACTTATCATTGTGTATGTCACATAAACCATAGAACATCTGTCACACCCCGCCTAGGTGGAAACACGGGAGTGCAACGATCGAAAAGTTTTCAAGCACAAGGTTCAAGCAATACACATTTATTCAAAATAGTACCACCATAAAGATGGAATTCGTCATGGTTTTATTGAAATTAAGCATGATGTAAGCACATGAACATTGTCTTTTGGAAATTGAAAACATAACGTTTTGAAGCTGACAAAAGCCATCAAAGTGATACCACGGTGTGCATGCTCGAACCCTTCCCTCAATCCTCGGTGGCCCTCCATTAGTTACCTGAAACACATGCATAAAGGATTTTTTCAACAATAATGTTGGTGAGTCTATGGGTTTTGAATGTACTGTGAAATGAACGTGTCATCCGTGTTTGACCAATCATGAGCTAGCTAAGCAAATGATCACTGTGAGAACCATGAGTCCTGTAACCAAACCTCGTGACTGTGGTGCCTCGTGCATTGTACACTAAAGACAATGTATGTATAGTAGAATACTAACACTCTTTTGCATGTGGCCGGTTAGTGCGACTAACCAAGAGTGGGGGTGTCAACCCAATAGATCTATTAAAGTGTTCCATGGCTAAATGTCTAGCTAATGGTTACAGTGAACGATGTACGAGGACTAGTGAGCTCATGAACCAAATGTCTCATGTTCCACATGGTAGTCATGCTAAAATGTACACACACTTGAAATTGACACAAGTATTGATGCATGTATTTCCCCCAAAATGTAAAATAGTAAAATGGGGCCATAGAAAACTCACTTGTTTGAGTCGTGTGTGGTCTAGTGAGCTAGTAGATGATCACCGTCCTGACAAATGATACCCTATGATCATTATGGACACGGTAAGTCATCCCAATGTTGTTTATCATACAAATTGTTCACCCGACACTTGTGGACCGTTGTGTTTTGTGTGTTTCATTGTTCATGATACTCGTTAATGTTCTAACAAACATATAGTTTCAAAACTTTGTTGTTTCGAAATGTAGTAACCATGGTGAACTATAATGGGCCCCACATGGGGTAATTGGGCCATATATTAGCACCAAGTCACCATGTGTGGTCGGTTTTGGAGAAAACATTGCTTAACATATGTGTAGAACCTTTTCAAGTCCATCATAGAATTAACACATGTTTCGGCATAACTAAACTTATGTTAAGTGAGTATGGCCGAAGCAAATGCTACCAACGGAGCTCGAATTTGATGGTTTTTGTGACTCGTTAGTGATTGATATAAGCTTGCTAAGTCCAAGCCGTGGACTTGCAAGTGTTTTAATGACTTAAGCCGATCGATTATTATCTAGGTGCAACATTATAGCGATGCGATCACATAACAACTACATTTTTCATGAGTGTGTATTATCTAGGTGTGTGTAAGACCGATTTATGATGCCACAAGGACCGGTAGTCGGATCACATTATAGGTGTAGTGCCAAGGATGGGTTAGAAATAGAAAAGGGTAGTTAATCTACTTACCTACTTGAATGCGAGATGAGTGGCCGAGATAAGAAGCTTTCCAAGCTCTTGGAGTCTTGTTCTTAGTATGGATTGGCCGAGAGAAATGGATGGAGAGTAAGAGGAGTGTATTAGTAAGGTAGTGGTGCAAGATTTGTGATGGATGGCCAAGCCTTTATATAGGCCGATTGGGGTGAGGACAAGCACAAGAATGGGTGTTGTTGTTGCATGGGTTTGTGTGGTGTTTATGTGTTTTATTCCTTATTTGGTGAAAAGCATGCTTATGCTAGCTAGGGGCTTGGCCGATTGGTTATGATAAGACAAAGAGAGGTGGTGTTGACTTGATTAGAAAGGTGTTAAGGTTTTGGAAGTTACCTATTTTGGTGTAAGTGTGTGATAAGTCAATTCCTTCTTGTTTCCTTCCTTCATGTGGGCCGAAATTCTAGAGGTGATATATGTAGAAGGTGGTTAGCTAGGGAGGTTATACTCTAGGCTTGTCTTGTTTTCTTCTTTAATGATAGTTTACAACTAAGATATGGAGCATGTGTTTTCTTGGAGTCTTCGGCCGAGCTAGTACAAGGAAGTAGGAGATTAGCATGGTTCTTGAAAGTGATGGATCCTATCTAGGTTGTTTTCCACAAGTTCCAAGAAGTATGATGTTAGCCAATGATCATCTTCCACCAAGACTTATTGGGAATTGGTTTGCGGCCGATTGTATGCAAGGATTAGCAAAATAGGCAAGTCACCTTCTCATGGGATTATCACATTCTTTGTCATGATCCAAATTGGTGTAAGAAGTAATAGGTTCATGTTGCTTGCATAGCCGATTGAAAGGGACATGTCCTAGCTAGTTCCTTAAGGTAAGGTTGACTTGAGAAAGAGGTGTGTCATAGTTTGTTTTAGTGTGATTTAAGGTAATAGTTGACAACTAGGGATGAGGGTGGTTGCTAGGTGTTTTCGGCCGATATATAAGACAAGGAATTGTCTTCCTTTGATGGTGATAGGTCATGATTCACTCTAGTTGTTGATTGGTGTAGCAATTATCAAGAAAACCCTCATGTGGTTAGTGTTTTGTTGAAAGTGACATGAGAGGGAGAGAAAATGTGGGTGGCGGCCGAAATATGGAACAAAAGTAGGTTGTTTTCTTATCTTGGGTGGTGTTACTAGGCCTCTGGTGTGCTTGTTACACTTCGGCCAAGTGTATAGGAGAAGATAAAACCATCTAAGGTTGTAGGATAGCTAGTCATGTGTACATGATGATATATATATATATATATATATACATATGTGTGGTGTCGTGTGTCTATGTATATATATATATAATGTCTATGTATATATATATCTAACTTGTGTAGATCCTAAGACAATTAGCTTGGCTATGATCCAATACTTAACATGTTATGTTAAATGAATCAGCGTATTCATATTAATTGTGTTATAATTGCTCGTTGTAAAGCCTCTGGTATACCTCTAACATAGGAATGTCATCCGGTTTCATAAGAGTAAGAGGTTGTTAAGTTCCATGCCTCTTGATGACGACATTAACATGTATTTTGATTCACATGTGTCATGGGTTTGCTGTATGATTTCCCATGATGATCTTTGTGTTCACAATCGTGTGTTAGAGGTGCTTTAGCATGTGTTGGAGGGTATAGCCTCTTGTAATGCTTGTTTTGATGGTAAGTCCGGGTGTTGTATGACTAAACAGGTGCATTATGTTGAGTTTTCTGTTTAACTCATGCTCTACTAGCCTGGAGGGGGGGGGTATAGTATAATAAAATGCACATATAATGACTCAATAAATGAAACATGTACGGTCGTTTACCTGTTACGTTGACTGTTGTCACAACATGTATCACATGATATCCCCAATCTCACAATTATGTTAGGAAGCATAACCATGTTATTTGAACATTGTTGACTTTCCAGAAAGTCAACTTCCAACTATACAAACTTCCTACTTAGAAACATATGTCCATATTGATGTACTAGATCATATTAAATTCACCGTAAACATCATATTCATATCTCATTAACATACAAGATCATTCACAATACCAATTAACCAACACATGGTGTGCATCATAATATTTAAGCATGGTGTACACACTACTAAGGCATACTTCTTACCAAATCATATAATTCAATAATTTCCCACATGAATACTCTCTAATACAATCCTCATGTAAACCTACTATCAATTGTATCTATTACCACATTACTTTCATATTTGTCAAGTATTGCATACAAATTCATACATCATACTCATCCAAACATTTCATCAAACAATTGGTGTGCATACAACATTCTAAGCTCAATGTACAAGTAGTTCATGCCTACTTTCATAGCTCATAACATCAATCATCATATTATTTACCTACATCACATACCCTTTATTCAATAGTTATTATACATAGCAAATCATCACTTTCTTTTCAAAATATCCAATAATCTATCTAAGAATGGTCTTGGATTACACCAAGACCAACACCCACTTTCAACCTTATGATATTTTTCTTCCATTTGCATAATTTATAAAAGATTAATATAATACAAGTTCCAATTATCTCTTTCAACTAATTTCTACATGGATTCCCATATCAATGTTGTATGAACTCTACTTATTTCATCATGTAATACCTTCCTAACCAAGAATCCATCATCTAGTGTTAAATAATTCATACCTTAGCTTGAAACCCTCCTAATCATCCAATCTTGGCTTTAATCTATACATGCACCACATGGTATTATGAATTCTCCTTGGGTTAGGGCTTGTATGTGTGTTAGGTTCATCACAAGCTCTCCAAAGATGAAAACCCCATCCAAAATATCGATCCCCTTTATAAAAATGCAGATTTTTATGATGTTTTCCCCAATTGTCAACTTTAGTTCCTCTACTTTGGGTTTTTTTGTTAATTACAACAAACACCTCCAATTTCACACATATCTACCCTTATAACGACATCATGTGACATGCCAACCCTATTTTTAAAACAAACTTACAAGAATTTAGCCAAGTTAGGCATAATTACATGTTTAGTCCTCGTAGTATGGTACTTCCCACTTTTAGCTCAGACTTTTACTTTCTTACAACTCGATTGGCGTTGTTAGTCCCACTAACTATATTATGAGTTTACCTCCATATCTAGTTTTGCTTATAACGCAAAGGGTATAAATTACACAAATAATCCTTGTAGTTTGGGTCTTTGACATCATGGACCCAAACTACGGCTTCCATTTTCCTGGCTTGTAAAGTCTCAAAATGGGATGTTACAATTAGGATAACTACTCTCCATTGGTGTGTTAAGTAGTTTAGGTTTAATGAATCTTTTAATTAGGATTATGTAATGTTTTAATTTAGGTTAATGTTTAAGTTTTATGTAAAATTTTAGGTTAATTAATGTTTTAATTGTGTTAATGTAATGTTTATGTTTAATTTAGTAAAAAAAAAATTATTTAAAGATGAATATATGAGGATAATAATATAATATTGGAGAGAAAAAGATACTTGGGCTGTGATAGCTGTCACGGCCATTACGCATCGCGGGCGTGAGCAGAAAGGCTAGGCGGTGTTGGTTACCATCGCGGGTGGCCATCATAGACCACCCCGCCCGCCCACCCTTATTGTATGTACCTACAAAATTAAAATTATTAAACACTTGTTTCATATATATATATATAATAAGCATACTTCAACACATACACTAAATACTATCAAAAGTTACTAACCCCTTCAGAAGTGATCCAATTTCTTTTACAACCCAGCAACTAGTTGCTAAGAAAGTATATATCCTCATTGCAATTTATCTTAATTCAGGAGTTGAGCTAGCAAATATTCGTATGCCCATCTACAAATGTATCCCCATAGCAATCTTTCTTAACACATAGCAATCTTTCTTATTAGCAGGGCGGTTCTTAGTGGAGTGGAGACCAGGCCTTGGCCCACCTAGTTTTTTCGTTTCGTAGTTTAAATTTTACTGAAAATTTGTATATGTATTGAGTCCGGCCTGCCAAATTGAGTCCGGCCCTATCAGGTGTTTGGTTCAAGATTCGCACCGGTTATTAGTGTCTCCTCAGTATCCACATGCGTATGCCCATCTACAAATGTACTCTTTTAGTCGAGTTATGTGTTCCTTACGAATAACATTTGAAATGTCATCATTTTTCTCTTTCCCCTCGTAAATTCATTTTCTGGAGCCACTATAAACCCAAAAAAATCAGAAGGACCACAAGATCGTGGAGGCTTTGAAGCACCAAACTAATATTCCATTGCATCATCCTCAACCATAATGCATTCTACATTGCTTATAATATTCACCCCAGCTCTTAAAAGTTCATCATCATCATGTTTTCCTTTATTTTTATTTTTGTTCTCGAGAGCTATATCTCTACTTTATTTTATCTTCTTTTGTAGATTTAGGACATGCGGTAACATTTCTCGATATATGTTTTTTAAGGTGATTTTCTATGTTGTGACAGAGTTCATCACAACCCCTCAGAAAGGGATACCCTAGCCACTCTACAATGGTCAGACTATGTTGCCTTAACCGGGTCCACGCTGACGCGAGAGTGGCCGGCCCACAAGCGAGTCGAGGCTGCGCATAAGGGTCACTAAATGTTTTAGTCTATTGATTCATCCATCATCAAGACATCTCTTTGTTGCACAAAATATATCAATCACTTGGTATTTATATGTTGTGGTTTACAACCGTGTGAAACAAGGTACTCCTTTTTGTATTCGTGTGATTAATCTGACCGATATGAAACATGCAGACAGAATGAGGCTTAGTACTGAAAGTTGGTCGGAACCCTATCCTTTGTCAGATATATATGCGATTTCTTGATTTTTCTTTTATAACCATTTGACGGCGATGATGGTGGCTTGATTTGTATAATTGATTAATGATTTATATAAAATATAAAAGTCAGATAAACATCTTTAATTTTTATTTGTAGCTTCAATTCAGAAAGGGGATTGAACAGAATTTTTGAGTGATGTAGTTTGTTAAATGTATTATATTAACTTTTTTATTGTATATTAAAGTTTATTTATGATTGGTAGATTTAATTTGCTAATTATTGTGTATATAATGGTTGATAACGGTTCAAAATGTTGATTTAATTAACGACTATCATTTTGTTGTAAAGGTTGGCGTTTCTTGAAACAGGCAGTTGTTGTGCTAGTAGTTGTTACTGTCGGGGACTAACTAACCGCTGGCAGATAGCAACGCCCGAAGCGTAGCGTGGAGTAAAAAACTACTAATGAATATTTTACAAACAATTATTTACAAGAAATCACATTTCACTTTTATTCCCATGTTGAATTATAAAAAAGTTTATGCATATATATGAGATTGATGAGAGAATATTATATGCGTGTATTCATACACATATTTAGATACAAATATATACGTCCATCCCCGTGTTCCGTTAAGTTATCCATCTTTTTCTTCATCTTCAATTAAGTCAACAATCTGCATGCATTTTGTACGACTTTATTAATTCACAGAATAAAAATAACATGTGTAAATGTGTGGTGGCGAAATGTATATGTGTACACACTGTGAGTAGTTAGGTATGTGAGAACTAAATGTATCTATACATACACACATTTAAAAAATTTAAAAATTCGAAAACATATTTATTAGTTACTCTTTATTTTTGTACAGATTTATTATTTAATTTTGTTTACCTGAAATTTTGGAAGAGAAATTAAGAAAACGAATTGCCATTGATGATAGCAAAAAGATCGTCAAGTTCTTGTCTTTGTTCTTCGAAATCCCACAATGCTTCTCCATTATTCTGGAATATAATTCCTTCTTATTAAATCTAAATTTTATTTTATATGTTTTATCTAAATAAAGAAAATAAACATATTTTTTTTATTCATGAGTCAACAACATATATACCTGAGAAACCATGCATGGTATCTGGTTTTCTTGATATGCATGCTGCTCTTGCTGGATAGTCGATATATTATTCTGCATCTTATTATCTCATAGTTATTTACAAAAATAATAATATCATAATTATATAAGACTCAGATAATTTCTAATTATTAATTAGTTAAATCATATACATACCTGATCATGAGGTTTAAGTATGCATTCCTCATATTCTGCTCCATAATCATACAACAATGCGGGATTTACAGAAGCAAGCCTTATAGACAGATTCTGAAAAATATAATTTAATTTATCATTTATTTTACTAAATAAATCAAATAATAGTAATTATTAAAAGTTATTAAAGTTAACCTGAATTTCATTTTGTAGTGACTGGACATAGTTAATTACTTCTTCTAGCATAAGAGCCTTTCCTGTTATCTGCTTTAATATGAATAAATGTTATTGAGTGTTTATATTCAATTTAATAAGTTTAAAATATTAATAAAGTAACTTGCCTTATCACACCCTGGAACAAGGGATTGCAAGGCCTTCATCTTCTCGCTTATCTTCTCTCTTCTCACCTAAATTAATGTAGTGCATGTATCCAATTTTAATCATTTTCCTTTTGGTTTTATATATTGATTTAAGTGTGTGTCAGTGTGTGTATAGATATTATATATATGGTACATGCATGTTAATACATAGAACCCTAATGAAAGCAAAACAAAAAAATTATCCATGAAATATGAAAGTAAATGAAGCAAACAAATGTAGTTATCGAAACAAACACGTACACGAGTGTTTAAATTTCATGTATCGATCCCTGAGTTTAAAACTAGAGATAAATTACAAATTTAGATTTTCTAGTAATGTAGTGAGGAGTTTTGAAATCTTAAAAACTCTTTAATAAGATGTGAGCTTGATTTTGTTAATTAGTAGTTCAAAATATAATTATTGAACTGTGTCGACGTTCCAATAACAATAAGTTGTATTGTATACATTTTCTTGTAAACTTGGGCGTATGAAGTCGTGTTGGTTTGTTATAACCTAATTATTCTCAATCGTTCAACAACTTTTGCTATGCTTTATTTTATTGTATTGTATACTACACTTCTTCTGATCAATGCAGATAAGACAAATATGCGAAAGAAAAAATGAGAGGATAACGAGCTCACCTAGACTAGCAAGCTTTATTTCCGAATATATATTTTGAAAAAAAAAAAGGCACAAAGGGAAATTCAAGTATCGAAGAATGAAGATAATACCCTTTCAGCAAGACTATGACTATCGGTAGCTTCACCTCTCCTTGCTCTAACATGAATATACTCACTTTGCCCCCCTTTAGATACCACTTTCTTCTTATTTTCTCTATCATCGTTGCTTTTCTTTTGCCTCTTCCTCCTTTTACATGTTGTTTTTGCCATAATCTATATAATCAAACTCAAAAGTGATTAGATATATGTGTGTGTAACACATGTATGACATATTCTTTTAGAACTAATTATATTATCTTAAAAACTACTAGAACCACCAAAGGCTCTTTATATGAAACTAAATGGTTAGATAAAGCTAGCTACTTACATTAGATTGATCATAACCGAACGTGCCTTCGGTTGTGGGCATCTTGATTTCAGATTTGTGATCATTAGCAACCGCCATTGACATTGAAGAATCAAACATTTGTAAGTCATTGCCAATGGAAGCATGGTTCTCAAGAGCACTCACTTCAATGGAACTAGTGGTCACAACTTGTTCATAGGGTTGATTAAACTCACCACAGAAACTAGTGGCAGCAGTGGTATTCATGGAGTCCAAGTAGGAAAGACATTGATCAAGAAGAAAAGGGTGGTCATTGTAGTGGTGGTGGTGGTGGTGGAATGGAGAAGCTTCCATAGGTGGGTTGTGGTTGAAAGGTAGAGAATTTAAGAGGAAAATGTGGATTGGTGCAATCTTGGAGTTAAGTTCAAGTATTTATAAACATGGGAGTTCAGTGAGAGGATAATGTGAATTCAAGTATTTATAATTCAAGTTTGCTTTTTCTTTTGTCATATTATGTATGTGTGTGTAAAATTAACTATATTTAATATAAATTAGTTCAAAGATGTATTATTTTATAGTCTATTTAGTCAATCTATTTATATTTATAAGAAAAAAATAATGGATTGTAAATAAATTTTAAGAAATTTAATTGATAAACACGTTTATATGGACAACACTAACATATAATTGATAAACCCACAGACAATTTATACCCCTATTTGAAGACAAATAAATGTTAGGCTTTGATAGAACGTTGTGTCATCATCAAAATATTAAAGTGACATCATCTTCCAAGTATACCTTGAGTGAGTTACACTTTTTGTCCTTTAAATTATACCATATTTTTTTAACGGCAAATTTTATCACACCTTAATTACACCTCATCTTGTATTTGCAAGAATTTAAATCCACAACCTTACTTTTATAAGGAGGGACACCATACCACTAGACCAAGAGGTCATGGGTTTAATTTATACCATATTGCAAACAGTTTCTTTTAATCAAGGTATTTATAACGGATGTCAATTTCTACACTCTTTTCGTCCTTAAGTCCTAACCCATAGTCTTTTAATGATAAATCTACTAATGTGTCACTCATGTGACTGCAAAATAGTCATTTTATTTTCCATTTTAAAAGTTATTTAAAACCTAAGTTATCTAAAAATTGTTCGATCTTTCCTGATCAAATTGTTTTTCATTGCCCCAAACAAACCTCTCCTGTTGGTCATAACAAATCCCTAAACAGGCCTTGCTGATAAGGGTTTTATTCCTTTTATTCAGATCGCTATTGCACACATTCTACGGGTTTGATCTTGCGTTTTTAGTTAGGGTTTCTTCATACGGAGGATGACCAATATGGGGAGCGGTTCAAGAGGAGCGGTAGGGGATTGGGATAGGGGGACGAACAAATTAAGGGCATGTTTGGTTGGGTCTGAATGGCCCCGGTCAGACTAGGGGGTTATTTGGTCCGGCATGTCTGAACGAAAAAGGGTCTGAACAGGCACCTAATGGGTCTGAGTTGGAGGCACATCTAACAGATTTAGAGCTGCGTATACGTGCTCTTGCTCGTGAACGAATCGAAGGCTTCTCCGTGATGTATCTAAAAAAACTCAGGGACGTGCGGGCGACGCATTGGATCACAACTAAAAACCCGTTTTTGCAACCCCCCCCCCCTCCCGTGCGGGTAGGTTCCCAAGTAAAATGTGAGACGTAAGATTTAACACTTCAAAGTTGTTTTCACATATAAACCAATCCATTTTTACTCTGCATACCAATGTGAGACAAGAAATATTAATCTTTCAAATGTCCGACCAAACATCACTTAACCATTCAGACCTCTTTCTGGTTTAGCACTTACCCATTTAAAAGTTGCCAAACAGCCCCTGACCCTATTTTTTTTTTTTATCTAACTGCTCATGGTGTGCATGCGCTTCTCGATCTATATATATCTAACTGCTCAAGTTGGCACGCTATTATTGAACAAAAGGGTAAATGTTATAAAAACACCTTGATATATGTATATATATAAATATATATATATATATATATATATATATAGGGTAGGGATCATACGAGAACCAACTTTAGGGAGAGAACCAGAGAACCATTGTCAACACAAACAAAAAAAAAACCTAAAAACCCCACCTCCACCCCTAAAAACCTAAACCCACCCACCTCACTCCCTAAAATCCTAAACCCCCCCATCCCCCACACCGCCCCAACCCCCCCCCCCCCCTCCAATTGTGAAATGCACATGTGCAGGTAACCTCACACCCCCCAAAAACCAAAACGCTCAATCTCATCCCCCCCAAAAAGATACCCCCTCATCCCCCATACCCAAAAACTAAACCCTAAAGCTAAACTCATTACAAAAGTTAACTATAATAGTGAAATGCACATGTGCATATAGTATATGACGTAATTATGACGTAAAAAAGGCCATTTTTTTGTATTTTTTTATTTTTTTTTCAGAAAGATTAACACTAAAAAAACATTTTGGTGTTTTTACTTTTTTATTTTTTAGGTTATATAATTTTTTTATTATTTTTTTTATTTTTTGGTGGAGGGGTTTTTGTGTTCACACTTGATTCTCTGGTTCTCTCCCTAAATGGTGGTTCTCAAACGATCCAAATCCTATATATATATATATATATATATATATATATATATATATATTCAATACATTACCTACGAGTGAACTTTAAGATGAACGCAAGAGCATAATTTTTTTTTCTTTTTTCTAAATTCGAACCGATTATTAAATTTATGTGGAAATGAAACACATATCTATACTAAATTATAAAGTATTTTATAAGGACTTCTTAAATTTTCGAGAAAGTATACAATATAAAGCCACCAGAGATTGACACCTGTCAATTTAACCTAACCACAGTTAAACATAATAAAACCTATCTTCCCTGTTCTAAATCTATCTCATTCTCATTTTCAAACAAACCAATCTAGATCTGACTACCACAACCAACACCACCACCGCCACCGAACCACCACCCGACACCACCACATCATCCTTCACCTTCTCGTCTGGCACCATGCCAACAACGAAAACCAACAACGATGAAGCTCCTTCTTCCAACACCAACAAAACCAACAACGATGAAGCTTCTGTTGTTTTTTTGGGATTATAAACCAGCGTCAGATCTGTCTTGTTAATTTTTTTATTTGAAAATGGTTTGGTTAAGAGACGCACTATATAATATTTAGAGACGCACGTTCAAGCTTTGGCACATACCCACATGACAGATCTGACGCACCCTTCAAGTTTTGGCACATCACCACATGCGTCTGACCTTTTTTAACTAAAAAAAAAGGAAACAATGGAAGACGACGTACTGAGAAAACGGAGCCCTGGATGATCGGGATTGGAACCGCTGAACAGAAGTTAGCAGAGGTGAAGAAGTGGTGAATTTAGGGGTTGGGGAACACGACCTGCTGCTGGTTCCAGAATTTGCAGCTCTCCTAGCAGGCCTTTTGGTTGTGTCAAAGTGGAAGATTGTTGGGTAGAGGCACTTTTTTGGCATGTTTACCTTGGTTTTAACAGGTGTGAATTCTGCTTCAAGATTTGCATCTCCTTTTGTGTTTTTTGGTAAGGTGCGTTTGGTTTTTTTGTTGGGTTTTGATGAGTGCGTCCAAAATTTTTAATGAGTGCTTCCAAACTTTCAATGAGTGCGTCTGAATTTTGATGAGTGCGTCTGAATTTTGATTAGTGCGTCTGAAATTTTTTGATTAGTGCGTCTGAAAATTTGATGAGTGCATCTATTTTGGTTGTGTCAAAGTGGAAGATTGTTGGGTAGAGGCACTTTTTGGGCATGTTTACCTTGGTTTTAACAGGTGTGAAATTTGCTTCAAGATTTGCATCTCCTTTTGTGTTTTTTTGGTAAGGTGCGTTTGTTTTTTTGGTAAGGTGCGTTTGGTTTTTTTGTTGGGTTTTGATGAGTGCGTCCAAAATTTTCAATGAGTGCTTCCAAACTTTCAATGAGTGCGTCTAAATTTTGATGAGTGCGTCTGAATTTTGATTAGTGCGTCTGAAATTTTTTGATTAGTGCGTCTGAAAATTTGATGAGTGCGTCTGTTTTTCACCAACTTCATCTTCTTCCTCTTCTTCCTCTGCAACTTTTTTAACCTAATTTTTATGTTTAATCATACTTATTGAAACAAAATCGAAAGTATTTCGACAACTATTTACGATTTCATAATTGTTCATATGATCCTCTGTTTTTTATTTTTTTTAGATTCAAATACTGATCTTTACGTTTTCGTTCATTGTAATCATTTTTTTTTTAATTGTGTAATCATTCTGAACATGAATCGATCTAAAAACGATGGAAAATCAGTGTTCAATTTAGTTTTGTTACGATTTGAAAAAAAATTAGACAAGTTTTTTCTATTTTACCCTTGGTTAGTTTAACTCAAGTATGATTAGGGTTTTTAATCTGCATCCTTAATCTAATGGCTGAGATTGCTTTTTACGCTTCTTACGTTAAGAAGCTTTATACGTTATCTCTCCCCTAAATTTTAACAGGTATAAGTGTAAATGGATAAGATACAACACATAATGTATAAAATAACTACTTTTTAAGGGTTAATATGTCTTTTAAACACCATATTGATTTTAAAGAAAATCAAGATCATGAGATGTTTATGAAACCACATGACATTCAATTTTATAATTACTTTAAACATATTAAACTAGAAAACATATAAAAAATGCATGATCATATTATATATATGTTTTGTTATAACCTTTTATATAGAGTTGGGTATTTTAAAAAAGTTAAAGTTTTATAAATTTGATCATACTATGTAGAAATCGATAAATCAATAGTGAAAGTTGTGTTTTTAATCATGAGGTAACGATATGAATTCTGAAATTATTACGTTATCTTCATACACACAAACATGTCTAATCTGATCTAAACTATATGATCACCGGATTCAACAAACAAAGAAGAACGTTTCTGTTTATAATGAATTTCAAACAAAGGTATTCAGAAATATTCATGTAATATTGATTAGGTTCATAGTAAGTATATTAGGTTAGCATGTGCTCTACAAAAGAGTTTCGGTTACACCCGCTGCATCGCGCGGGCCAACCCACTAGTATAAACAAGTGCATTTCCCTTATAAACAAAGCTTTTGAGAGGTAAGTTTCTATAATTTTATTTTTAACATTTTTATCAATATTGTATTTCAAAAGTATTAATTGTAGTCTATATAATTTTAGGTTAAAGGTAAACTACATGTACAAATAGGCTTAACCTAATAAATATGAGAACTGGAGAATTTATTATTTTATATTTTACTAGCAGGAACCCGCGCGTTGCGGCGGGGTTAGCTAGGTTTGCGGGTGTTTTTATTTGGCTGTTAGATTATGGATGTGTAATATGTTGTTTCAGGGTGTAACAGATGTTATAACGATTATACATAGCATAAGAATAGTGGTTGTAACATAATTTGTAGATGTTGTTGGTCATTTCTAGACATGACATAATTTTTAATTGAACTCATTGTTGCTCGTTTCTAGAATCCTCTCGACAAAAACTTTATTTCCAAATTTATGACTTCCAAAGAACTATTAAAGCACCCATATGATTATGTTAATAATACGCATAAGCAACAATAACATTCAAATATATGTTTTTTTTAACTATATGTCATCTTTCATCATCTAACTTAAGCATACATCGACTAATACATCGACTAATTGACATCACTTAACTCTACTCTCCAGTGTTATGATAATAGTCACAAGACTATAAGGGATCAATGTTTCCTAAGAACAAGGCGGAAAAAAGGCTCACGCCTAAGACCAAAGAAAGGGAAAACAAAAGTGCAATAGTAAGAAAATTAAGAAGTTGCACAATAGGCATTAGAAATTCAATAAAATTTCTTTTTGGAATGACAACGACAAATTTATTCCATCAAAACATCCAGTTCAACATGGCAAGTTGCTAAAATGAAACACACATATGAAGCAAAGTTTGAGGCAAATACAATACATAAAGTATGACTAAACTAAATCAAAATGTCGCCATTCCTCCCAAGTTGGGCTTGTGATTATTGGTCAGATCAATATCTATTCATATGTCGTTACCTTTATCTCTTCAACCGCCTTGTATATGGAGATGTTTCTGTCTTTGAAAATTGTTTCATTTTTCAAACTCCATATAGTTCATAATACGAGCAGATAGACAACATACCTTATTTCTTTTTGATGATGCAACCACCCATTCACACATTGTATATGTTTAGCCACCAACCAATGTCTACTGAATATAAGCAAAAAAGCAATATTTCGATATACTATACAGAGTACATTGATCGAGGTGAAAATCCTAACAATAACTTAAAATAAAAACCTGATTAAAAAACAACGGAAGTAAGTAACCTGTAACTTGATTCAAGTTTGTTGTGTACCGATTGATCCTCCCATAGCCTCCTACAATACTTTCTGATTGATTACACATGAATAACAATTGAATTGAAGTTCGTAAGTTTGGAAGAAGAAGAAAGGGAAGAAAGACGATCAAATCTAAGTGTGTAGGTTTTGGAAAAATAAGAACAACGAACGATTAAAACGAATGGGCCGATTAAATTCATGTGTTCAATGTGAGGGTAATTACTCCTTCAATTCGCGATTGATTGAGATTCGCTCCACTTTGAATTTTGTTTTGAATCCCATTCAATTGGTCTTAAGAGTGAGGGAAATTGAAAAGACAAAGATTCGGGTGATCATAATTGGCGTCTTGAAAGAATCCAAGAGACTCGTCTTACTCATTGGATGTTGTAAGTGGTTGTACATACAAGTTTAAAACTTGTTTTGTTATTAAGTTACTATTTTAACCACAATTAGGTAGATGTATTTATATAAGTTATAATAAAATAAAATTAAATATAAATAAAAAGCATAATTTAATTGTTGTTTTCAATTACTACATAGTTATTTAATAGTTGCATTAAAATTGTCTTGTTAATATACTAAAATTACAGATTTGCCCGTATAGATGATTATAAAATAACTTCCTTGCCCGTCTAGAACTCACTATATAGTAGTATATAGATAAACAACTTTCATCTATTCAAACAATTCTCTAGATGAGAAATTTTAAAAATAAATGAATAAATGATTATGTATAATTACTCTACAAATTCGAGAGTAATCAGTGTAATTACACTACTAGATATGCTAGCTTTTTTATAGATGTCTTTTTTTTTTTTTTTTTTTTTTTTTTTGGAAACAGACTTTCATTCAAAACAACAAGGAGAAGGCCCCAAAAAACGGACCACTCCCACCAACAATTACATCATATACATAGGGTATTTGACCCAATCATTCCAAACAATCCTAGAATACTTGGATCTATACTTTAACCAAATAAAAGACATAGACTTGACCAAGGAAACCACCTTCATAACTTTTGGATCACCACGCTGGAAAACCACCTTATTGCGTTCTTTCCAAAGAGCCCATAACGTAACAAGAAAAATCCCACGAACGATCTTCTTACCTTTATATGGACAAGTAGTCATATTCGGCCACTGGATAATATCTTCAAGACTCGCATAAGAGTTGACGCTAATCTTGCACCAATTCCAAACGCTAGACCAAACCCCAAATGAGAAGCCACACTCGAAAAAAATATGACTAATACCTTCGTCAACCAGATTGCACATCGGACAAAGCGAACAAGGCAACACGACATTTCTTTTAACCAACTCAAGGCGCGTAGGGACTCTACCTTTATCGATTCTCCATATCAGCACATTGACCTTGATGGGCACCCACTTAACCCATTGAAACCTGTTAATCGAGCCTGCATATATCTGCCATAACTCGGCTTTAACCGCAGCCACAGAAAAGGCGACTGCCGGCTTATTATTCCAAAACCATGAATCCTTGCACTGCTTAAGGCTGATCTGGGTCAGCATAAACAACAAGTCTTGAGTCTCAGATATACCTTCAACTGTATTAGCCCCCATCGCCCAATTATTCACCACTTTGACCTGCGTGCCTTCATAAACCAGCCGGCTACTCACCGAGCAATGTTTGCCTCTTTCTAACGCGAACAGGGCAGGCCATCTGTGTTGAAGACAAGTATCTCCATACCACACATCCTTCCAAAGGCAAATGCTCTTACCGTTCCCCAGCCGACAAGAAAAGAACTCATGAATGTGCCTACCGTTGATCCGAAACTTCTCTAGAACATTAACAATCGCATTCCAAGCTCCTGGTAGCGCTTTTTTTACTGGCAAGAAAGTCCACTTACTTCGGCCACCATGTATACCAATAACCACCTTTCTCCATAAGCTATCGTGGTTCGTTTTAAACCTCCAAGCCCACTTAACGAGTAACGCCAAATTCATTTCAGGCAGCTTTGTTATACCCAGACCACTATACTTCTTTGGTCTCGTTACCACGTCCCATGCGACCCAATGGATGCCTTTACCCTCTTTGTTACCAAACCATAAGAATCTTCTCATCAGACACTCTATGTTATCAGTAACTTCCTTAGGAGCCTTGAATAAAGAAAGATAATAAACCGGTAGACTCACTAAAACCGACTTAATCAACGTTAATCGCCCTCCCATAGATAACATCCTAGCCTTCCACAATTGAAGTCTCCCACGAACCGACTCTATAACCGAATCCCAATGATACGAACGGTTCATATTCGCTCCAATCTTGACTCCAAGATATTTAAACGGGAACTCTCCAACAATACACCCCAATATCTCGGCCATATCACTGACATCAGAAGCGCGCACCCCCAAACCAAAAATGTGGGACTTATGAACATTAATTCGCAGGCCAGAAACCATATGGAAAATACGAAGCAGGAGATTAGTATTCATAATGTTAGTACTAGACCAAGAGCCCATTAATAATGCGTCATCCGCATACAACATGTGGGTAATTTTCGGCCCTCCATTGGACACTACAATACCTTCAATATCCCCCAACAAAGAAGCCCGATCCATTAACTTCGCTAAGCCCTCCATAACAATAAGAAAAAGAAACGGGGATAAAGGATCGCCTTGTCTAAGCCCTTTTTGACAATCAAACTCAAACGTAGGCAACCCATTTACCAACACCGCCGACCGGGCCGACTGCACAATACCTCTGACCCATAAACACCATCTATCGGGAAAGCCCATTTGTTCTAAAATATGCATAAGAAAACCCCAATTTACGTTGTCATACGCCTTCTCAAAGTCGATCTTCAAGAAATACGCCTTCTTACTATTCTTCTTGAGCCAGCCAATAAGTTCATTTATGACAAGGGGCCCGTCCAAGATGAACTGATCTTTAAGAAAAGCGTATTGCGATTCAGAGATAACATCCCCAATAACCTTTTTAATTCTAGCCGCTACCACTTTCGAAATCACTTTACTAATAACCCCCACGAGGTTTATAGGCCGATAATCTTTCAATCCCAAAGGAGTATTATTTTTAGCGATCAAAGTGATGAAAGATAAGCTGCATTCTCTACTGATCATACCTTCTTCATTAAACTCTTCAAATAACCTCACAAAATCATCCTCCAGAAGCGCCCAAAAGTGTTTGATAAAGAAGAAGTTGAACCCATCTGGACCCGGGGCCTTCTCAGACCCACAATCGGTAATAGCTTCTTTTATTTCCTCCCTAGAAAAAGGAGCAACCAACTCATCTTTCTTCTCTGCTGGAACCAGTTTAAAATTATCACACAAAAACATTGGTCTTCTAGGATTAGTATCACTAAAGAGCGCTCTAAAGAACCGAAGAACTTCCCGTTTGACTAACGGAGGTTTGGAAATCCAATCCCCGTTAACCAGAACACCAGGGATGTTATTAGCCGCTTTCCTGCCATTAATACAACGGTGAAAATATGCTGAAATTTCATCTCCCACAGACGCCCAATTCACCCTAGATTTCTGCTTCAAATCCTTATTCTTCAAAAACAATAATCTGTCCACCTCTTTCTTACTTTCCTCCCACACCCACAACTCCTCCTCCTCTAAATCACGGTTCTCCATATCCAACTCTAAACGTCTGATGTCATTCTTGAGATTCTCCAGTTCTGCGTCTTCTTTAGCTTTAACCGAAATCCACCATTTTGTAAGCGCCATCTTAACCGCTGACAACTTTTTAAAAATCACCAAATCTGTCGGGCCCTCAAAACGAGCATTCGACCAAGCCTCCTTGACAATATCTTCACACCCATCTCGATCAAGCCACGAGTTAAACCACTTGAACGGTTTAGCGCCAAAATTAGAATCACAAATCGTTAACAAAATGGGACAGTGATCAGATAATTCCCTTGGTAACGCTCTAAGACAGGCCCCATTCCACCTATTAAAAAAGTTCTGACAAACCAGCATTCTATCGATTTTACTCATTTTGGCGGACTTCCCCGTACCTGTCAAAAAAGTGAACCTACTACCCTGCATTTTAAATTCTTGTAAGCAAGCTTCATCAATGAAATAATTAAAATCCCGGGCAGCGCTACTATTGAATTTAGAATTTTTTTCTCTCACAATCCCATCTAACCGAGTTAAAATCCCCAATAAAAATCCACATCCCTTCCAGACCATGCATTAACGCCAAAAGACGCTCCCACAAAGTTCTTTTTTCCCCCACTCTCTGCGGGGCGTAAACATTAACCACATGAACCAAAGTGTCATCTTCAACCAGGTTTCCAGAAGTCATAATGAAATTTTGATCCGAGGTGGTTTTAATTTTCTTGAACCTCCTCGGATTCCAGATACTAATCAATCCTCCTGATTTACCCCTAGCCCCCACAGCATCATAATCGAAATTCCCATTACCCCCAAACCAAAGACAAGTCAAAGCTAGCGGAATCGACTAACAATGATTCTTGAATACCCAAAAAATCAACTTTAAACTTAGAAACCAATCCTTTGATCCAAGAGGCTTTACCCATCGCCCCTACCCCCTAATATTCGAAGACAAAAATTTCATTTCTTACCTGCTTGAAACCCTTCATCTTCAATGGTTTTAGAGACCAAACTTCCGAATTTCTGTAAATCAACTCCAAGTCGGTTCCCAAATTCAATTGTAATCTCTTTTTCCTTGTCTTTCAGTTCCTCGGTAGATGGGATTTCATCAACCACAACAGCTTGTTCTTGGACAGATTTTTGAATCGTTTCCTCATTATCATCGTCGAACAGCACCTGAAAAGAGTTGGAAATCTGGACCGGATCATGGCCCCTAGTCTTAACTACATTGCTATCAAGGCCCAAAATAAATGGATTTAAATTAAAAGGATCATCAGGAGACAGATCACAATTCTTAGGCCCCTTAGTGGGTCGGTCATTACTACTGCTGTAGTTACCCCTAGAATTAAAGCCCACTTCTAAATTCTTTTTAACAAACTTCTTTCTCTTAAGAATCTTGACCGAATTTCCAGGGTCAACAGCATCATCGTTCAAATTGTGTCCCACTAATTCCGGTTCCTCATTAATAGGAGAATTACAATTATCATTAATTCCTTCCATATTTTCATCCCATTCCAAAATAGGAGACTCCTCCGATTCAGTCACCGGCTCCGCCACCGGAACGCCATCTTCCTCCTTCTCCATGGTTTTACGTCCCGGAGAACTATATAACACCCCAACCGATGGCGGAATCATCGAGGTGCCACGTAGTGACGATTGTTCAAAAGCTCATGGTACTAAAATGTAAATATATGATTATTGAATATTGTTTTACAACATGTGAAATTAAATACAAGACAACAAGATAAAGATAGTTGATTGATTTAATCTAAGTCCAAAGTCCTATGTGAAGCGTCAAGCAGCTTATCCTGAAACATGCACGAAAATAATTTTGTCAACATATGATGTTGGTGAGTACTACTTAGCTTTGTACATATAATATAAGTTTGAAAAGGTAGTACAATTCATGTGTCTAGCATCACTAAGGCATTATGTAAACACGCAAGTAACCAAACAAGACAAAGATCATATGTAAAGTTGTACAATGAAATTGATAATGAGCACCTCAACACGTGTGAGTCTAAAAGAGCACCATATCATAAGTTATGTCTAAATGAGTACCGTAACATAAGTTACGTCTAAATGAGCACCGTAACATAAGTTACGTCTGAGTGTAAAGAGCACCATAACATAAGTTATGTCTAAATGTATGATTTTGTATGTAAGCTACGTTCATGTTCAAGCATAAGCACAAAGATAAACAAGACACGTATATGAATTGTAAATGAATAAAATGTATGTGTAAATGAATATGAAAGTTTTGTATACTTGTGCATGAATCACCCCAAAAGTTGTAAAAGCGGAAAAAAAGGGGATAAGTAATACTCACTTTTAGCAAGGTGGTAAGTCTTGTGTAATTGATTAAGTGTAATCCAACGTTTGTCGAGTATCACCCTATGTATAAGGTAACAAATAAGTCTAAGTCTATCTAGTTTATAAGTATTTTCTAGGGCTTCGAATTGGGGATAAGTATTTATTTGATTAATAGTCAAATTGTTTATTAAATATAAGAAATTTAATAAATAAATGAATAAAAGTCTTTTTGTAAATTTTAAGTTAAAGATGGTCACAAAATAAAGTTTTTAGTATGAAAATAATTTTCATAAAATTATTTTATTGAAAATAGAATATTTAATCTATTTATTTCAAATTGTCAAAATATGACTTTAATATCTAAAAATATTAAAATTAAAGAATTATTGAATTAAAAATTGTATTTCTGTTCCAAATGAAAAGAAATAATTTATGTAAAATTTTGGTACAAAAATATTGAAAAATGAATTTATTATGAATTATTTATGATTAAAAATAACAAAAATTAATTAAAAATATGAAATGCACGGTTTTTCTGAATTAAAAATAAATTCTGAAATGTATATTATTATACAAGTTTAGTATAATTTTTGTGGAATTTTATAAAATCGTTTAGATATTTTTATTGAATTTTATAATTTTAAATGAATAAATTTGTAATATTTATAATATATATTAAATAAATTATTTTTGAAAAACTAAAAATTGGACCGCAAAGTTTATCATTGAATAACATAAAATAAATTTTGTAGAATTTATAAAATAGTTTTAGTATTTTAAAACGATTTTCAAAAGAATAAAGGTAATATAAGTGTAAAGGATAACACAAAAAAATAAAAATAAAATAAAAGGTTGTTTATGGTGGGGGTCGAACCTGGGTCAGACCCGGTTCAATGTCTTTAGCCAAACACCCCAACCAACTGGTCTGTACCTCAGATTTGTAAATGTTTCAGTTTTGAAAATATTTATCACATGCGTGAATTGGTCATCTTCCCCAATTTGAATGATAATTAAGAACCCTAGTTTCTTGAATCGAATCAATTAACGGTCAATAGCCTCAGTAATGTTAGGGCTATTGATCGATTGATCATGAATAATAAAACCCATAAAAAAATAAACAACTTACAAACACTAATTCGTGTATGATGCTCGGTCAAACAAAAAGTCAACGGGTCTTGAAATCGTGAATTAAAGCTTGGACAGAAAGATTTGAGAGAAGGGAAATGATTTTTTTTGGCACATTTAGTTGGTTGTGGATACCTCAATTTATACTATGTGGCTCGGGTTGGTGAAATGGAAGGTTTTGAAGTCTTAACCAAAGTCGGTCAAAACCGAGTCAAGGATGATTAATTCAAGCTGAAATCATGGATTATATTTATGAGGGTATGTTAGTCGGTCAAAGGGAGTTAAAATTCTACCAAAAACAAGGCTCGTAATTGTGGAAAGTGACTGGGTGTTGACCACAGTCTTCGGGTCGGGTCTGGGTTCCGAAAAAAAAAAAAAAAAGACAAGGTTTTTGGGTTATGGTTAGGCTTTAGTGTTTTGGGTATAAGTTTGGTTATGGTTTAGAGGTGGTAAAATATAATGACTAACTTTATTATTATTATGAGGATAAAATGTGGCATACAAGATAGGAGGTACGAAATAAAAAAAATGTATATATATATATATAATAATAATAATAGTGATAAAAGTGACGGATGTCACAAACTAGAAACCTCATCTACGAAATCCATAATCCACTCCTTCTCATCTTCCTCCACCCAAATTTTAATCGTTTTCCCCCGCCACTTCAGAAACAGCACTTCTTTCACCCGAGCACCATGACTAACAACGACCCCGATGTACTGAAACGAAGAGTCCAACTCCAGCCAATCCAACTCTGGTTTCTTAACCACCGAACCAAAGAAACTCCCAATGTTGTCAAGAACTGTATCATTTAACAAACCCAACGGAATACCCATCACTTTCAGCCATGCGACACGTTCAAAAGGTATCTCCTGGCCTTCCCAAACCGCCCCCGTGCTGAAAACTTCAGGCCTTCCAACTATCTCATCCAACGCCATCGTAGCATGTTCCTTGGTTCGAAATACAATCAAGACCACCAATCCCCCCATACACCGAACTACCCCTTCCCCCAATCTCATCTCCATAAGAATCGAATAAATACTCTTAAGAACGTCCAGCGAGGTTAGTTTAACAACTAACGATCTCCCTTTTAAGTTCTCAAAAGCACTTACCGAGTCTTCGATCTCAATAGTTTTCCTGACGGCTTCCCCTGAAAAGGCATCCTTAAAGGACATGGTATTGGATACAAAAGCATTCTTGGACCCATGCTCCCTGGAACCTGCAAATGTTGAGGGCTGTCCACCCTTCTTCGGTGGAACAAACGATCTCCGTTCATTCACTTCCCCTTCCTCCAACACAAAACGAGCCACATTCGCCTTCAGTTTGTAGTCTCCCAATCGGATGGCTGATAACACCTTCACCATCTCACCACGATCCTTAACATCCAGCAAAGATACGAATGCAAACCTTCTACCTTCCTTATCTCTTTTCCTCGCCACGTAGATATCAAAGATGGACCCAAAATTCCTGACCTCTCTTGCCAAATCCGCCCCACTACATCTGTCAGGAAGATTTGTAACGTAAAACTTTGTTAATCTTGCCGTGATCTCCACCGGAATAGGTTTCCGGCGTGAGCCCATGATAGAGAGCCCTTAACTTTTTTTTTTATAGATGTCTTGATTAAAATACATATTTAATAAGATGAAAAATAAAATTTAAAAAACAATAAATAAATAATAAATTTCCTCTTTCACAACTCTCTTTAAGACAATTTATAGGATAACACTCATTTGTAATAATTTGTAGAGTAACATTACTCTATATTTTTAATGTCATAAATAGCAAAACCCCAAGGGCACTACAAATATTATCCTTAGGAATATATAGGGGAATAAATCCAACTTATAGTCCCATCTCGTCGATATATAAAACGACAACAAAATCATTCAGAGCACCCACCACACACATATTATAATCATTTTACAAAATTTAGAATAATTATTGTACAACTAATAAAATGCTTAATACATGTTAAAAACAAGTATAATATATATATATATATATATATATATTAGTCCCCATCGGCTTTATCCTACATATTAGACTATGCATTGGGGCTTAAGGTGAGCCGAAATATTATCCTATTATATGTTGACAACTGAACATTGTCGTGGCATTGGGTAAAACCTCAATCTTATTCACTTGATCCTGTTGTGGGTCAGGTTGAGCGACGCTTTTTTTAAACATTATAAATAAAAAAATCATTAATATTTTACATAAAATTATAAAACAATACATTAAATTAAAGAAAATGGCATTACACTAAAAAAAAACAATACACTAAAAAAAATAACACCTAACGTAAGGTTGAGCGTAACATTTGTCACACTGAAACATGATGAAAGTTATGCCCAAGTTCATAATGATACTCAACGTGAGTAAAATCTAGGAGCACGTCTTCTTTTTCGTCGGGGGATTCGTAGAGACTTTTTTATATGCTATTTCAAAGTTTTTACACTTCGTTTTGAGATCCTTGTACTTGTGGGAGATTGAATCACAAGTATGTTTGGTTCCCCCGACAAGGTTACCAAACTCGACGAGCACTTTACCCCACAGCGGTCCGCGACTTCGAACACCACGGCTCGTCGACGCGCCGTCGTCGTGGACTTGATTGTACGCGATTATTAACGCGATTTCCTCCTCTTTAGTCCATTGCACCATGATTTCAAATGATTTTTAAAAAATGATTTTGAATTGTTGTAGAAGGAGAAGAAGATGGGGAGAAGATGAAAATGAAAAGTGAAGAATGGAGAAGAAAAGGAAGATAATATAGAGTGGGTGAAAATGTAAAACGGTAATTAATGAAAATTGGTAAAAAAAATATATATATAAATTCAACGGTCAATTTTACTATTTGGAGCCGTTAGCGGACGTGAGCTTGGTCGTGTCTGCTCGCTCGTGTGCTTGCTAGCGTGTGTCAGTTGTGGTGCTCGCGGGCCATGTGGTTCGTTGGTGGCTCACGGCAGTTCGTTCACGGGCCACAGTGCATAGTCTTATTTGTTGTACTTTTTGTTTTTTTTACCATAAGGTTATGTGTAGTGGAGGGGTTTTATGGGGACTTTAGATAAAAAAGTGTGTAGTGGTAGGGGTTTTATATGTGTAGATAGGGATGGCAACGGGTCGGGCATGGCCAATACAATACCCATACCCGATTATAGAATCCCATACCATACCCGTCTCATTACCCGTCGGGTATTTGCCGGGTATTACCCGTCCCATCATCACTATAATAATCGTTAAAACATTTAAAATGTAAATATATATTATAGTATGAATTTTGAAAACTATTTTTATATTTTATAATATATAAATATAAATGATAATGTTATTAGAATATATATTTTAAAAGAAAAGTTTATTTTTTAAATAATTAATTTATTAGAATGAAAAAAATACTAAAAAATAGTTAAGAAAAGATATATATAAAACTTAAAAGTTTTCGAGTATATGTTTTGGGTAGACAGGTATTTAGTTTCGGGTAATCGGGTCGGGTATCACCTAATATCATACCCGTCTTATACCTGCGAAATATGTCTTTTCCAATACCAAACCCGTCCCATATCCGTCAGGTAGCGGGTATACCCATTTCAAATGCTTCGGGTTTCGGGTATACTCGTTGGGCTTAGGTTTTTTGCCATCCCTAGGGGTAGAAGTTGATTTTGATTGGGTGTAAAAAAAGGTGGGTGTAGAAGTTGATTTTGATTTAGTATGGGACAAGAGGCATGGCGCTATGCTGCATACGCCAAAAAAAATGTCCCATAGCACCCGGGGCGGTGTTCCTAGACGCTATAGAGGTTATGAAGCCCCTAACAACGCCCCCTAGGAAGGGTCTAATCAGATATGTATGCGGTGATATAAACTTTATAAACCTGCATAACATGTGACACATCTCAGGTAATCTGACATGCATGCAAGTCAAATAATTAATTGCTTTTAAAGTTCGATAAAGCAGAAGAAAGCTGGATGGTGAATGTTTATCACGTTTATTATGTGTATCGGTGGTGGATATTACCTGGTTACGACAACTAATAGTCATACAGATGAGTAGACTAGCAAGAATAATCATTAGAAGTAGATGTTTGGATAATGTTATTTTTAAGCTAACCAAGTCCACCTCAGGTACTCAATCGGCTACACCGGCTTGTAGGTCGGGTAGGCCTAATCCGCTAGGACTCCAGGCTGGTATAACGCCGGTAAAAAAATATGACCGTTGAATGTTTAAGAAAAAGTTAAACTCCTTTTATTTTATTTAATTACCAACCATTTTTAATTCCCTTACCATTGTACTGTACCTCATATTCCCTACCAATATTCCTAAAAACAACACGACTTACTCAAAAAAAAAAAAAAAAAAAAAAAAAAACCTTGCAACGGAATCTCAAAGATTAAAGGTTTCCGTGAATAAGAAATCCACCAAATCGAGAGGAGCAGGTTCGAGCACCAAAGGTTCCGGTTCAAGAACTCATGGTGCCGGTTCAAGCGCACGTGATGCGAGTCGTCAAGGGTATCAACTACAATTTTTACAAGAAAAATCTCAAATGTTTACATATACCCGCAGTTTAGTTATCTGCCATAATTTATTACACAACTCCAACAACATACTCTACCACCCAGTGCTAGTTTCGTTGCACACGGTCAAGAATACAGGATAGATGACATTGAACGGTATGCCATGAGAAGCCCTCTACGACCCCTGCGTGTCGAGGCGAAACGATGGCTTCCTATTTTTGAAGGTCTTGATGAAGACGATTATGTGCCATAAACGCAAGATCCTCTATATAATTTGAATGATGATATTGAAGATATGTAATTCAATGAAGCCCAAGATTATGTTGTGGTGGTACAAGAACAACCAACAAACTCCCGGAACGTGCGAAGAGTGAAGTATGGAAGATCGTCCATGAAATAGCTTTGGCTAAAGTATGGTAATGTTGCTCGGCAAACAAGGAAGTCGAAAATCAACAAACCATAAAATGCTTTAGGAAAAGCATACTTCAACATTACAACGCAACCATGGGTGGAAGCGAGCATACGGTCCATCAATTGTCTTCAAAACGGAGCAGAATGAACGGTCAAATTTAATTCTTTATATTTAGTTTTAATTGAATTAACAAGTTGATGGAAATTAAATGAAACAAAGTGAAGAAGCTATAGTGTGGTTGGCAGACCAACATGCGAATTTAGCAGATAAATGTGAGACTATGAGGGAAAAAATTATGACCGAGACGTTAAAACGTTTATGAAACCACACGACGAAATGTACGGTGCAATGTTGGAAGTCATCCTTAATCGAAAGTGTGAAATTGCCGCCATATATGACTAGCCTTACAATGTTTAGTTTATTTTTTTTATTTTAATTTTAGTGTATTTTCTGTTTGAATTAATGTAACTTTTTTTTATGTATTTTAATGAATTTTTGTTTTTGTTTAGTAAACGTTAAATTAAATAGTAAATTGTCAATGTAGTCCCTGTGGTCACAAATGTCTCTTTAATCTAAATAGTTTTCATCTGTGTCCTTAATGTTTGCAATTTTTTGTTATTTTCATTCAATCCTTAACTCCATCCAAAAAATTCAGTTAATTAGGGGCATTTTAATCAAATTATATGCATGTGTTTTTTACTTTGCCATTTTCATCCAAAACTCTTTTTACATTCATCTTTTCTTTAATGATTTATTTATACACACTTTTTGTTTATAAACTCCTGAGCAAGATGTACAAATTTCCTACAAAACCATAAACTATTATGTGACTCCGACAAACTTAGGTTAATTGTCCTAACAACATTTAAGTCTATCTTAGCAAAAAAAAATTGTAAAAAAAACTTAATTGGGTTAGTTAAGTAGGTCTACACACACTATGATTATTGTTTTGGTGATCACGAGAATCATCGGAAAGCACACACGAGTCCCGTACTTCGTACATTGGTAAAACAATATAATAAAACTAACTTGTATTATTTGTATGCTTTATGATTGTGTAATAACTTCAAAATACGTGTTTACGGGAATTGACATGATAATAAGTGTTGTGTATAATAATAATACATGTTATCAGGTTCGTAACCGACACAAGATATACCGGGTTAGAAAGTTAAACATCAAAACTGGGAAAATAAGCCATGCTGGGCTGGTTCTAGAGAACGACTCATTTAGACCTCTCATTCACTATAAAGTTCTAGAGAATGGCATCATTAACTAGAAAGTTCTAGAGAATGACCTCATTCGCTGGAAAATCTCCTCATTCGCTAGAAAATGTCCACATTCGCTAGAACACACTAGCGAATGACAGCCGGTCCTATAAATACCATCATTCACTCATTCTCATCATTTTCAAAACCCTAACTCGACTCCTATCCCTCCTTTACGACCCATTACCTACATAGACGAGTTTTTGCCCTCATTTCTCTGATCCTTAAGCGAAACAACGTATAGAATCATAATCAAGTGAAGATTCAAGATGTGTAATCAATCTAAACCCTTTTCATCCATTTTAATGATACTTTTATAAACCCTAAGTGTCTAGATCTGATATTAGTGTGTTTTCTTCAATAAAAACCTTTTCTTAAGATTTGTTAACTAGATCTAAACATTTAAAAGTGAGTTTTCTTAAAGCATCAACTTGGGTGATGATTTGGTGACCTAGAAAATTAGGGCTTCTATGTTATTTGTTATTATATGATATATGTTATTGTCTGGATGATTGTATAGGTAATAGAAACATGTTTAGGTGATAATTGGCTTGTTATGATTGTTTATGAATTTTGACCCATTTGGGGGTTTTGTGCAGATCTAGGGTTTATTATGCTCATGAGATTATGATAACATGTTAGAAAACATATTAGGATGATTACTTATGCGTTTGATGATTTGATGAACGTTGTTATGTGGATAATTTCAATATTTTCCAATTATGGAAAACTTTTCATGCATTAATTTGACATCTCCATAATATGTCATTTTGGGAAATATGTGATTTGAGCATGAAACGGAGCAATTTATGGCCCAAATAGATGTATTATTGTGTTAATAGGTCAGCCATAAGTTATTGCATCAGTAGATTATGATTTGGTAGGTTTTTTTTATCTAATTCGAAGGGTTTTGTTCATCAAATTGTTAAACAGATTGTATAGGGCGAATGAGAAAGCCCTAACTTTCATTCGCTAGAAAATTCTAGCAAATGGAAGGATTCCTAGTCTCATTCACTATATGTGTTTCATTTGATATAAATTCCATTATGTTATAGAGACTGACATGATTCTTTGACTCGTTCATGTGAAACCTCTAGCGAATGACACCTTGTTTGGTCCCATTCCCTATAATCATGTATGTTTATTATATGTTGTATGAAACTACGTGTTTTGCATGATCGGTTATCTAAAAACTTATACGTAACTGATAAATTGATATAATGTGTCACCAACGGGATGTTGTGTCTAGTGTAGACAACACGGTCAAACATTTTTTGAGAACACACTAAGTCATTTTTCGGATAACAATGGATTACCAAAAAACACACTTTCGGTCAACACATATAGGCTATCTATGATAGGTTTCCAGTAGTCGGGACTATCATAACACACCTGATTTCATATCATACTTGAAGATGCAACCTAAGGTGAGTTTCATGGCCCTATTTTATGTTTTTCTATTGGGGGAGAAACATGCTACACACACTCATATTTTCAGTAGCTCATATATACTAATATTATCACTTGTATACTTTGCGAGTCATCTAAAGTCCTAAATTGAACCACTAATATGGGTATATAGCGGGGAAAATGCGCATAGATCTATTGGGCCAGACAAACCCCACATGTGGCAGCTGGAAGCTGGACAAGTGCATATTGTCTCAAACACACAGCGGTTACCGGGGATGACGGTAACCAAAAAGGAAGCATACTATATTGAGCAACATCATAGTCAGTAATGGTTCAGATTGCTAAAGTATTTTGATTAATGTCTAGCTAACATTCAATAAATTAGTATAATATGTCATCTAGTAAAGCATCACACTTTATTTAAAACCTATAAACAAACCTAATTATGTTGACACATTTAGCATGTTTCTCTGGTCGTTAAGGTAACAGCAGAGATTAGAGCGCACTGGTGTGTCACACCCACATGAGGGGTTTTACTACGATGCGCGTGACACACCAGGATCTAAGTCAACAGTTATAATAAACAACCTCTATATAAATAAAAATAATGTTTAGAAAAAACCAGGTTTCAATAGTTTAGCAGAAGCGAATTCAAGTTTTACAATTCAAATACAATAATAACAATGTAACGGTTCATGATAAAGTTCAAAAGACATGCATGAGACGTCGTGTGACTCTGTGTGCCTAATCCAAACTTGCTACCTTATCTACCTACGAAAACATGCTAAAATATGTCAACATATAATGTTGGTGAGTTCACAGGTTTTTAAATGTTGAATAACTTTTAGTAAAACCGGATTCACATAACACATTTTTATAGTTAAAACTAGTTAAACATTTTACTCATTACCAAAGCGTTGACGATTTACGGTTCACCCTATAGTTCGCCCTTGGTATACCCTTGTTTTTCCGTTAGTTTTCCCTTGATTCAACCTTGGTTTGCCCTATCCCCCACTAATATACCCATATTAATAGTTTAAGTAATTATAAGGGTTGCTAGTGCACAAGTGATATGATAGTTTTATGTAATCCAAAAGTTAGAATGTTGTAGCATGTTTCTCCCCCAAAAATGAAAATAGTAAAGAGGGGCCGTGAAACTCACCTTACATTGTGTCTTCTATTAAAATAAGACCATGTGTGTTAATGGTAGAATCCGACGACTGGAAACCTACCATAAATAGCCTATAAGTTGTTTGACTGAAATCATGTTTGTTTGATATCCCGTTGTTGTCCAAACAACGACTTAGTGTGTTTTCGTAAAACGTTTTACTGTGATTGGCCTCACTAGACTCAATATCCCGTTGGTGACCCGTTATATCAGTTTATCAGTTAAGTACAAGTTATTAGATAACAATACGTAGATACATATCACACATAACGAATAAATCACAAAACCCTACATATAGATCACAAAACATGATACTAGGTTTCAAAACACGCTACTGGGTTTCAAAAGGGGTGATTGGATTTGGACAGGCGACTAGGTTTCATGGTAGGCAACTAGGTAGGCCAGTCACCCTTCCACCAGGGCGATTGGGTACCCTAGTCATCTTGCACTGCATGTTTTCGAACTTTGACGCGCGAAACCCTTCGGATCAGATCAGAAACTTGCCGGAACATAACCAATCGATACACAATCAATATCTAATCTATCCCCATCATAATATATCAATTAACATGTCATTTGATCAAGTTTTATGCATAAATTGCAGGTTATTCCCAAAATGGCTAATATTATGAACAAGTCAGATCAATGCATGAAATAGTTTCCCCAAATGGCAAATAATCTGATTAAATCACATAATCACGTTTATAATATCATCATATCAACATATCCCATCCTAAATCCACACAAAATCCTCAAACAGGTCAAAACTTATAAACAACCAAACATTGCCCAAACAAGCTTCTAATACTTAGATAATCATCATAACAACGACATATCATCATTCTAATAACAAAAAAAATACAAAAACCCCATTTATTACATCACCAACATCATTCAAAGCTTGTATTTTGTTTATACGAAACTTATTTGTAAGGTTTAGATCTAGTTTAGAAATTTTTTATTGATGAAACACACTAGGCTCAGATTTGGACATTTAGGGTTCATAATAATGGCATGAAAATGATTGAAAAAGAGTTAAGATTATTCACACACCTTAAATCTTCACTTGTTTATGGTTCTAGGAGTTGTTTTGACTAAGAATCAATTATTTGAGGGAAAAAAACTTGTTTACAGGGTTAAGGGTCGTAAATAGGTGCTTAGAGGTGAGTTAGGGTCGTGGAAATGATGAAAACATGTCAAGGATGGTTTATATTGCTGCTGCCAGTCCCCCCCCCCCCCACCTCGGGGGGAGGGGGCTACTAGCTTAGCCAGTCTCCCTCACATTATGAAGACTAGGTTTTCGTAAGCTTATCATATCAATTTACAATACACATATCGGCAAGTTATCTACCAATCAAAAGACTTATAATTCTCAACAAGTTACTTTTATTATGTTATTTCACCAACACTACGGTTATGAGACTCGTGTGTGCTACCCGGTGAATCCCTGAATCACCAAATTCATAACCGTGGTGTGTGTAGACCTACCGGTGATTCCCTAAATCTCCATAACCGTAACCGTAGTTTGTGTAAACTTACTTAACTGGCCCAGTTTTGTATGTTTTACAAATGTTTTGCTAAGTTAGACTTATATAGGAAAGTTAAGTCCAGTTTTTTGGGTGTCACATGGTGTCGTCACGACGTCTCAGGCATCATCTTGATAAACTTTTTCTTGAACTAGTTTTCAAACTATTATTATTTTGTTATTTTGGTTGTAAACATTTAAACTACTTCTGCTGGGTTTTGAACTTTAAACAGTTGGTTTTATTACATTATTGTTACTCATATGGAGGTCGTATCATGTGACTTTTGACTTGGATCCTGGTGTGTCATGTTCCATTGAAACCCTTTAAATCAAAAACTAAAATAAGATTACATCAAAAAGTGATTGTAATAAACCATCATACAAATAAGTCGTAGTCTCCACTACTAACAGTGACAACTCTCACATGTTACAACTATAATCATCACCACCCCCACCCCACCATTATCACACCACCACCACCGCCACCATACAACCACCATGTAAACCCTAGAAATTGATCGTCAATCTAAAACGGATAACAAAGAACGTCAAAAACGCATATTGAACCCTACTAATACCTCTAGAATGGTCGTTTTCAAGGAATGCTCACTCAAAAAAGCATATATCCCTGAAATCTTCCATGTTTTGTCCTATGTATACTACCGTATGAGCCGCTATTATTCTAGCTAAAGTCCTCGTATGTCAATTGGGGACTAATCTAAGGTAACACTTATGCAATTCTACTCATATTCTCATCGTGAATAAAAGCCCTATAGTTTTAGAGGGGCAACTGTACAAACTAAACACAAATTTGTCAAATGAAATCGGGGTGATTTCTAGGGTTTAAATAGGGAAGAATACATAGTACATGGTGTTCTAGTGGTTATGTGATGGGGTGGTGGTGGTGTGTGGCAGGTGTGGGTGGTAACCGGTGGTGGTTGTATTAGAGGTCGTAAAGAGAGAAAGTAGAGAGAAGAAGAAAAGAGTTAGAGAGAAAGTTGGGTAGGGGTTAGGTGGGTTTTATGTAATATAAATAAAATACTTTGTTGTATTAACAATAAGTTAATAAAGTAAAAAAGAAAAATAAATATGTAAAATGACAAAAATGCCCCTCAGCTAACGCTAAAAATACTTGGAGTTAGTGGATTGGACGAAAATAACAAAATAAATGCAAATGTCAGGAACACATATAAGAAAAAAAAACTATTTTGATTAGAGAGGCATTTCTGGTCAAACCACGGGGACTAAAATGAAAAGTTAAAAAGTTTGAACACAAGGGCCATATTTATAACCCATCTGTCCTACGCCTGGAAGAGTCTAGGCGTAGGACTCATATGCCTATGTTGATCGAGGCATTGGACTCTCCTACGCCTGGATGTTTACATATGTTACAAAATCATGCGTAAAAACCCGAAATGCCACCTGATTACACCAAAATCTACATAAGAGAAGTAAAACTTATATCTAAGCTATGAGCATGCCGAATGGTGCACTAACAGACTCCCCCTTGGACATAGCTAGATATCTTCAAAACCGTGCATCCACTACAGCCACACGAGCAAACTCTACAAGCTTCCAACACAAACAACTTAGACCAATCACACCCAGACTGAATGTTCTTGGAATAAAAAAACCGGCTCATCTTCTGATAGTGCATTGCTTGTTCTTGATCTTGGTCTTGATTATGAATTGGATTCTGATGGAGAATCTTCATGTCTTCTTCAGAATAATTCACTAGCCACATCGAATAAAAAACTCTCAACTTTATACACAACATAGGCTCATTTCCGAGTACAGTCACGACTTCAGTAGTAGTGAAGTTGTAATACCAGAACATGAACTTATCCGAGAAGTTATGTTCGATAGGTGCAAGAGGAACTTGTTGCATGACTGTGGGAGGTTTAATAGTACGCTTCTAGATATACTTTCCTGTTCTTGGATCTTTCTCTTTTGACTATAAGCACATTAGAAACCGAGGCACAACAAACGGCCATCCCAAGACACTTTCTCTGCGGATAATCATGTGGAATGTATTTAGTGCGGAGTTTGCTTCGATTGGCTGCTAGCGCACTAGATCCTGTATAACCAATACGACAGAGACTTGATGTGGTAGATGGATTTGAAGTACAGAACGCCACTCTCAAATTTGATTGCAAAAGCATGAGCGTCAAGAAGATAGGTCCAAATTATAACGTTCCCAGACATTTGGTTCCATCGTTGTGTGAACTTCTTAGCTTGAACTAGCTCTTTCTTTCTGTATTCATTAAGCCAAAGCTTGCACATCTCCCAGATATGTTCTTTTCTTGCCTTCTCAACCTCTGTTTCACTTGCTTCAGGATTATCAGACTCCAGAATCTTTTTAGCATCTTCAAAATCTTTATCTTTGAGATCCAGAATCTTGGTTGTCGAATCATTCACCACATACTCAGGGTATTCTTTTATCTGTGACTTCTTAGATCTCAATGTCATCCAACCTCCTATCATCTTCATAAAATTGTTAAGAGCTGTTAGCAGAAGTGCCTTCTTAATACGTTAACCCGAGAACTTTGGCAATGTCTTCCCTTGACATCTCTGGAGATATTTCACTTTCTTCCAGATCCATAAACGGTTTGGTTACAAGGTCCCCATTGTCATCAGAAAAGAAAATATCAAATATGGACTGCGTCCAGAGCAACAACCCCTTGAATTATTCATAATCCTCAGCAGACGGGTCTTGTTGAGAAGTCGAGCCACCTTGAGGTCTCGAGCCTTCATCATCTATTTTTTTTTATCTTCTCTCTCTAAATTTGGACTTGGTTTTTTTTTAGTTTGTCTTGAGCTGGCCCCACCATCACCACCTTCTTCTTCATCACTACCAGTTCTATTTCTCCCTGATTCATGGTCATTGCCAATATCACCACCATCTTCATCATCTATCTCATCATCACTGTCATCACCATCACTAGTTGTAAGTCTTTTGTGCTTGTTGAAGCATCTATCAACACATTTTTCAGCTTCTTTTTCTCTGACTCGATAACAGCAAGACGATTCAAAGTTTCATCATGAGATTCCATTAACTGACAAATTCCTTGCTCGTTGTTGGTTAACTTGAGCATCGCCGCATCTAGAGTAGTTGTAAGCCTTCGATTTTCAGCTCTCGTTTCATTAATGATTGTTAGGAACTGATGAACTCTATGTTCTAATTCAGTTAACCTTCACTAATTATTAAAGTTTTGAGCAACCTGCATGTGAAGCAGGCTCCCCGGTTGTTTATTTAAGCTTTAAGAGATGGGCCACTTGATGAGGTTGGAACATGTGAAATGGATAGCATGAAAGCTACTTGTTCAGAATGTTAGGGAAGTTGGAACTGTGGGACTCCAATCTCAGGTGTAAGCCTTTGTAGTTCAGCACCGACCAACATCTGAGTGGATGAAGAAGGCATAAAAGCTGCAACTGAGACGGACTCAATGAAGATTGCAGTTCTAGCAACAGTTGGTTGAGAGGTTGAAGTGGTTGTTGTTGCTGTGGTGGTTGTTGTTGCAGCTACTTTGGCTTTGGTTTTGGTTTTGGTTTTGGATAGAGTAGTTTTGGTTCCGAGTTTAATGGTTAGCTTGCTTCCAATAGCATATTTTCTTCACTTCTTGGGCACCTGTGACATGGTCAATTCACTAGACAAAGATTTTCTCTTCGAAGGCCTTTCTTCTTCTAGTTCTTCGTCTAACTCCTTGATATCCAAAACATACTCTGGATCTCTTGTCTCTTCTCTTTCTTTATGTAGCATCTCACACTCTTGTGGGGTCGCAAGCTCGGGGATCTACCTGAGATGTTCATCCTGGATACTTTGTTTCATCACTCTATGAGGAATAGATTCATCATCCTCCGTAGACTCACTATCACTATCAACTCTAGCTGGCTTAGCTACTGGAACATATTCTCTACTCACGATCACTGGAATTCACTCTACTTCCTTTCCCAGATCATGTCTTCTAGTTCTTGATGATTCAGCTTCAACAATAGTCGAACTAGGAGCCGCAGATGTTGGTTCTCCAGATACTGGCGCATAGATTCCTTGCACAGTAGTCGCAGACGTTGTAGATGGTTCCATTGGTGCTTCACGGGGTTGAACAACCTTAACATCAGAATCACTGTCATCATGTCTCCATTTGTCATTAGGAGCTCTTGATAATTTAGGTTTGAGATGTGACCTATCATTCTCTTTGTTAGGGGCTCATCTCTCTGCTTATACAACTTCATCCGATTCAACGTAAGATCATTCATATAGCTTAGCTTGATTTTATCTGCCTTGACTTTAAGAAGATCTAGAATTTGTGCATCAAAAATCATTGGAGAAATCTTGGAGCCATCAATGATTTTTATGTCTTGAACTTTACAGACACATTCTCTTTCAAATTATGGATTATCATTCCTGAAAAGTTGAATGGTTTGTTTAGAATTAGAGCCACAGTTGCATAAGATAGAGTTTTCCTGGCTGCATCGAAACTACTAGGCCTAGGGCCAATGCAATGTATAAGAACATGCATCAAGTAAGGATATTGTATGCATAGATTGGTTTTCAACAGTATTGTCTGTGTAACATCGCCATCATACTTCAGTCTTGTAAATAAGCCACGAATAAGATCAACAGAAAACTCCATAGGATAGTCTTCTTGATCATAAAAATGAAGAACTTCTCAAATGACCTGCTCTGTCACTATAACTCCTCAATTATTGACTCGATGGCAATCATAATTGGTGTACAATTGTTTTCCAGTGTTGCAGTCACCCAAAACTCCCTTTGATGAATCAAATAGGGATCATGTCGAGTAGAAATAACATAGAAAATCCTTGAACGCCATACAAAAGTTGATAATATTGTCATAATCAGCAGCATTCAGAGTTTTAGTGTTCAAATGAGCACATATGTTGTGGCGAAGTCCCAGATTCAAGTCTATATATGCAAATACTCATCAAACAAACTTAGGACATTGAAAACGGCTTTAAAATGACAAAATGATGCAAATCGCCAACATTTCTGACTTACAGGCATATGACGCCTCATACGTGTGGAAGTTTCTCATGTATGAATCCTATGCCTGAAACTTATTAGGCTTAGGAGCTCTCATACACCAAAAAGAGAGTCAAAAATAAAAATTTCACAAGCACTCGATTTACTGCAAAAACTTGGAAGTTAAGGTTTATGTTGGTCGATTATCAAATCCTTACAAAAATGTTTGTATTCTTAACAAGTTAAGATCATTTATTTGGGGATTTTAGAACCAGTTTATAAGTGAAATCAAAATCGACCATACCCTCCTTATTACTTAATAATATCGAACAATTTATAGCTTAGAAGAATCACCTTTTGATTCTATGTATTGTGCAATTAATGAAAAACATAGAGTATAGATCGATTAAAAAGTCAAAGTGTCAATGGACAAGGGGTTTTAGTGAAGGAGTTGAAGGCTTAACGTGTTTTGGGAATGAACTGTTTTATTTATACTTGGTCTCCTACGTGTGAATGGATACGCATGTATGACAAGTTTAGGCGTAAGACAAGATCAGTCCCTCAACATACACGCAGATGACCAAAGAACCCTCCTACGTCTGACCTGTAACACACACGTATGGTTCATACGTGTAGAACCATTCAAACATATGACACCATATACACTCTGACTTTCAGATTTTCATTTCTAGTCCCTAAATGACCCTTAACCAACTTTCAAACTTGACATATAAATACCCTTAATATGACTCATACGTGTGAACTCCTTTCACACGTACGAACCTTTATTTTTAACTTCTGAAAAATTACCAAATTACCCTTGCACACTCAAAATAGCATTTTAACGTACTAACATTGGTTTTTGAGCTTGGGAATTCGTTTTAAACATTTAAAATTAACATAATTACCCTTGAATGTGAGGATCTATCATCCATTGACCTTCTCCCCCTGAAACTTACAATTTGTCAAACTTTGACCAAATTGTTAGTTTCACCAATTACCAATCAGATACTCACGTACAACAGGAACCAACAATTGTACTAAGTTCTTATGATTCACACACCATCTATTTGCCAATTAACCTAGCCCAACCTCTGACTTATACTATTGACCTCAGATTTTGAAAGATCTGTCGATTTTAGCATAAATCATTGACTTTGACGAAGTTTAAAGATTCAAAACTCAATTTAGTTGTATTCTGACTTTGACATTCTTGAAGGAGAGATAAACAAACATTTAATCATTTCCATCATCGGTTCTTAAAAAAATAAGATAGAATGAAACACGAAAACGTAAAATCTTTTTGGAAATTTTGGATTTTCGGCAAATAAAAGACGAAATTCAAAACAGTAAGAAATTGAAATATTCACAAACAATTTTTTTTGAGAATTTTGGGTAGAGAAACATATCAGTATATGGACATGTCATGATAACCGTTATTCAGTTAGGTAAGGTTAAGATAATCGATAAACGAAAAATTACCAATATGGGATCCTCTTAAACCTAGAAAATCAAAAGTACTTGCTGGCACTTTAGATATGGTAAATTGGTAAGATTTAGAATTTAGGTCAATGGTCCCAACACACGATGCATTCTCGTATCAGGCATTGCGCAAAGCTTCATCGTAACGAGTGAGTAAGCCATGACCATCCATTTACAAGGCATGAGATGAATCAAATCTCGATCAGGGTGAGGGAAGATACCGGAAACCATTTATTTAATAACACTTTGCTTAGAGGGCGTGTGCAATCCGAGTCACTATCCCAGTGTCCAATCGCCATAAGGTAAGTATTTATTATCTATAGTACGAGTGGTTGATATAGAAGCCAAGCTTAGCAGGTCTATCCAATCTAGGGCATTGTCCCCGTGAACAAGCACCATAAGTGTCAGCAATAACAATAGTACACTCCACACGTACAATGGTTTAATGGTACGAATAGCTAAAGACGAAAGATGCTCGCACTGCTCAGCTAATATTCTCTTATTTATGTATGAGAATAATGGTTTCGCATAAATCATTCTTTTAGCACATTGAAGAACTCATGGTCGATTCAATCGGAATTCAAAGAAATCCAAGATTCGACCAGTTGTTACCGGTATATCGCTAGCTTAAAGACCCGAACCTCAGATTTTGGCATCCCATCATTCGAGATTTCTGTACTAAGATCATATGCCAATGAAGCGGGATAACCACTCGGCCTTAAGTTGTTAATGTTTATATCACCGTGCCAATTTTGAAATGATTTTCAAGCCTACCGGTATATCATTTGTAAGACTGATTATCATTTGCAATTTAAGTTTAGGAAAATCAGACAGTCCACTGATAGACTATTATTTTCTCTTATCCACACAACAAAAACTCATTTTGCATTTTCTTAGGGCTGGCAAATCGTGTATACCTGACCTGTTAAGACACGAACCTGTTAAGACACGATACACGAAACCTGACTACCTGTACACGACATGAAAATTTTTCATGTCTATTTTTTGATACAGGAACCTGTTAATTTTTTTAACAATATACACGAAAAGTACATGTTAATACCTGTTTGCGAACATTATACTAATCACATGTGCACGAACCTATTTAGTGAGAGAAAATTTCCAAAAGTTCACCAAAGACCTAGATATACCTATTTGCGTACCTGTTAATACCTGTTTACGTACCTGTTAATACCTGTTTACGAACATTATACTTATCCCTTTTTGGAGTGAGAAGGGATTTAGAGTTAAAGGGTTTGGGTAAAGCTTTTTAAATATATTATTAATTTTAAATAATTCTAAATAGGTTTTAACAGGTACCTGCAGGTAAACAGGTATGTTACCTGTTAAGACACGAAAATTAATAGGTAAATTTATGTCTACCTGTTTAGGACACGAAACCTGTTAAGGCCATACCTCTGCCTATTAAGATCATTCAGGTTCGTGTCAGGTAATCGTGTTCGTATACAAAATTGCCGGCCCTACATTTTCTAATGTTTTTGTCATTTTGATAATTTTCAATGTTTTTGGTTTTTTTTTTTTTGGTTTTTCAAATGTTTTGGCATTTTTGATAAGTGAAAATATATAAAGAAAATAAAGAACTGATGTGGACTAATATTGTTTTTCTTTGACTCCATTTACTAGAAGCAAATACTTGAAACGAGATTTGTCGAAAGCTTTAGTAAATAGGTCAGCACGTTATTGTTAATGTGAATCTTAACAACAACCATATCTTTTCATATCAGTCGTATATGAAATGATAGCTGACATGGATGTGTTTGACCCTAGAGTGCTTAACCGGGTCCCTAGTAATTGCAATTGCGGCCTCTTTATCAACATAAATAGGGGTAGTTAAAAATTTCAAACCGTAGTCCCGCATCTGCTGTTGAATCGAGATAACCTATGAACAGTATGAAGAAGCGGCAGCATACTTAGCTTCACAAGTCAAAACAGTAACCGATGTCTGCTTCTTACATTGCCAAGACACGAGTCTACTCCCTAGAAATTGACATCCAGCCGTTGTGGACTTGGCATCGAGCTTGTAGCCAGTATAATCAGCATCACTGTAGGCCGTGAAATCAAACATATCATCACAAGGGTACCAAAGACGTTTGGTCGGGCATCCCTTCAGATATCGAAAGATTCTTTTAACTGCTGTAAGATGAGAAACCTTTGGTTTTGACTAATATCTTGTACACAGGCAAGTCGCGAACATAATATCGGGATGTGAAGCAGTAAGATACATAAGAGAGCTGATCATTGCACGATAGAAGGAAGGGTCCACATTGATACCCTTCTCATCTAATCCAATCCCATGATTGATATGTATGGAGTAGAAGTAGGCGAAGCATCATCCATCGAGAACCTGCTCAAGATGTCAGCTACATACTTGGTCTGAACGATAAAAATCCCCATTGGATTCTATTGAACCAGAAGACCTAAGAAAAATTGCATCTTTCCCATCGCAATCATCTCGAACTTATTCTTGCCATACCCTCAATTTCCACTTGCGGGGTTTTACTGCGAGGCACGTGACACACCAAGATCCAAGTCAACAGTCATAATAAAACAACAACGATGTAGTTTTTAAGATAAGTAAATGTAAGAGAACGGAAACAATAAAAGTTACAATCCCAAAAACCAAAATAAGACAATATTTGAAAAGTAATTCTAAATAGTGTTCAATGCTGTGGAAATAAAGTGATAGGATGCAGTGCGACTCTGTGTGTCCTATTCCATGATAGCAACCTTAGCAACCTGAGAAAACATGCTAAGTATGTCAATATATAATGATGGTGAGTTCACAAGTTTTATGTTTGCAGTAAAAGTAAGTGTTTGAAAACTAGATCCACATAAACCGTACATTATATATGATGCTAGCTAGACATCATTACAAGTTACTTAAGCATTATGAACCATTGCTAACTAATAGCAATAAGTATGCCTCGTTTCCCGTCACCGGTCATCACCCGGTAACGTAATGTTAGATAGGACAAATATACACTCGTACAACCTCTAGTCAAAACAGGTGGGGTTGTCAGACCTAATAGATCTATTCACACTTTTCTCGCTATGTTCCACATATTTATGCTTCAAACTGTTATGAGGACTTTAGGTAAGTCGCTTAGTACACATGTGATATAATGTAATAAATGTAATCTACTGTGGTAGTGTTTGCGTAGCATGTTTCTCCCCAACAAGAAAACAGTAAAAGGGTCGTGAAACTCACCATAGGTTGCGTTTGTTTGAATGATAATACTAGGCATGTTATGATAGCGTCTCGACTACTGAAAACCTATCATTAGTAGCCTAGAAGTTGTTTGACCATAGTTATGTTTGTCTAATAACACTTGGTTGTCAAAACCATGACTTTTTATTTATTTTATTTTTTTTGAAACTTCAACTTCATTAAAAAACAAAGGCCGATAGGCCTCAAAGCAAGGACCAACGGCTCAATACAACAAATACAATGGGTAATTGACCCAATTATCGCACGAAACATCCATAAACTTAGATCTATGTTTACACCAAAAGAAAGATAGTCTTTTAATATTAGCTATTAAAACTCTACCTGTTGTCTTCTTATCTTGAAAAACCTTCTCATTACGCGCACACCAAATACACCAACAAGCAGTAACGATGATGCCGTGCACTAAGATCTTTCCCCCATTTCCCCCCTTGGGCGTCTTGGTACAATTGCAGCAAATCACGGACATTGAAAGAAATAATTGGTCTGAGCCTACACCACGAGCCAATAGCAGTCCAGACCTCCTAAGCTAAGAGGCAGGCTGTGAAAAGGTGACCTGCTGTCTCGTCTCCCTACTCGCACAAGTTGCATTGTAGCGACCCGACGTCAATATTCCTCTTAGACAACTCTGTTTTAAACCGATAGCCGCTCCATCTCAGGCCTCCAAACCATAATGTTGCACTTACTGGGCACCCAGTTGACCCATTTTAAGACAAAAGAGTTCTGATGCACCAGCTGTGTATCCGAATGAGCCTGCAGACTTCGTTTGACTTCCTACACACTAAAGTCTTTGTTACTTCTAACACTCCACTTCCAGCAATCCATATCTGAACCAGCGGTCACATTTTGAACGAGCGTTAGCATCTCCGTGAACTCCCTGTTGCATTGATCATTCAAGGGAAAGTCAAAATAAACCATCTTTAGCTGCATCTGTTGACCCGATCTGCAGACCCTATCGGTAAAAGAACAGTACTTTTTACGATCTGCACTGAACAAATTAGGACACGTAATTATAAGAGGAGCGTCTCCTATCCATCTATCCATCCAGAAACGAACCGACTCCCCAGTTCCCACATCCGCTTTAAAGCTATAAACTAACGGCCTTCCTTCACTTTTCAACACATCCACCACTTTAGCAATGTTTTACCATGTGCCACTCATGCCATTACAGGGGAGAAAGTGATATCGAAAACGAGCTTTATGACAGGAGGAGACAACCTTCTTCCAAAGAGCATCCACTTCATTTTTGAACCGATAAGCCCACTTAAAAAGCAAAGCTTCATTCGTGGACTCTAACCGAGGCACTCCCAAGCCACCCACTTTTTTGCTATCAGTGACTCGACTCCATGCCACCCAATGGATTTTATTCGTGTCCGCGTTCCCAGCCCAAAGAAAACGTCTCATGAGACGTTCCAGCTTATTTAAAACTGTCAAAGGAGCCTTAAAAAAGCAAACGGTTAAAATAAAAAACACAAAAAACAAACGGTTAAAATTATAAAAAAAATATAAAACAAACGGTAAAAATAATAAAACAATACTAAAAAACAAACAGTTAAAACACAAAATAATAGCATTTATAAAAGTCAAAAATAAAATAAAAACAGTTACTAGCATGGTAAACAGAACCAGCAAAACGGTTCATGGGACCACTACTAGCCTGGGTGGCGACGGTGTTACCGTGCTGGTAATGGGTACCCGTGAACAATTCGGGTGACGCCCCGTCCCCCTTAGGCAGTTATGAGCTTTCGATCAAGATTAATGCATAGAATAAGAAGTATGCAAGTAAAAATCATTTTCAAGCATATAAGGCAAATTTAGCATGGTCAATTGGCCATCCAATCATTCCTAATATTACTAATATCTAATTGATATAGATGTACTATTTGAGGAGAAGCTATTAATTATGGATTAAGATTCAAAATTGACTTATGTCGCATATTTAATTTACATGCTTATGCCTATGCTAAACTATGTCAACTTGCTACTATTTCAATTTCAATATATGTTTAAAATCATATTTCTGGTTTCATGCCCCCCCTACATATAGCACCAAGCAGACAATCAACTTACAGTTAGTATATAACATTATATAAAATTTATTATATTTTGGTCCTCAAAAGTTAAAAACTTTTTTAATGCATAAGGTACAACCTTACAATGAGAGTGAATTAGTCTTTCAAACACTCTTACACTTTAATACTCTCATCTTAATTATACTTTAATTTCATCAAATTTACTAAACTTGTCGACAACTCATACTTGATCTCCTTGCTTTGTTTGGAATTGAGAGAATACCCCAAATGAATTTGGCTTTAGTCCGTTTGTTTCCAAAGCAACTCACATCAACTAGCACTACTTTGATGTGAACTTTAGGAGTAATTTATTAAATGGTTAGATCTAAACTAATAACATACCCTTCATATGATCTCACTAAAGATAGCCACATACATATAGATAGACCGATGTTACAGTTCCACCATCCACCGATCCGAATAGCTAATAAATCCTAGGCTATTAACAAGATAGCTACAATAATCCAATTGTTGAATAAATTGAGCCACCAAACATGATAATTTTTCATCATCCAGCTCGAACAAACTCATATGTTCAGTCCTATGTTCGAAGTAATATGTTTTCTAATTAGATCACAAAATACAAATGACTGATAGTTACACATTATCTCCATATTTTAAGCCAACCACCTTACAATTTTTAAACATCCATAATTTTTTTTCTAGGTTAATACTTTCTAAAAAAGAATTACATTATAAAAACAAGCAATTTATTCTCTTTAATTTGAGTATAATATTTGTATTATTTTTTAGTTTAAAATAATGGATGTGTTATGTGATTTACGATATTTAGGGGTGAGCAATAATTGAAAATTGACGAAACCACACCATATCAATTGAAAACCAAATTAACTTAAAATCAATTATAGGTTTGTTTTTTTTTTTACCTTTAGTTAGATAAATTAACAAAACCGAAACATAATAATTCATATATTCATATATTTTGAGCTTTTATATCTCTGTTCGTGTAATTATACCCCCAATTCATATACTTCTAAGAAAATTTTTTAGCCAATGTTTGGTTTTGGTTATTAACAACATATTAACCAAATCGAACTAAAAAGTGACAATCATGGATGATGGTCCTCTACCTTATCTGTCACATCAGCAAGGGGTAGGTCCATCATCCCCATAAGGGTCTAAGGGTGTGGAGTGATGGGCCTCCCCCTTTTTTTTAATTAATTAATATTTTAATTTTAAAAATTAATAAGTTAATATTCTAATATTATTATTGAAAAGTTAAAATTACATTAAAAAACATTACTTAAAAAAACACAACTAAAATTACATTAAACTACTCGACATAAAACAAATTACAAAAAACTTGTCTTGTTCGTTGTTCCAAATATATATTCAACCAAGTCCGCTTAAAGATTTTGATGCGTGACCTCGTTATGTAACGAGAACTCGTTTAAATCTTGTTGATGTGGGTCAACGGGAACATCATTCTCCGCCGGGGCGTTTTCGTCATACTCACAAATGGGCACACCTTCGTCTTCGAGTATCATGTTATGCAACAGGATACAAGCATACATACAGTAATGTAACTTTTTCGGGGTGAAGGCACGTGCTGGGTTTTCAATGATTTGTTATTTTGCTTGTAGAACCCCAAATAAATGTTCAACGTCCTTTCTTGTCGCCTCTTGAAACTTGGCAAATTTATTTCTTTTTTCCTCGAATGGGTGTTGAATAGTTTTAACGATTGTAGAGGAAGGTAGGTATATCCCATCGGCAAGATAATACCCGCGCCTGTATTCCACCGCCGATACTGTAAAGCTTGTAACTGAACCGGTTCTTTTATGACATCGTCAAAAACCTCTGATTGGTTAATGACATTAATGTCGTTGTTTGCGCCAGGAACGCCAAAGAAAAAAAGCATGCCAAAACCATAGATCTTATGAACAAACAACCTCCAAGATTGTTGATGGATGTCCATGATCCCCTCATGTGAACATTTCGCGCCATGCATTCGGGTAATTTCTCCATGGCCAATGCATGCAATCAATGCTTCCGAGCATTCTTGGAAAACGAAGTTTTTGGTGGTGGAATTGATACAATTGTTGGACTTCATTGGAGTTTGGTTTTCGCAAATATTTCTTGCTGTAAAGCTTCACCACACATTTGATAAACTTGTACAAACAATCTTGTGTAGCTCTTTCCGACAACTTTAAATATTCGTCCCACACATCGGCCACAGTCCCGTACCCTAGTTGCCGAAGTGCCGCTGTGCATTTTTGTATGGTGGTGAACCCCCTTTTCTTTCTAGCATCGTATCGTAAGGTAAAAAAATAGGTGAAAATTCGACACATCATCTGCTATACGTAAGAGCAGTCTTCTACTCATTCGGAACCTACGCCTAAACAAGGCTACCGAGTATAAGTGTTCGTCGGCAAAATAATCGGTTAACAATCTATCATGGGCACCTACGCATATTTTAAAAAATATAAATATAAATATAATAAATGTAACACCCCAACCGATGGCGGAAACATCAAGGTGTCACGTAGTGACGATTTCTCAATAGCTCATGGTACTAAAGTGTAAATTTGAATACATTGAATTAAATAGTTTATTACATTGAAAGAAAAATACAAGATACAATAATTCTAAAGTGACAACTAAAACTGAAATACAATGAATCCAAAATCTAAGTAAAAATTCCAAAAGCTTAAAAGTCATATCATAAATATCCTGAAACATGTACGAAAATAGTATATGTCAATACAAAAATGTATTGGTGAGCATACCCTGTTTGAATACATATAGTAGAAAAAGAGTTTCGCAATTCACATGTTATACTGTCTACAATTTAGTGTTCAAGCTATGTACAAATGCTACCCAAAATCAAACCTTTGTTCAAAGAATCAAGAGTCACATATATATATAGTATTTGCTCATAGTAGGCGATGAATAATCGTTCACACATAACAATAATCAAGTACTATTTATTGCTATGCTAGGCCGCCCAGCAGTTGATGATTAAGGTTATAAGTACACACTATCAGTGAATCAACAAGTAAAACACATACAATAATTGCGATTGTGAATATATGATAAAACATGATTAAGTGAGTGAAGTAATAAGCGTACATGAGTCACCCCAAAAGTGTAAAATATGAAAAGGGGGAAAGATATACTCACAGTTTGCGAAAGCGATCAAAATCCACTTAAGCGGCTGTGAGCTAAGTAATGGGAATTCCGAGGAATTCAACCTATAATGTGTAAGCATACTAATATGGAAATGTCTAAAAATTCTAAGGTAACTAGGGTCTAAGGCATTAGGGTTTGCTATATCGATTTGGGGAATTAGAGTTTTTATGATACGTCGAATTACTATAAAAGTTGTATATTAAAAATAATATATTAAAGTTTGTAATTAGGATTTAGGTAATATAATTATTACCAATTGAATATTTAGATAAAAATATGTTTTGAATAATTAAGGCAAAATTAATTTAGTTAATTACTTTAACTAATTATTGTAAATAAATACAATAATCATAAATATTGAAACAATTAATTATAAGTTACACAATGGTCTAAAAAATGATAATTAAGATTTTCAAACATAAGAACATTTCTATTTTATAAGAAAAGTATTTATAAAATAGATGTTTAATAGTATAAATAAATAAATAAATATGTCTAATTAAACATAATAAGACTATTAATACAAGACATGATCCAAAAATTCTATTTTTATAGAAAATGGATGCTTTCTGATGTAAATTAATGAAAATATTTTTCTCATAATTTTTATAAATTTATTTATATTTAAAACTGATTTAAGGAGATTAAATCATGTTTAAATGATTAAAAATAGTAAAATTAATAAAAAATAAGTGTTTTCTGAACCAATAATTTTTATTTCAGCTCATGATGATTAGAAATAATTTCACAAAAATTTTGAGATTAAAATCATTAAAAATGAATTTTTAATGAATTAAATACGATTAAAACAAATAAATTCAATAAAAATATGAAAATTGAACATTTTCCAAAAAATAAAAGTGTGGTAATTTTCTTTATGGTGTCAAGATGCTACTCCTAAATTTCTATAATTTTTGGAGCAAAAATGAATTTATTATTAATATTATAAATTTAATGCATAATAATAATAATAAATGAATAAAAGAAATTAAACAATAATATGTAAATAAAAAAATGCTGAGAATGAAAAGGGGGGCGCCTGGGTTCGAACCCGGGTGGCCTCAGTCCCCTACACTCCCCACAAACCAACTAGACCAAGCATGTTTTGTGAAATTATTTGAAATAATAATGTATATGTATAATATCCCATTGTCATCTTCTTCCCCAATCTCTTCCTAAGAACCCTAACCCTAACCCTAACCCACAATTTAATAGACCTGATATATTATGATAACTGATCAGATTCATGGGGCTTTTGACCTAAGTGACTCGAAAAACATAAAGACATGAAAACATTGAACTTACAAGATGGTATGATGCTTGTATTCAAGGCGCTCAAAACCGAAACAAAGATCACAATTTGGAGGTCTTGGAGTCGCATTTATAGATGTTTTTAGTGGGTTTATGAAGGTGTAAGTGCAGAATTGGTTTGGTGTAATTGATTTATATACTTGCTTACTAAAACCGCCTCTTTAATTCGATACATAAATTCTGGCGGTTACGTTTTTGAAGACGTGATTAAATCTTGATTTAAACCCATTAATTTGCGAATTTAAACCTTGTAACTGACTTGTAATTAGTGGGGATAACTAAATGGTGCAAGGAAATCTTTTAATGGTCCAAAATTTGTAGTTTTTCACTGTGGCCGGAAACCACAGTCGCCGGCGGCGGCGACTGCTCGCCGGAAAAACGGGATCAGGGGAAGGAGGAGGCATGAGTTGATTTAAAACTTCCATATATTGGCACAATAGGTCCCTCACTACTTAACCTTGTTAGTTTAGCTATAATTTTGGTTAGATATTCCTTTATAAAACTTAACAAGGCTAACTAAGTTTTAACTTTAACCAAAACCACACTTTTAAAACTTAAACTTTTTATCTTAACTTATCAAAAAACTAATTAAGTTTGTATTTCATAAGTTTCGACAAAAAAATTCACACATTCAATAAGCGTTTAAATTTTCGATTTAAAGTAACTCACGTTCTAATAAATTCAAAAACGTTGAAAAGTATAGGGACTAAATTTGACAATTGATTAATGATGGAGGGTGACGGATGTCACAATAAACGTCTACAATCTTAAAAAATATAAATATAATAAACATCTACAATCTTAAAAAAATAAATATAATACACATATAAAATCTAAAAATATATATAAAACTAACCTTCTCGGTCTCTGTTTATAACCGCTTGCGTAGTTTGTGGTACCGAGTCGACTTCCTCTCCTTCCTCGGCAATGATCTGTGTCGCTTGCGCCACGACATTTATAAAAAAAATTACCGCTTCCTGTGTAGATGAAGAACCCGATGAAGACGAAGAAGACATTGTTGTTTGAGGGTTTGGAATTTTTTTAAAAAGATTGATTTGGTATAAAAATATTGTGAGAGTTGTGTGAGATTTAGTGTAAAAATAATGAAAGTGAGAGAAGTTATTTATAATATGAAAATTTGATTTTTTTTAATGTGACCGTTGAACGGTCTGATTGCCACGTGAAGGAACGGTGTGAACGGCAGCATGTTGTCATTGTTGATGATGATACCCCCGGGCAGGGGCGGACTTAGCTCATTACGATTTTTCATAAATGTTACTACTAAAATGAAATTTACGTTGCTACTAAAATTTAATAAACGTTACTAACTTACTACTAAATGAAATTATACGTTACCACATAATGTTACTCGGGAAAAATATTTATCGAATCTGACTAATAATAACCTAAAAAAATAGCTAATCTAATTATAATAATAGTCCACCCATTAAACCCAAGTCCACCATTCACCAACAAGCCACCCCCCCCCCCCCCAATTAATTCAAGTCCAACATCAACAAGCCCACCCCAAGTCCCCAACCCACTTCACCTTCACAAAAAAAAAAAAAAAAAAAAAAAAAAAAAAAAAAAAAAAAACCTTCTGTTCTTTTTAACGCAGCCAAGGAGCAGAGCAGCAGCCGAAGCTTCTGAAAAATCTGAACCCTTACCCTACGTCCCTACCTATGCGTCCCCGTCCCTCATCCGCCCAACACGAGCAGTCAGAGCAACAGCCAAGGAGGAGCAGAGCGCCGCCCCTGTCCACAGTCGGTTGTGAGTTTTTTTAAACCTTATGAACCCTTACTTTCTTGTGTTTTTATAATTGATTTGTTCTAAGTGTTTTAGGCATTTAGTAATGAGTAATTATAAATTGGGTGTTGGATATTATAATTGATTATACTCTAAATGTTTTTGATTAATTGATTAGGTTTGCTCATGTGTTTTATAATTTGTGTTTTGGATGTTATACAATTTGCTTTATTAAGTTTTTTGGTGTGGGATTTATATGTTTATGTTGTTGTCTTTGGTTGAGGTTCTGTATTCTATTCCATATTTTTATCTGATAATAAAAGTGGAAAGATATTCAATTATTTTGGTTGGTGTTGGAATTATGATTTTGATTTCAAAAGATTCATTTTGTTTCTATGAATATGAATGGTACTTGTTTAACTGTCATTGTTCTTTAGCGTGTTGCTAGTGCTTAGTTTTTCTTTGTGAATATGAGAGTTTATATTTATGGTGATTTTATAAGACCTATGTGCCCCTTCTTAATCTTACAATCTGCTATGTCTTAATCTTACAATCTGCTTAGTCTTACATTCAAATTACCCTCTTCAGGCATATATCAACTTCGACTCCAGGGCCGGCCGGTTGAGTCGATTGTTCTGTTCGACTGGACAACAGGCATTCAAAAGGTTAGTACTGGTTTACTGTTTATCAATTGATGCATTGTTCTGTCAATCCATTCCGGTTCAACATTTTTAGGGATTTGTTAATCCATTCCGGTTCAACATGTTTAGGGATTTGTTATTTGTTAATTGATTTAGGCTTTAGGAATTAGGTAGCAATCCAGTAGTTGATTGATTTAGGGATTTGTTGTTTGTTAATTGATTTAGGCTTTAGGAATAGGTAACAATCCAACAGTTGAGTAAGCTTTTTCTGTTAATTGATTTAGGAGTAAACCATAAACATTATAACAATGTCAAGTCGAAACCGAAAGTATGAATCGGATCACACAAAAGAGTGATAGCAAGCCATTGTATGAAACTAAGTCAAAAAAAAATTATTTTTTTGAACATTGCTACTAATTTTTTTTTCTAATTTTGCCACTGACCCAGGAGTGATGTTGCCAGGCCAAGCATGGGGTCGCCGAGTCAATGCCGTCCCTCGTACCATCTTCCTAACTTTTTTTGAACGGTTTTTTTTTTTTTTTTTTAAAACGGACCATCTTCCTAACTAATTAAGGCAAGTCAAATCAAACTTCTTCATGATTTAGATTCTCTAACTCATTTAAACTTCTAAATGTCAAACATTCGCTTACCTATCCAATTTAGGTACCGTGAATTTCTGATGACAGTTAGGTGTGAGTGCCTTTACAGCAAATGCGATTGATTGGATGACATTGGGACGTGAGGATCAAGAAACAGTCAAACAATTCCACCGCATTTAATGCCAATTCAACACTATTTTCTTCAAAATAATAGAATTTTGTTTTGTCATTTTCTAAATATAGAATTCAGTTAAGGGTCATCCTTAGCGAGTGCCTTCGGTTAATCCACCAATTGAATGGGATAAGCCCATCCGTAGTGAGCGTTAAGCTTGGGTGTGAAGACCCCTATAACGTCAGGGTACACCGGCCCTCGGGCATTATGGGGCAAAAATCGTGAGCAACATGATGGTCTTTGCGGGGTGCCTCTCCTGTTTCCAAAAAATAACTAATAAAAAAATAATTTTTTTTAATGGCCAATAAAATACCAATTTTATTAAACCACCAAAAAACAGCTAGCCAGAGACTAGCAAAACAATCACCAATAAAAAGAAAAAAAACAAACAGACCATCAAAACACAAAAAAAAAAAAAAACTATATACAAAAACCTCTAATCCCAAGTCAAAACACTCCCATTAACTCACCAACGTCACCTGATTACTTCCACCCTATTTGAGGGAGGCATCACAGCAGAAGACAAAAGTACCAGAACACCGAAACCCATGTGCCAATTTCTTTTTTAACCATTCACCTTTTATTAAAACCATATGCCACCTTTTTAGCGAACCTTTTTTGTGAGACCCTTTCCCCAAATGCAAATTGTATCTTTCCAATGTGATTGATATATTGAAACCGTTTAAGCCTTGTGCGTGTGACCCTTTCTGAAACCATTTTAGTTACGGTTGTATCCCATACGTGATATATTGGAGCCATAAAAAAAACAAAATACGGGTTGCACCTACCAAAAAGCCTTTACACTACAGTCCGCAACATACCTTTAGCGATTTATAGGAGCTATACTATAAGTCGTCGGCGGTCCTATTTGTGATATACTACACACCCCTCTTCTACACCCAATCAAACCCAACTTCTACACCTAATCAAACAATAATAAATCATTCTTTTAAAGCCTTCATAAAGCCCCTACCATTAAACACTATTTTTGATATAAAGCCACTAGTTTTATACCCGTCCGTTGGACGGGTTGTACGACAAAATTATACAAAAATATATAAACATTATCTTTCTGTAAGGTTTGTTTACTAATCACCAAATCAAGAAGTGAATCATCTGTTGCAAGCAAAGTCTGTTTACTAAGGTCTGTTCAAGACCAGTGTGTATGTTAAAGAGACCTGTTTGAAACAGTTGTTGCTTCAAATAGCTATTACTAAGGTCAGTTCCATAGATGATATGTTTATGGAACAGACCTTAGTAATAGCTGTTTGAAGCCACAGCTGTTTCAAACAGCTCTCCTTAGCAGACACACTACTCTGGAACAGACCTTAATAAACAGACTTTGCTTGCAACAGATGATTAACTTCTTGATATGGTCTTTAGTAAACAGATCGTAAACAGTTGTTAGTAAGCTCTGTTTCATAATAAAACGCTCGTTTTTTTTTGTGTTTTTTGCATAGCACTATGGTACTCATTAGAAAGATCATAAAACGCTCGTTAATTTGGTGCAATTTTTTTTTTTCAAAAAAAATGTCGTTTAAAAAAATTATTAACGTTTAAAAATCATGGGGGAAAGTGCATGTGCCATGCACATGAGAGAGAAAAAAATAATTTAATAGTAAATGGAGTATCGATGATCCATTTAATTGACCCGATAAAATGAGCGGAAAAAACTTAAAGGAATCTCCCATAAGGTAACATATGTCCCTCATTAGCTTTCATTTATATATTATAAAAGATTATCTCACTTTATTAATATTTTAATTTAATCTATAAACTCCCCAGTATACATATTGAAACTTCAAAGAAGAGGTTATCAATTAAAAGATGCCACATGTATTAATATCTTGAAATATAGTGATCGATTTAATGCCATGGAAGAAACATGTCAAAAATTCTTTTATTTCAAAAAATATGATTGTTTAAGTGGATAATTAAAAATATAAGGGACTAAGGTCCTTCTCGGATAGAAGGCACAGGAGTACCATATCGGCTACACATCACCGGGGTTTAGGTGTAAAAATCAGATAGCAAAATGACAAATGGTTACCAATAAAGTTAAGGAGAGAGAAACTTGCATGTGGGTGGAGATGAGAGAAAGTGGTTTTCAGGTTGTTATATCTATGTAGTTGAGATGGTCAGATTAGATTAGTTGCTGAGAACATATCGTCGATGAGCCAACAAACAATAGTGATCGATCAAATTCCATGGAAGAAACATGTTAAAAATTCTTTTATTTCAAAAAATATGATTGTTTACACGGATAATTAAAAATATAAGGGACTAAGGGGCCTTCTCGGATAGAAGGCACGGGAGTACCATATCGGGTACACATCACCGGGGTTTAGGTGTCAAAATCAGATAGCAAAATGGCAAATGGTTACCGATAAAGTTAAGGAGAAAGAAACTTGCATGTGGGTGGAGGTGAGAGAGAGTGGTTTTCAGGTTGTTATATCTAGGTAGTTGAGGTGGTCAGATTAGATTGGTTGTTGAGAACATATCGTCGATGAGCCCACAAACACCCCCCCCCCCTTCTGCATAATTCTCTACTTGGGCGGGATGCTCTTTTGCGCTACTATGTACTTTTTACTCCTTAAGTGTGCCACTCCCCCACCCCTACTTAACACCAGTGCCATGTGTTATATTGTTTCATGTTTTTGTTGGTATAATGTCGATTCTTAAGGTTCTTTTGAAAATGTGACTTGCATAATCACATTCAAGGAATGCATTTCGTGTTTCAAGATCAGACTTTATAAACATAGGGGGTGTTTGGGATTGATTATTTAAAACAAATTATACGTTTTGGAAAAGCAGGGGTGGAGCTGCTTATAGATTATTGCGTTTTGATAGACTAAAAAACTGATTATCTGCGTTTTCAAAACGCAATCCAAACACTAAAAACTGATTATCTGCGTTTTCAAAACGCAATAATCTAAAAATCCGATTCAAAACGTAATTCCAAACACCCTCATAGACCTCTAAGATCATGCATAGTGAGTATTATCCACTTGCCACATAACCAATAAATCCCCAAAACACCATTTTGTTGGCTTTATTGACTGCCGCCCATGTTTTAGGCACAAATCTAGAAACAAGCATAAGAAAGGGAGAGTTAATTTGTTTTATTGGCTAATGAAACAATTACACACCACACCCTTTTATTTATTTTTCTTTTACTATATTTATTATGTTTTAACTAAATCATTAAACACCTTTAACGGGTTAGGTTAGGCTGTGGGGTGTGGGCTCAGGAAGCGGGTCGGGGTTTGACGTGGAAACTCGGCCCCGCAGGAACCCCCTCTAAACTAGGGTTCGGTGCCAACGAGAAATCTCTACCGAGCTTACCAAAGCTATTTTTTCTTCTTGACTGTTGTATGGAGAAGGGGGAAAGGGAGTACACCCCTAGATGGGGGGAAATAGGAAAGGGTGAGTATGACGTAACGCTGAGGTGGAGGATGGGCGGAACGAGGGAGTACACCCCAAAGCCTTAGTGAGTGCCCCACTGCCAACGTGGCACTCGCTTTTTGACTCGCTAATAAGGCTGCAAACGAACTGAACTTTTAGCGAACAGTCATGAACTGTTGGCGGGAAGTTTGTTTGTGTTCGTTCGTTTAATAAACGAACGGACACGAACAAAAAAAATTTCGTTAAGTTAAACGAACGAACATGAACAGATGTCGCATTCGTTCGTTTGTGCTCGTGAACGTTCGATAACGTGTTTGTTTATGTTAGTTTGTGTTCGATAGTTTAATAGGGTTTTTATTTTTTATAATGTTTTTCACAATATTCTTTAACCTTTTGTTATTTTACCCAAACAAATAAATTATTTTGTGTGAGGTAAGAATATGGCTATATGAGATCAATAAATCACACTTTTAATATAATCATTAAATAAATAATTAATGAAGAGTTAAAATTTAAATAAACAATTAATGAAAACTTCAAGTTTAAGATGCGAGCTTACTTTTTTAGACACTACTTTATTATGTTTACCAATATTATGTTAAGTTCTAAATATGTTTGTATAATTATATTATACTTTGGATGGATCTAGTTAATTTCTTAATATATGTGAATTCGATCTTATTCGAAAGTTAATATGTGTCCCTTTGTGTTTGTTTCCCTTCATGAACCCTTCTTTGTGTTCGTTTGTGTTCATGAACACTTGTTTGTGTTCATTAATGTTCGTTTGTGTTCATGTGCGTTCTTGAGCAAAATTAACAAATGCACACGAACATGAGTGTTTTATTAACAAACAAACATGAATAGAAATCCCGTTCGGTAAGTGTTCATGAACTGTTGGTGAACGCATAATTTTCTAACCAAACGAAAACGAACAAGGCCTTATTCGTGTTTGTTCGGTTCGTTTGCAGCCCTACTCGCTAACATAAACCACTTAATATGCCAGTGTAAGGCTAGGCCACTTGGTATAGAAACATATTTTTTAGATGAAAGGTCTAAGGTTTAAACCAAACAAATAAGATATTTTTTAAATAATTGGTTTAAAGTAGAGTAATAGTTACTTTTGATGTTTAAAAAAATACAGATGGTCTAAGACTTATTCTTTGTTTGGTTAAGTAACAAGTAATATGAGCTTTTGCAATGTATAAATATCAAACCACTGCGATATTTATTATTATTATTATTATTATTATTATTATTATTATTATTATTAATAAGAAAATGGGTGATTAGGGCATGTTAAGAGACGGGTGTGATAATCTCTACCACACAGTTTTAAGAAAGTCACCGTTTAAAAACAAATTAGATTGGTTTGGTCCATGAGTTTTCCTAATATATATATAGGGTCAATATCCTGTACAAATGGTGTTTGTTTGTGAGAAGTGTAAGAAGTGTTTTGAATCATTGGATGAATTAATGGATGACTAAGATTGATCAATGGTAATGAAAGTCCCGAAATAACACGATATCAAGTAACACAACGGATTGGCAGAATCAAAACGTTGTATGATTCAAGAAACAAGATGAAACAAAGATTAAGCTTTCTCTATTGCATACGGTTTCAATGGAACCGCCTGATACCAAGAGAATTCTTTGATAAAACCAAAACCGCTAACCTAATTATGAATATAAAACATCTATTTATACTAGGTTTCCCACATTTGCTCACATGGCCTAGCCCAAGCCCAACTGAGAACTTATGAGTTCTCAGCCCAAACACCTAAAACTAATCAAGAACCTTAGTGTTCTCCGTTTCAAATATCATAACCCAACCCTTGATCACCAATATATATATTTGATAGCGTCAGTCTCACTAATATGAACCCAACAATCTCCCCCTAGACTGATGCTATCAAATGGTCTTCATAACTTGAATGTAGCATTGTGATATCCCCCCTAGATTGTTGCAGGGATGTTGGTGTTGTTTTGTTGAAAGTCTTCTTTTCTGTACTCTCAAACTCGGGCTTGTTCTTCTTCTCTGGGAGTAAGATCCACACTTGAATCATCATCAGCATTCGCTAGATCACTTGCTAAAAGAAGATATGAGAGGAGGATTCTCATAACTCTATTCTTTTTCAATCTTCTTTCAAGCCGCTTCACAGGTACTTCTTCATGTGTACTTTCATTGTCAAATGACGAAATCCTATCAAGATCTTTTGACTCAGGTACATCTTCTCATCACGGTGCTTCATTCTTGTCAGCAACTAAAAATATTTCATTTGTCATCAACCCCTGTTTCTTGATTTAAAAATTCTGCACATTCTTAGAATTTTATAAGCAAACATTTAAATATAACAGAAGATCCAGTATCGTGAGCACCAAGTAAATCCAAGAACTTCCAATTGAAATTTTCAAAATAAACTTGAATTTCTTTAAATCTTTTGGATGATCGGTCAAAACTTCAAGAATGGTTGATTTTATAAAAAATTAAAACTAAAAAGAAAGTAAACAAAAGCAAAACAATAAGAATCAAAATAAATGAAAAAAAATTGAAATAAAAATAACTAAATATTTTTTTCCCGGGGGATTTAATCACTGTGATTTAGACCCAGGGACACTTATCAACACGGATCTACTCTAGTCGGTCCGAGCAATTGCCAGAATATTCGCCCTCTTAAACTTATTGCCTTAGACCTTCTTATTTGATTGTCCTTGATTAATTTATCATGTGTTGGTGTATTAATTATGGACACTCAAGCAAGTCACAATCAAATCCTAGAATTATATGTGGTACACTCTATCATGCAAGCAGTTTCCCTACCACATATTTTCACGGTGTCTGTTCTAGAATTCTGAAACCTTGACTGGGACTTGGTTGAGAAGAGAAAAGAATAGATCATTTAAAAATAGAAAGGTATAATATACAAATCAATTTGATTTCTCAAATGATATAGGTTTTGGTGTTTTGGGCTCTAGATGGCCTCTTTTGTTGTGCTCATTGGCATCATTTTGGGCTCATTGGCCTCTTTTGGTGTTTTTGATCTACAGCGCGAAAATGTACTGCTAGGTCAGCATATATCTGGATGCAACAAAAGTTAACATTGCCTAGCATCCCCAGGTCCTTGCTTACACAAAACAAAGAAGATACATGAGATTTTCAAAATAAGGTTTCAGACCTAGAACACAGTGTGTATCGGGACGTCACACAAGCATTTAAATAAAAAATGTATCAATTCTAAGTGACGTTTCCTACCGAGTCCATACTTTCTCTTTAAGTATGTCACTAGATCAGCCAATTTTCCATTCGTAAGGACCAAGCCTACCAACACATCACCCTAGAGCCTAACCGTTTCAATACTGGTCTTACGTGTGTCAGCCTTTTTCACAAGTGATACAACAATAACTCTTTTTGTAGTTTTCTCTTTTTCACATGTTTTTGTATTTTTCTTATTTTCCCTTCCATCTCCCCCTAAATTTTGTACATAACTCAAATGAAACACTATTTTTGTATTTTCCTTGATTATCTCCCTTCTCCCCCTAAATTTTTTCCATAAATAACGAGAGAATAAACTTTATGTATAAAATTTACCAAAAAATAAGAAAAATATTTTTATTCTTTTCTATAACCATTCTCAAAGTAACGACCAATAAACCATTTTTAAAATTTGTGCATCAAATTTAAATGTACCTGCCATGCTGACCTTACCTCCCTTATCTCCTTCAAAGGAAACATATCCTGTGTTAAAAGATTTAACATAATGTAACATAGATATGTCGCCGATCAACTGCTCGGAACAACCACTATCAACACACCGGTGGTTGTCGATAATCCTCCTTGGTTGTCTCTACATTAATAAGGAGATAAATTAGACATCGATACTGTGACATCCGGGAACCAAGCACATACTTTTCTAGCTGGCTTTATCGTTTACTTGCTGAATTTCGGGACGAAATTCTTTTCAACTTGGGGATGATGTGATACCCTGCAATTTCAGGTTCTCACATTAACTAAACTCTAGTTATATTCCTTGCATTCTACTTAACTAGGGTTAGATAGATAGGACACACGTTGCACAGTTGTAGGTTAATAACTGCATGATGTGGTAATTCGGGGAATTACCAGACTATATGCATGATTAGTGAACCTCGGACATTGGTGAACAATGAAGTTAATAATTGTGAGTTAATTGATTGAGATTGATTGCAATTACGTGCTTCTGTGATACTATGTGAAACTATGTACAAACCGTATGTGATTACGTGAACTTAAACCGAATACGTTAATAAAAATCGTAATAGGAGGACCGGTAAAATGGTTGGGGTCTTAACACATGGGGTTACACGTATTATGGTCCAAAATAGCGAAAACATCGATGAAAACACGTTGTACGATGAAGCAGGTAACCCGGCGCGGGCCAAAGCTCTGTGAGCGGCCGCTCACAGGCTACAAGCGGTCGCGCGCGGGCGTCTGACATCACCAAACCGACTTAAGCATGTATTTAAGCAACCTTAAGCCTCTTGTATCTCCTAAACTCAAACTCTAATCGCTCCTACTGCCTTATTTACGAAATATTAACCCCAAAACACCTGCTAAGGCGCAAGAACATCGATCGGGAAGCTTCAAGAGCATTCGGTTGATTGTTTCGAAGAGCTTGCGGTATAATCCTTAATCTATTATGCTTTAATCTTCTTAATATGTTATAAAGACCTTATAACTAAGTTTGTCCAGGTCTGAAACCTTTCTATAAAGATTAAAACTTGAAGTTTATGAAGATTTAATGGGTTAAACATGATCCTATGCGATTAGTGATATGATAGGTTACTTGTTACGCAAGTTTGTGATGTTTTGATCGTTAGGGTTTATGATTTTGCATGTGTTATGATAGGTTCTGATCATGATAGGTCTTATGAATGTTTTTTGATTGTTGTTGATCGATTATACGCACACGTGAGTCGTTTAAATAAGAGTTTATGCATGATTAAAATCTGGACAGAATGTTTAGGTCAACTTGTAGGGTCTGTTACGTGACTTAAACATGATGGTTTTGATGATTTCTTTGCATGGTTGTATTATACCTGGTCTTATCTTTTCATAATGGGTAAAATCGAGTGATTTGGATGTCTTTTGAATAGTTTTTGGAATTTTCTTTGAATAATGGTCATATCAGATTTTCGGATTTACAAACTGAGTCAACTTTAAACCATCATAACTCGCGTTTTATAAAGAATTAATTTATGAAATTTTTACAGTAGTTTAAAATTGGAATAATTTGGCTTTTTCAAGTGGATTCATCCCGTTTGGATGAATACACAGTTTTTGGGAATTTTTCTATTAACCTGACCTATTGTAGAAACCTTCTGGACATACCTGTGATGTACGATTTTTCATAATTTTTGTGTTTAGTTTTTAGACAAAAAACAAATATGGGTTAACAAAAAAACCCCAAAGAATATTCAGTAAAAATTTGGGAGTTTAATTCGTTGGTTAAGTATTTTAAATAAATTAGTTTTCATGGTGCATAATCTGTCCTAAAAACACAGATTGTGTATTATGTGTTTATGTGACTAATTGGAGTCCTATGTGGTATGTATTTGACATGTACTTGAATGAGCACTTATATGAGACGCATATGAAGTGTAGAACTAATGGTAACCAACATATTCACCAATGGGTCCGTAGGGTTTACTTATGCATGTAGAATCACTAGGTGTCACTTACACGATTTTGAACATTTAAATGTCTTGGACAAACGGGTTATATGGTGTAATGGTATTACACATATACTTACTTAGTGACACATATACTAGGGAGTCGGTAGCATACCCTACTTTGGAGTTTGGATTTATTTCCGTGCATACTAAGGTGAGTTTCACTACTTTTTCTCAAAAGCATGCGTCTCGGGTTTGAGACAACTTTGGTAAACGTTTTCTAGTCCGGTTTGGGACTACTTTTTCATCTCGGGTTTTGAGATGCTTTGACTCCTTGTGTGGGTCGGGTTTTGATTAGTTTAAAACTTATTGGTCCTTTGTGAACTAAACACTCTATCACTTGAAAAGTCCTTGCATATTATTGGGTTAATCGCTGGAGGCGAACAGAATATTAGTTGATAGCGCTATTAGGTTGTGCAGCAACCTCATGTTTGCGATGCTGGGAGCATGGGCATGAACTTCTGACCTCAATTGAGAACTAGTGTTGATAGACACTAGTTATTGAGGCAAACTATTATATTACTGAAGGTGTCCCAATAATATTGTTTAGTTGCAATGCGTGGGTTAGCTACCCCTGACATGCTTAAACTAATAATACTTGAACACTTGGTCTGGAGGACCTACGCTTTTATTTGGTTACGTGGTTTTGGAAACCAGCGCATTTACACACTCATTTACTTTACTTTGTGAACTCACCAACTTTATGTTGACACACGCTAGCATGCTTTTGCAGGTAACTAGGTATGGAGCACGAATAGGACATGCATCATGTTATGTCATGGGAATACGAACACTTAAACTACTTTTAAATATTTAACTATTTACTTATGGTTTTGGGCGCGGTGTTTTGCGCAGCCTTCTATTTAACTATTTTGTTATTTCGCTTCCGCTATACTTAATTCGGTTTGGTTAAAACTTTTAAACTTGGTTTTACAATAACGAACTAAATGGTTTTGGCATTTAGAGTCGTTCATGTGACTTATGGCTATGGGATCTTGGTTTGTCATACGCCTCGCGGTATAAACCCCGCAGTGAAAATTTGAGGGTGTGACAGATACCCAAGCCATAGCGATCCTAGGCAGTCCAGAAGCATCAATGTAAGACACTTCTTTCAAACACATGTCCTTTCAATTTGGGATTGTTGTTGCTTTTGGTTTCCAAAGTTGTTTAGGCTTAACAAATGGTTTTGTTACTTTTGAAGTATTAACCTTAGGTTTTTCAGTTTGTTTAGATTTGGAAATCTGTTTTTGTTCTTTAACAACCTTTCGTTTGTTCTTAGCAGCAATCCTATCAACATCAGATGGTTTAACCTTTGGATTCACATTTTTCTTTGTCTTAGGTTGAGAAACCTTCATCGACTTAGGGTAGTAATTATCTCTAGGTGTAATCGTCTAATGTTGTATATAGTAAGGCACATAAGGATGACGTGTGCAGATTCTTGCGATGTGACCAGGAATTCCACAATTGTAACATGTCTGCTTTTTCATGTAAGTAACATATCCTTGTTCATTCAATCCAACAGAAGATGGTATGTGCGAATGATATGATTTGTTAGATGATTTGCTGGAACTGTCCTCAAACTTTCTGTTTTGTTTAGCAAATGCAATCCTCTTTGATCTGTTAGCTCTTGCAGTTCCTGAAGATTCATGAGGACATGTTTTTCTTTGTGCAGTTGTTTGTTTCTGTGCCCTTCTTTGTGTGACCTGAACATGTGCATCAGAGTTAGCACATATATGTTTTCTATTTTTCTGAAAACATTTTTCATTTTGTAAAACAGGTTTTGGTGGCACATATTTCTCAGTTGTGCCATTTACTGCTGGTTTCAAGAAATACTTTGGCACATAAGGACAGGCATTACTTGACAAATTTGAAGTTTTCAAACAACCATTATCAGTTTTGGCAAAAGCGGTTGAGGTAGGTTCATTGCTCTTAAGAATGGAGCCTACACTATCATCACTTTTAACAGAAGAATCAGAAATTGTTTTTAGTTCAGAGTCATTAGAATTAAAATATTCTTCATCTCCTTCGGTCCATTCTCCAACTAAAACTTTTTCTGCACATGAAGTAGAGGCATCAGAATTATTCACACATTTGAATTCAGTAGTTACTTCTTTTACTTTTACTGTTTCTGTCCCGACAGTTTTTGAATCAAACAAATTTTCTGAGTCAGATTCATCTGTAATTTTCAACTCACCAGAGGAGCTTGAGCAACTGTCACATTTGATAGATTTTGAGATACTTTTAAACAACATCAATTCAGTTGATCCTATCAAAAAATTAGATTTCATTGAAGATGTGTCATCATTGACGTTGTCAGAACAGTTAATTTCAGACTTAACATGACTCCGCATTTCATTACTTTCAAATTGAACGAACTTAGTGATAGGAACATTATTAAGTGGAGCAACATACTTAAATTGTTTCCCGTGCCCTTCTGGTTTAGCAATCTTAATTGGCACAGACTTAACCGACTCTAACACTAACCCCTTTGGTTCCGTTATCTTTATGGGAACACTTCTTGCGGGTTCAACCACCAACCCCTTCCCATATTCCATATTTCCCTCATTTTCTATTTCCTCATCTGTGAGAGGCAATCCGGTGTAGTTGTGATTGTAGGGAGGTGCAATTTCTACAAAACCTATATCGACTCCTTTGTTTTCCCTGAACATGAGTATTGAACTTATCATTTTCTCAACACGCTCACTAGAACAATCAAATTTTCTAAAATGAAAATCGGCATTTTCAAATTTTGATCTTAACGAATCTAGCTCAGCACTAAGTTCATCAATAAGTTTCTTCTGATGCAAGAAAAGGCAGGTTTTATTGCTTAAATCATTATTGTATTGAATGGCATCCTTTTCTAAGGCTTCTATTCTAAGTTTGTAAGCTGAAGTTCGGCTATTAAGACAAGAAATCTTCCCTTTTAGCTCATCGTTCTCTCTTACTAATTCAGAGCTATAAACTTTGTAATATTTAGCTTTTTCAACACAAGAATTAGAGCATGGATCAGAAAATACCTCATGTGAAGCATGTTTGATATATCGTACTAGCACAGGAACCTGATACTCAACAGGTACTGAAACAGCCGGAGTAGGTGTGGAAACTGTAGCAGGTGTGAACTGTGGCTGAGCAGCACCATTATGATTTTGTGCCTTTTGCTTGTCCTCCAAATCACAAGCTTTGATGATGGAGATGTGTCCTGACAGAGACAAATAAGCAAGATCCTCTGTCTTCTTGATCAAGGCAATATTTGTATCCCCATTCTTTGGAAGAGCATTTAACAATTTCTTATTTACCTCAGAATTGTTCGAAGTTATGCCTGCGGTCTTCATGTTAGTTACTAGAGATACGTATCTCACAATTTGATTTTCAAGGGTTTCATCCAGATTGCAGCTGAACAGATTGAACTTATGCAGCAGTATGTCCCTTTGACTCTGCCTCGTGTCATCATTGTCTTCATAAAATTCAATCAGAGAATCATATAGTGCTTTGGCAGATTTAGTCTCTCCATATTTTGAGACAATCTCTGGTGCTAAACCCATAGTTAGTGTGTTAAGAGCCTTTTCATCAAGCTTGACTTGGTCCCAATCTTCACCTGTGTATTCGGATTCAGGTTTAGGTAGCATAGTACCCTTCTCTTCATCTATAACGTAAGTAATTGGGGTAGGACCTCTACAAATAGCTCTCCAAACTTTGGCATCCTTTTCTTTAACATGTTGAATAAACCTAAATTTCCATTCAGCAAAAGACTCTCCCAACATTAATATGGGAACCCGTGTGCTTGTTGCATGCATGACTCTGGGGTTGGAATCCATTAGCACTTTAAATCCGAGAACACGAAAAACCGAGAACCAAAGAATTCCAGAACTATATGTGAACCCGAGAAGAAAACCGAGAACCAATCCGAGAATAGTCTTGAACCCGAAAACTAATAAAACCCGAGAACACTGCAGAATCCGAGAACTTGAAAATAAGGATCCGAGAACATGAAGGTAAACCCGAAAACTAGTTCAAAATCTAAGAGCTCTTGAACAAATTAAAATTCGAGAACACCAAATTCGAGAACCAAACTGAAAACAACAAATTTGAGAATCCTGAAAACCAAGAACTAGAATATCCGAAAATACCCTATCCAAGAACCAAACAATGTTCGAGAACTATCTAAAGTTCGAAAACCTCCAATCCAGAATAGACTAGATCGAGAACCTCCATATATTCGAAAACCAAACACCAAAATCGAGAGCCCAAAGAACAAAAGAACTTCTCTAAGTCCGAGAACTTGAAATGTGAGAATCCTTGAAATTCGAAAACAACATAATACTAGAAACGGAGATAAAATTTTGAATATTTTAAAATCTTCATCAATCTTCTAAATTAACCAACTTCGAAAATTATCGCAAACACCTCCTAGCTTCCAAGACAAAGGTCAAACCACCTGTTCTTCATGATCAAACCTATCAAACTCAACAACACATTAAATCCCAAAGTCGGATGTTAAAAAAAATAAGAACCTTCAACGCTGATAGTTGTGAATTATTCAATTATAACAACAAGGCTTCTTGAATTTGTGAGTTTCACTCATCTTATTATTACATCAAAATAATATTAATATCAATTCAAATCCACGATAAAAAAAACTAAAGCAAAAATTACAATTTAAAAACGAATTGAAATAAAGATACGATATAAAGTTGATCCTTGATAAGCTTTAAACCAATTAAAAGAAATTCTATGTCTGAATAAAAAAATCAATCGAGACAAATATATCCAACCTTTTATTAGTTCCGAAATCCTTTTTATAAATCCAAACCACAAACAAATCAAAAAGAAAAATTAATAATCTTCAATAAGATTAGCCGATTAAAATAAACTTTTCAATGAAAATACTCTCTTGAATCCCTTGATATCAAAACCGAGCATTGAACAAGCTTCATTGGCTCTGATACTAATTGTAAGTCCCGAAATAACACGATATCAAGTAACACAACGGATTGGCGGAATCAAAACGTTTTGTGATTCAAGAAACAAGATGAAACAAAGATTAAACTTTCTCTATTGCATACGGTTTCAATGGAATCGTCTGATACAAAGAGAATTCTTTGATAAAACCAAAACCGCTAACCTAATTATGAATATAAAACATCTATTTATACTAGGTTTCCTACATTGGCCCACATGGCCTAGCCCAAGCCCAAATGAGAACTTATGAGTTCTCGGCCCAAACACCTAAAACTAATCAAGAACCTTAGTTTTCTAGGTTTCAAATATCATAATCCAAACATTGATCACCAATATATATATTTGATAGTGTCAGTCTCACTAATAGGACCCAACAGGTAAGATTGTAATTAATGTTTTAATTATAATTAAATGATTTGATTATCTAGGGGTAAACATGTCAATTAAATGTATGTTAAATGGGTAACCACCAATTTATCTTTAATGAAAGTAAAAAACAAACACACACTTATTGTGTGAGAGAAAAACGCTCTCCCGCTTCTCTCCTCCTCCACCCTATTCTGCCTCCTCTGACCAACCATTAAACACCTTCTAACTAACATCCACAACTTCATCCTTCAATGGTTCCTCATATCTTAATCGTTTCTTACTTTATTAAGCGTGGATGTTGTGGTGTTTTCGGGCAAAGACGCAAAAAAAAAGTGCCAGAGATTGTGGGTGAAAAACAACGAGCGTGGTGTTTTAAACATCTGGAATCACTATATTGCATCCTGTTGTGTTTTACACTTTTTTAGGTTTCTTTGTGTATTTGTCGGGTTTCAAACATGGTATTTAATTTGTTTCCTTTTTGATATTTTTTTTGGTTCGTGGTAATCGGGATTGTTTAAAAGTTCTTGATTTTTGATGGTTGGGGATGTTGTGTTTTATCCTGATCATCCTGTAGTGTTTTATACTCATAGGTGATATGAAGGTGTGTTCAGTTTTCTTTGGTGTTTTTAAGAATATGGAACATGATTTGTACATATAACACCATGTATTGAAAAACAAAATCAAAATATTACTGTATGCTGTGTTTTATCATGATCATCTTGTTGTGTTGTATACTCATACGTGATATGAAGTTGAGTTCAGATTTCTTTGGTATTTTAATTTTATGCTCATAATTCTTATATAACACTGTAAACCATTTGGATAACATATAACAACTTTAATTTTGGTAAACACACTAAAAATTATTTAATACAAAATATCAAATTGAAATAAAGACATTGTATTTGGCGAACATTTATAAAAAAAAGTCACATTCATTTAAAACACCCTGATATGAACGTAAAACACTTTCTGGATGAAGCAACACATAATATGACAAATGAATATACAAACACCTGCAATTCAAATCCATATGAAATCCCTATAAAACTCATCGAATAGACCATGGAATATGATATCTTTGATTTTAATTATGAATGGCGAATTTAATGGGGTTTCCTATTATTGTGTTTAGCCAAATGACACTTATACCCTTAATCTTAAAAAATAATAAATGCCACATGTCACCCCTACATTGGTTCTCACACTTCTCACAAAAAATTAGATTTATACAGTAACCTATATATATATATATATATATATATATATATATATATTGGAGAGTTCAAATGAAAACAAAATAACTTGTAAGAAGAAAAAGAAAATTTATTAACCAATATGAATCTTTCATATAATAATTGTATTTAATGTTAACTAAATTATTAAGTTTATGTAACCTCATTTAAACTAGTTAAATAAATGGAACTTATAAGTAATTTTAAAGTTATATACTTCAAAAGCAAACATAACTAAAGTGAAGGATAATTTCGATTTGTGTAGGATATACGTATGATGAACTTTTATATGTGTAGGATAAATATATGATAATTTTCGATACATGTAGAATGAATTTTTATATGTGTTGGACAGATTTTGATAGTGTGTAGGTTAAAGTGTTAATAACTAATTAATTAGAGAGATAATAATTAATGTAAGAAGAGTTAAAGTATTTATTGTTACCATTATATCATTTGTTCCTTTTGTTCTCACACTATGTTTCTTCTCGTTTGATCATCCCCGTATATATACACACACACACACACACCCCATCTTGTACCTCTTATAATATATACCTCAATCAACAAAACGACACTAACAGATGAGGAATTGAAGACTTTGAAGCTCTACCAGATGCAGCACGTCCGTGCTTACTGCTGTGCACGGCCGTACAACTGTCCCGGGTCAACAAGTCAACGAAAAGCAAAAAGTCAATTTACAAGCTTGCACGGGCGTGCCAAACACCTGTGCACGGCCGTGCCTTTAAAGCCGTGCTCCCCAAGGCTCCCAACCGACCAAACGGACAAGACAGTTACAAGTACCAGACAGCACGGGTGTGCCCAGGACCATGGCATGGCCGTGCTTCCCTTGAAGGACAGACAACTTCTGCAAAAAGGACTCTGCAACAGTACCTACTGTCGAGCGTGGGCATGCCAAACTTTGAGCATGGTCATGTAGGGGTTGATTTGCCTATAGATAGAGGCCTCCACTTCACATTTTGAGCATCCCTTCACCCATCCATTCCACCCGAATCTCTCACATTTCTGCCATCTTCAGGGTTTAATAAGTGACATTTGGAGCTTGAGATCACTCCATAAACACTATTTCAGTGAGAGCTTGAGAGAGATCACTACAAATCATCACAAAAACCCTCTTTGATCCATAAAACAACCACTACTATGTGTTCTTTAAACACCTAAATTAGAGTGCATATTGTAATGCCAATCATTGGCTAGGACACTAGAGTGTTGCTAGGGTGAAGACTTCTTTGGTATGGATTATATAGTTTTTATTTGTTGAGTGGTGTTTGTGTTCTTGTCTAATTCTTTTTACTTAAAACTTTGTTTGATGAATTAACTAACTAATCACTTAGTATTTAGTCTTGTGGGTGTCTTGATAGGAAGTGGGAGGACTTATGAGTGTACCCATGGTGTGTAACAACCCATGCACTCGTAAGCTAACCTAATCCCGCGAGTAGTGATTAGCCCATTTGTGGGTGGAAATACACACACTTAGTGGCTTAATCCCCTACTATAAAAGACCTCACTTAGGGTCGGTACGGTCTTTATACTCGGTCCTGGTGATAAGTCAAAACTTGATTTTGCGACTTAGCTTCATTGTCTATGTGAAAACTTTGGTGCAAGTCAAGAATTGGTGAACCCGTGTTGAAAGAAAACGGTCTTTATTTTCTTTCATTATTATACTACCGCACAGTTAATAATAGACCAATCACTTTATGAAAGATTAATTAATTCAACTAGGAGATGCACGTGTTCTGGTTAGTCATGACTCACCTATGATATCAAGTGGTAGCTTATTCGGTCATGCTCCGGCCACCGGCAAGTTATTCATAAAAGTTTTAAGTAGTTAGATGTCTTTATTGCAACACTAGGAGGTGGATTATTCGGGGTTGGGTGCACACAGTCTTGAGTAGTCCGTTTCTCATTGTTGAGAAGTGAGTTACTGGTTTGGGAGACCCTCATTTTAACAACAAGAACACAACTAGTTATGCGAAAACGGTCACCTCTGGAGAATACACTTTGCAACTCTAAGTTAAGCATAAGTGCGCAACTCGAACATACCACTTAACTAAGTAATTACTATTAATCCTTCCCAACAATAGTCGGATCCCAAAGCAACACTTCTTTTGGTTATTGATTTCTACTTTGGTCATTCTCGCTCTATCGCTCTCTCTTTTCTAAATTTTACTTTTATTAAAAAGCAACTTAAGGCTGAGTAGGGGAAGTCGTGTCTTTGGGTTCGATACTCGGTACTTGCTTGAAGTCTATACTACACTCGATAGGTACACTTGCCTATTGTGTGGGTTTAGAACGATTCACAATTATCGTTTTATTTTTATAAATTTAAAAATTGAATAAGTGTCCTAACTTAAAGTCCCAACTTAATTACCTTTTTCATCAAGTTTTGACACTTCCTTCAGGAATTTGTCAATTTTAAGAAAAAGAAGTTTAAGTGACTTAATCCACACGACATCAGAGGGAAGGGGGAGTACACCTCTAGATGGGGGAAAGTTCTTTGAACAAGACGAGTATAGTGTTGCTTGTCGAACTGGTTGAATGACAAGCTTTCTTGAATTATTTCCTCCTAAACCACCTTAATATTGTAAGCGAATAAATTTCCTTCACTTGTCATCGAAGGTTGTCCCTTGACAGGTTCTTCTTTCAAAACCTTGCAAAATGGTTTTGTGATGTGCGTCTTCAAAGAGGTGTTTGCATCTTTCGAGTAAAAACCATGGCAATATTTGCAACGAACCTTTTTCGCACCCAAAACCATTTAACACAAATCAGACTATTGCCAAACTTCGAGGTTTCGCTTCGTAGGAATGACTCGAACCACCGCATCGCTAGTTGAAGCATCAACATTAACCCGAATCTTGACCACTAGCGGAAACCATTTGGGATTTGTTAGTTTTTTTTGGAAGTTCGTAAGCGCTTTTTTTAGAATTTATAGAGTAAAGAGACTTTTTTAGAATTGTGTAATTGACCCACAAATCCAAATATGGAAAAAGGGTGCAAAATATAGAAAAAAATGTCACTTTTTGAGCCTACGGATGCATGAACATCTTATAACGTCTAGATTTGAATAAAACCAGTTTAATCGCTTTTTTTATAAAAACTGAAACCGTTTTTTTACTGGTTTAAAAACCGGTTTTTTGGCCATACTCGAATTTAACTGGTTTTTCTTAATAACCGGTTTTAGGATAAAAAAAACAACTGGGGACAAACCGATGGATAGTGTAACACGGTAAAATCAGTGTCCCAAAAACCGATTTTTATAAAACTAGTTTTGGTTTTTTTTTTTTTTTTTTTTTTTTTTTTTTTTTTTTTTTTTTTTAAGTTGTTTTTACCGGGATTTTGTACACCTCTACCCGAAACCAACATAAACTCACAAATTTCTTGATTGGTTTGTATCGGGTTAAAATTCACAAACTTATGTACATTGTACAACCCCTCTAGTTCTATCATGTGTTTGTTCAAATTGTTATAAAATATAATGTAGATGGCCGGTGACAATATATTTAATAACATGTACTCGCGTGTTTCTTTCAAACTCTTGTAGGGTTTTAAAGCTTAGACATTAATGGTGGTCTGTGGTATATTAGACTGTTCCTTATTTAGTTTTAACTTTTTTTTTTCCTCAAAACAATGTTTTAAACATATATAATGTGACCAATATATACCACCATTCTATGTAAAAGAAATATATATATTCCGACAGTCCATCGGTCGGTAAAAGACTTGATAGAAATTTGTCATAATACTTCTATATACTTTTTATATAAGAACTAGCTTATATCCTGAAAGTTTTTTGGGATAGATAAATCTAATATGACATGATAAAATATGTGTTATGATATAACATAGAAAATAATGTAATATAATATGAAAAAACAAGTTTAATCATGTGAATAAGAATGAAAATGTATATTAAAAAGAAGATTTATGTTTGGATGAAAAGTATAGTTAGAAACAACCATTGCAAAGCATGATTGAGGTGGTAGTTTGAAGGTGTGACTTTTTTTTAAAGGGGTTGTTTTAGCCTATTCTGTTTTTGATGAAAATAGAATTCCTAATTTGAATATGATTAGTGTTTTGTCTAGACATAATTAATGAATTCCCTGAACACATTGTGTTTTTTTTTTCATGTATGAATAAAAACTGACAAAAAAATCATTTTTTTTTTTGTTTTTTGTATAACACTATGGTACTCGTTGGGAAGATAACAAAACGTTCGTTAATTTGGTATATTTTTTTTTTTAAATCTCGTATATAAAAGTTATTAACGTTTTAAAATTGTTGGAAAATATGAGAGATAAAGAGACTTAATGATAGAAATAAGGAGGATGTCACATGTCACACTCAAGGGGGGATGATGGCCTCTTTGAGTGCCATGTAGGATTTTATGCTTTGAAATATTCATATACTAGATTATACCCCGGGAGTGTCCCGGGGTTGAGAAAATCTAATATGACACATCAATTTTACATATAAATAGACTGATGCGTTTTGCAGTTACACACAGGAAAGCTTCGGGTAGCACCTAACCTAAAACAATTTTTTTTTGAAGGCATAACCTAAAACAATTAACAATGTATCTCCAATGTTAACGTCTAACCTTAAACAATATAAAATTCTAATGTTAACATCTAATCTAAAACAATGTATAACTCTAATATTAATACCTAACATAAAACAATGTACAACTCCAATACTAACACCTAACCTAAAACAATGTATAACTCCAATGTAACTCTAATATTAACACATATCCTAAAGGCTAAAAAACTGTACAACTCTAACATACTAATATTGGTACCTAACTAAAACAATGTATAACTGTAACACCCCGCCCCTCTCATCACCAATATTGTCCGCTTTGCCCATCCAGAGCTCACGGATTTGTTTTTGGTTGCCCAAGTGGAGACTTCCCAGGAGGTCACCCATCCTGAAATTTCTCCCACCTGAGCACGCTTAACTGTGGAGTTCTCCTCTCATCCACTAGCATTAAGCCCAAAATGCGTTGGTGATTTAAGAGGCAAGACATTACTTATGAACCAAGGATCTCTCCTGGCCACGGCCGATGTGGGATTTTCCTGGGGTGTCACATTCACCCCCTGTTAGAGTCTCATCGTCCCTGATGAGATGTGACACCCGACATATTTGGCTTAAACATTTTAGTAACATCTAAGTCTACCTTAGCGGGAAATGTTTATAAACGGACTTAACTAGGTTAGTTGAGTCGGGTCAAGTTAGGATTGTTCGGGGTTCAATGATCTGGAGGATCATTGGGAGTCGTTTTGGGAATACACTAGTACCGGGTCCCGTTGTTGGTGAAATTACATAAACTAACTAAGTGTATGTGTAGATTAATTGTTGTGTGATGGATTATATGCATAGATGTGTTTAAACGATGTGTAGATAATCATCCATGCTTAAATATGTTAAAACTAGACTAAGGTTGCATGCTTATATGTTAAGGTGCGTTAAAATGCGTTAAACACGACAAATTGGAAAACTAGAAAAACATAAGTTCTGGTTCGACCACATCGAGTGGCGAACCTGGAAAATAAACTTGGTTCGACCCTTAGCAAAGGGGCGAACCTAGAATATGGAAATGAAAAATTTTCATTCGACCAGAACATGCACATTCGACCCTGTGAAAGGGGCGAATGTGGGTACATTCGCCCAGGTTGAAGGGACGAATGTGGACTAGTATAAATACCAAACTTTGTCATTTTTCACCATTTCACAAACCCTAACCGTCTCAAAACACTCTCAAACGATTTTACTCATTAAGGAAGGAGTTTTTGCTCTTCTTTTTCATAATCTAACCTATCAACAACATCTAATCAAGAATCCAAGGTGTGTTCTTAATTCTAAACCTTGTTCAAGTATTTTAATTCGTTTTATCTAACCCTAAATTTCCAGATCTATTCTAAGGAAGTTTTTATTAATAAGAACCTTTTAAACATCTTTCTAAACCTAAACCCTATCATTAAACATAGATTTTCATATCAATAAACATATGTTAATTGTGTGTTATGTGATATTATGTATTGTTTAATGATTTGCTACTGTGCTAATGCTAGAAACATGATCTAGGGCTGCTATTGATGATAGTTTAGGAGTATAAAAGGTTATAATTAGATAGATGATGATATCAAGTCTAATTTGGGGATTTATTGAATCTAGGGCTTGCGCATGTTAGTATTATCAATAAAGCGATTGGGGGTTTTCAATTACATGATAAACTGAGCATTTTTTAGATGATTATGGATTGATATTGAAAAGTTTTCAAATTGGGTAAAGATTACATGCATGATGTGACACTTCCATAATCTTTGCCATTTTAGGAAAGGGCTGAAACGGATAGGTTTTTGGGCAAAATTGGTGGGGTTTTGTCGGGATAAGTTATTCATGCTTGACTGCAGTGTTTGGTAATGTTTCGGATGTTTTTGAAGCGTTTTGGGAAAAATAATCTGTCAGGGTCGAACCTGGGCACATTCGACCGGTCGAGTGGTCGAATGTGGAATCCCAGGGTCGAACCTGGACAGTTTGGTCGAACCTGTTAAGAACGGTCGAATGTGGCTTTTAAAGGGTCGAAAGAGGGTTAAAAACGGGCGAAGGAGGATTTAATCTTCTGGTTCGACCCTTCTGATTCAAAAATGAGATTTTTGATACAAACTAAGTGTTTTATGCTTGAACCTTGTGTGTAATCTATGTGTACTTGATTAGTTAGGGTAATGAGTCACCAACGGGATGTCGGGTCGGTCTAGTGTGTCGGTTAAACACTTAAACACGTTTTAAAACATACTTGGTTACGATCTGGACAATCGGGGACTAGATAACCTTATGGTTATTAGTCGAAACACTTATATGAACATTTTGATAGATCTCCGGTAGAGGGATTATCAAGGGCTTAGCATTTTACTATTTACCGAGGAACGCAATTTAAGGTGAGTTCATGGCCCCACTTTTATAGCTTTAACTTTTGGGGAGAAAACATGCGCTAAACTATTTTGGTAAAATATATGTCATACTATAGTTTTAACTTGCATTGCTATACGATCTTTTAAAGTCCCCGGGGAAAACCATGAATGTGCGGGGATGCACAACGGGGGAAGTGTGGATAGATCTATTGGGCGTGACCTGCCCCACTCGTCGGCTTGGAGGGCCGGGCGGGTGCATATTGTCTCGAATTGGTAACAATGGTATCATGCTGAACATTCGGGCTGAACATTGCTAAACATTGCTAAACGTGTCTAGTAATGGTTTTCCAATCGTAGTAGTAATAAAACATACGCCTAGCTAGCGTTCTTGGTAACATTAGTATAGTATGGACATGGTAACGCTTTGGTAACTATTTCGGTAACATATTGAACAAACCTGTGAACTCACCAGCATTATATATGTTGACGTCTTTTTGGCATGTTTTTCTCAGGTCGCTAAGATAGCATCGGTTGGAGTAGGCGCACGGGTCTGCACTGGCGTCTAGGCTTAGTAGCATATTTTAAATAAATGTTTTGAACATGTTGAAACACAGTTATGTAGTTGACTAAATTTTGAAATGCTTCCGCTATGGTTTAATGGTTTGATAACCAAGTTTTGAGTTTACGTATTTCATATAGTGTTGTTTATTGTGACCGTTGACTTGGATCCTGGTTTGTCATGCGCCTCGCGGTAAAACTCCGAAATGTGGAAATTTGAGGGTGTGACAGATTGGTATCAGAGCCAGGTTATAGTGAACTAGGACTGCATGTAGAGTCTGGTCTATAGCCGAGTCGCACACACTAGACGGTCACATACTTTGAGTCTATTAGTGGGATACGTACTAACTTTTTCGGGGTGTCCTTACATCATCATCATACTTCTTTGTTACATCATCCGCTTTTATTTGGGTTCTTACCTACTCTTGTCTTCTTCTTTGGGATTGAAGAAGGAGAGGCTGATTTGTTGACTCTTGCACACACATGCTTTCTTACACTTGCACCTATCATAACACGTTACTAGGCGACGATATTCGGTGACCGGAGTCTGGACTAGGAGTACATTTGGAGGACCATGTAGAGCAGTTTATCATTTCGGATGCACACGAAATAATAAACTGAAATGCATGAAAATACCGATGGACTTTGAGTTTAGATGTACAGTCCTGAATTTGTCCCTAAGTTAACTCTTGTGAATTTCTAGTGGTTGACACTAGAGGTGAATCTGAATCCCTCGATTTCTTGATTTGTTAGATCATGTCTGGTGCTCGCGGTGGTGGACGTCGTGGTGGCGGTGGTGGCCGTGCTGGCGGCGGTGGTCGTGGTAACATCAACATGACCCAAGCTGAACTGAATAACTTGTTACAGCAGCAAGTGAACATGGCTATGGCTAATTTCCAGGCTGGGATTAATTCCATGGGTGGTGAGTTGATTTCTGTCGACTTTGCCTCATTCTTGGGTGTCATGTTCTTTCGTTTGTGTTTTACTCGTGTATTGTGTTTCAGGTATCGCTGTCAACCCACCTCCACCTCAGTGCTCTTATAAGAAGTTTCGGGACTGTCAGCCCATAACTTCGCTGGGACTGAGGGAGCAGTGGGACTGCTCCGATGGTTGGAGAAGGTAGAATCTGTGTTCGTCATGTGTAACTGTCCCGCTGGGGACCGGGTTAAGTATGCTACTGCGACATTCGAGGGGCCTGCATTGTCGTGGTGGAATGCTACTGCCCAGAACATGGGATTGGGGGAGGCTATTGCTATGCCTTGGGCTGATTTTGTGCATCTGTTGAGGAGCGAGTACTGTCCGAGGGAGGAGGTACAGAAGTTGGAACATGAAGTCTGGAGTTACAAGATGGTTGGGTCCGAGATTGAAGAGTACACTGTGAGGAGGAACGAGCTGGCGGTGTTGTGCCCTGATTTGCACACACCTGAGTATAGGAGGATCGAGCACTATGTATTCGGGTTAGTGCCGGAGATTGCTGGATTGGTGGCTGTTGGGAATCTTCCCACTCTTGCTGAAGTCGTTCGATCAGCTCATCGGATGACTAACTTAAGGTGGCAGAGGGTGTTTTGCCTCCTAAGGGTACTACTATGAAGGTTTCTGATGGGAACAAGAGGAAGTGGGATAATGTGGGGAAGAGTGCCGTGCCAGCGCCATCTCAGCCGGCGAAGAAGTTTGATTCGACTGGGTCTTCTTCAGGGCAGAAGTCGGGAGGGTATGTTGGGAAGCATCCCAAGTGCAACAAGTGTGGTTATCACCATTTCTGGGAATTGTGATCGGGCTCGCTGTCATCGGTGCCATCAGTTGGGGCATCATGCTAGGGATTGCAGGGTGACACTTACCTCAACTCAGACTCCTGCTGCTACTCCTACTCCTGCTGCTCAGGGGACTCCAGGAAAGCAGGGGTGCTATAACTGTGGTGACACGGGACACTTCAAGCGTGAATGTCCTAAGCTGAAGTAGGGTGACAATGGAAGGGGCGGGAATGGTAACAGGAACAACGGGGGCGGAGGCAGGACTGCACGTGCTTTCGTCATTGTATCTGCAGAGGCTAGGCAGGATCCAGACATAGTTACCGGTACGTTCCTTCTTAATGATCGCTATGTTTCTGTCTTGTTTGATTCTGGTGCCGATAAGAGTTTCGTATCTATGGACATTAGTCGATTGATAGATATAGTACCCACACCTTCAGAGGCTAAGTACTTAATAGAATTGGCTGATGGTAAGAAAATCGAAGCGACACACACCCTTAGGGAATGCCATTTGGAACTGTCGGGTTTGTCTTTCCCCATTGACCTTATGCCGGTACCCCTAGGTAGTTTTGATGTCGTTGTCGGCATGGATTGGTTATCACTGTATCGTGCGGAGATCGTTTGTTTCGATAAGATTATTCGGATCTCTCTCCCTGATGGAGAGACTCTTTCGGTTCATGGCGAGAAAAGCGGTACTCCGCTGAGTATCATTTCTAGCATGAAAACCCGTAAGTACCTTCAGAAGGGTTGTTCGGCCATTCTGGCACTTGTTAACGTATCTACTGACGATGAGAAGAAGATCGAGGATATTCCGGTGGTTCGTGATTTTCCCGATGTGTTTCCTGATGATTTACCTGGTCTCCCTCCCCATCGTCAGGTTGAGTTTGGCATTGATCTTACTCCGGGTGCAGCTCCTATTGCCCGGGCTCTGTATCGTCTTGCACCTCCCGAGATGCAAGAGTTGTCCAGCCAGTTACAGGAACTCTTGGAAAAGGGTTTCATCCGACCGAGTTCTTCCCCGTGGGGAGCTCCTATTTTGTTTGTGAAGAAGAAGGACGAAAGTCTTCGCATGTGCATTGATTATCGTGAGCTGAACAAAGTGACCATCAAGAATCGTTATCCTCTCCCTCGCATTGATGATCTCTTTGACCAGCTCCAGGGCTCTAGTTACTACTCGAAGATTGATTTGCGGTCCGGTTATCACCAGTTGCGCGTCCGGGAAGCTGACATTCAGAAGACTGCTTTTCGCACTCGATATTGCCATTTTGAGTTCTTGGTCATGCCTTTTGGTTTCACTAACGCACCGGCGGTGTTCATGGACTTGATGAACCACGTTTGTAAGCCTTACCTTGATAAGTTCGTCATCGTGTTTATTAACGATATTCTGGTTTATTCTAAGAACAAGACGGATCATGAGGAACACCTACGGTTGGTCTTGGAACTTTTGAGATAGGAGCAGTTGTATGCTAAGTTCTCAAAGTGTGATTTTTGGTTACGTGAAGTTCAATTCCTAGGGCATGTGGTTAATGAACTGGGAATTCATGTCGATCCAGCTAAGATCGAAGCTATTAAAGACTGGGAAGCACCAAAGACGCCATTTGAGGTGCGGCAATTCCTAGGTCTTGCGGGTTACTATCGTCGTTTCATTGAGGGATTTTCGAAGATCGCTCAACCCCTCACCACTCTTACCCAGAAAGACTGAAAGTTTGACTGGGGTGAACCACAAGAATCAGCATTTCAGATGCTGAAGCTTAAATTTTGTTCTGCACCTATCTTATCTTTACATGAGGGTACGTGATGTGCTATGTATGGTCTAAAAATATAAACTAACCTAGACACCTAGTAATATAAAACAGACTCAACTAAACTAGACCACATGACAGGCAAATGTACCTATCAATACAGTACAGACTAAGTAAGTCCGAGTATCGAATCCACAGGACACAACAAGAAAACAAAACTAGACTCGACTAAGAGTTAAAATAAATGGTTTAAAAGTTGATTTTTGGTTTTTTAATAATTAAATAAAATAAATAAAGTAAATAAATAACATAAAAAGACAGCAATGATAACTGAGGAAAATATCAGGATAGGAAGGCAACTACCTAGGCCAAGAATCCTACATGCAAACTCACAACTCTCGGTAATGGAAAACTGAATGGATACCAGATTCTAAGGATAACTTAAGAAGCCCTAAGACGTGCTAGATCTCCTCCCGGTCTCACAAACACACCCCAAAGAATCCTAAGGAATAAAACACTGGCTATTTCGCTCGGATCACCTCCCGGTTTCACCTCACTAAGAATGTAAAGGTACTCTAATGACTCGATCACCTCCCGGTCTCTCTAATCACATTACACCCGAAGATGTAAAGTAGTAATTTAATTGGGTTAACTATGACTTGGAATTGCAAGAAACTAAAGACAACTAGGATAGGATCACCTTCCGGTCTCACCAAAAACCTAACACCTAAAGCTCTAGACAACCCAACATTCCATCACCTCCCGGTCTCAAAAATGGAAGAATACCTAAGTCCTTTAAATTCTCTAATCAAGTTCCTATGGCTTTCGGATCCAAAACCACAAACTAAGCTACAAGCACTAAGCAAGCAACCCTAATAATCTTCCAAACATGAAAGACATTCACTAAAACGTTTATGGAACTCTCAAAAATCATAAATTAGACTTAGGTACGCACGCACATCATAATAAACACCAACTAAATCGTTACCAAAACATTAACCATTCAAAAATAAATCCAAAACCGAGAGTATAAAATTAACATGTATTCATCATACAATCTAGGTAGCTTAAAAGGGTTAGCCAATAATATTCATGGAGAACGAGAAAAACATAGGTTCAAAACCACATAAATTCATGGTACCAATATTCATAGACACAAAGTAAATAAATATAAAAACTAAGACTTTTAGTGACCGAACCGAGCCTTCAATCTTGAACCCGAGCCTTCCTGATCTTCAATTAACCCTCTATTGGAATAAAGCTGCTCTTGTTGACCTCTTTTTTTTTGTGGCTGCTGCGGCGAGATGTTGTTCAAAATAATGTTCTGACCCTCACGAAAAATAATGTCTCAATTTATAATGTTTCCATCCCCCTCTTGTGCAGACCAAATTCCCCTTGAAATAATTGCCTGCGAGACATTGGCCCATAACCCAAGTCTTCTCATTTTATTATTATTATTATTATTATTATTATTATTATTATTATTATTATTATTATTATTATTATTATTACTACTATTATTATTAAGTAGTATAACTCTATGTTCCTGACTCGGATGTTCTTGGCTCGACTAAAGTTACTCGTTTAGGCTCCGACGTCCTCTCAAGTGTTCGCGTCTCGATTAAAATTCTTCGTTTAACGCTCCTTTTCCACGAACACCTATAAAATAATAAAATAAATAAATACATACTAAAACGACACGAAACAAATAAAAACCTAATAAAATATTATACAAAATACATAGGAAAAGAGATGTGTTTTGCAACACATCAATCATCCCCACACTTAAACTTTTTTCGTCCCCGAAAAAGACTGCAATGGAATCATAATCAGGACTCAAGGTTTCAAAAACTTTTAGGTTTATTAATTAAGATCTAATCACGCATCAACCAAAACTGTCGGTATTGTTGTCCACCTAAACCCAACCACCAGCTAATCAGGCCCCAATCATGTAAAGCAATTAAGTTCATATTTACAATCAATCTATGGGTCTCACACTCAAAATATCCAGCTTCACCTAATCCCACCTCAAGCTTTCGAAGCATAGGTTAAACCACATAGATTTACCAACCATTGCAAACTAAACTCCCTAATGTATTAGAAATTAAATTTATGATGGATGATGGATGAAGTTTATGAGCTTAGACACATTTGTTTTTTTTTTCATACCTAACCCAGAGGTTGTCTCAATCAGAGTCACCATCCCCAAGAGCGACAGCATGAGCTTCGGTATTTTTTTTTTCAACTTGACCTTGAGGGAGTTTCGATCAGAGGCTACTGTTTTTTTTTTTTTTTTTTTTTTTTTTTTTTTTTGTCTAGCTCAATTGATGGACATGTGGAATTTTTTTTTGGGCGCCACTTTTCACCGGATTTATTCTCATAAAAAGGATCAAGTGTGCCATTTAATTAATAATACATATGGGCTTTCAACCTACAGTGGTACCTCTAATTACTATCAGCGGTTTCAGTTCTACCGTTTCTCCTAAGATGAGAACCCACAAGATTTCATGATTTATTAAGGTATATTAAGAACAATCCTGGGACCTTTCTAAGCTAGCTGGACCTACCGACACATTTTAAGCAAACACGCTTTCAACCTATTTTTATTCTCATACATATAATATTTTGAATACCAAAAATCCCAATTTTACTATCATTTTCCATATAAAATGCACAAAAGATCAGGGACATTTTTCAAATTTCTTTTTTTTTCTGTTTTTTTTTGAAAATTTAAAATTTTTTTTTGGATTTTTATAATTTATGACTCAAACTACCTAAAAATAAAACGAAGTTTCCATCCCCACACTTAAACGACACATTGTCCTCAATGTGAGAGTGGAATAAAATAAAGTAGAAATAAAAAAATACAATAAAAAGGAACAGACTCCCCTGGATATAGGCAGTGTAGCTGCAAGCGATCTGAAGTTGTCCTTTTAAACCAAGCCGTATAGCATTTCATTCGCGGCCTTTGACTCAAACCTGACAAATAAAAACTAAAAGAAAATATAAAAACAAATGGTTGCCTTAAATGATTGTTGGGTCGTCCCCACCCGAATGGAGATTGAGTACGGGTGGCTAGATCCAAACCTGCAATAAAATATATTAGACAAACCATTGACTCAAAGCTGACTCTCTCTCCATCATCCCCACACTTGAAGGGAAGATATCCCCATAGTGGGTTAAGAGAAAACTGACTCAAAAAAAAATATAAAAGACTCTAAAAAAATACAGACTCAACCGACTCAATATACAAAACTGCAGGAAACGTACCTGGAAGGCAAGATGGTGGAATGTGGTGGGTGATGGTAAAATATGTGGTGAAATGGCGGTGAATGGTGGTGAAAGAAAACAGGGTGGAAAATATATTTTTTTCTAATCAAATCGCGCAACGTGAAGGACACTGGTGATCTCAACGCGCGTCGCGAGTGAATAAAGTATAACTTTCCGGGGTAATTACTGTTCGCATAAGACGAACAGGTCAGCCCAGGCTCTTCGCATTACACGAAGAACCTTTTTTCACAGAAAGTTAATCAAATTTAATGTTTAGAAAAAAAAAATCTTTTATTACCCAAACCTCCACAAAAAAAAATCCCAATCATATAAATATATAAATAAACATCCGGGATTCGCTCATGATGTGAGTTGTCCTTGCCAAACAAACACAAAAACCTGCAAAACAAAACAAACACAGACCGAAAACAAAGAAAAACATCTAATCCTAGAACTCTACAAACTCTACAACTTGGATGCATCCAAGTGTGCCTATGCATCAATCACTCTAGCATCGGGTGGCTTCTCCTTGCAATACGAACCACCCCAGAAATTAAACACCTTCAACACTTCTTCCTTTCTCTCGGGTTCTTTCCTATTCCTATACCTACCCGGTAAATTCATCCACCAATTCACAGCACTTACCGTCTCTTTCTCCTTCTCTTTTCTCCTCCTACTCTCAATCTCCTTAGGGATTAATTTCTCCAACTCATGATCTAGATGATCACCTATAGCCTGTAACTCATCTGAAAAATCTCCTCTCATCCTAGGCTTAATCCCAAACTCAACCTGCTCTTCCCCCACACTTATGCTCAACTTACCCTCACCCATGTCTACTACAGCTCTAGAAGTAGCCAAGAAAGGACGACCTAAAATCAATGGCACGACATCATCCTCAGGCATATCTAACACTACGAAATCCACAGGAAACACGAACTTGTCCACCTTAACTAAAAGATTCTCAATAATACCACGAGAGAATTTGGTGGACTTGTCCGCCAGCTGGATGTACATGCGGGTGGGCTTAAGTTCTCCTAGGTCTAGTTGCTTAAAAATGGAGTATGGCATTAAATTAACACTAGCACCTAGGTCAGCAAGAGCATTCTTAATGGACAGGTCACCTATGGAACATGGAATGATAAAACTACCAGGATCATCCATCTTAACTGGCAGCTTATTCTGCAAGACTGCAGAACACTCCTCACTCAAACTAACATGTGAAAGTTCCTCAAGCTTTTTCTTATTAGCCATGATGTTCTTGAGGAACTTAACATATTTAGGCATGCTCTGGAGGATTTCTATGAAGGGTAGGTTCACCTTAAGTTGCTTAATAAGTTCAATAAATTTATCATATTGGTGATCTATCTTATTCTGCAACAACCTACCTGGATAAGGAGCAGTGGGCTTATACACTCTAGTGGGCTCTACCTGCCTCTCACTCTCTCTATCCACCACTACTCTCTCAGAAGGATCCTCACTGCTAGACACAGGACTGGATGTAGCTACTTTAGAAGGTGTCCTAGAAGGTGTCTCTAACTCTATCTCCTCGTCTACCGGTTCCTCTTCGTCCTCAACCGGTATCTCTACTCTCTCAGTCACAACCCTGCCACTATGAGTGCTCACAGCCATCGCTGTACCCTTAGGGTTCTCCTCAGTGTTACCAGGGAAAGTACCAGGTGACCTAACAGAGAGTTTCTGTGAAATATCTCCTACTTTTCTCTCTAGGTCTAACAAAGTATTCTGCTGGTTCCTAAGCATTAGGTCATGCTCCTCAAGTTTCTGAGTGGTGTGCTAGTTTTTTGCAACCAGCTGAGTGAGCATCTAACTCTGACTAGCTATCATCTCCTCTATCATCTTCAAACTAGAACCTGAACTATCACCTATGTCTCCTCTATCAGACCTCCATCCAGAATTAGATTGGTTCCTCCACCCGAGTTATAATTATTACCATTTCCCCAGTTAGAACTACCCAAATAATCTACATGCTCACGGTTTCCTACTGGGCAGTCTATGGTGTTGTGTCCACCCCTACAAATCTCACACTTGCGTGCACTCATCTTAAGCTCTTTAACCTCTCTCGCTAAAGCCTCTATAGCAGCAGCCATACTAGTCTCAGGAGTGACCTGATGAACACCTCTTGTAGTGGAGGAGGTAGTCCTAGTAACTGGGATGGAATCTCCGTGGGCTGGGGTCTGCTGTTCAGCTAGAGCAAAACTCTCAAACATGTCCTTACACTCATCAGGGTCTTTTTTTATCCATAATGTGTCCCCCAGCAGCAGTGTTAAACATCTGCCGCGTAGCATAAGTAAGACCATTGTAGAATTTCTCTACAAGGGCCCAATCAGAAAGTCCATGCTGGGGACACTTGTTCAACAAAGTGTTGAACCTCTCCCAGGCCAAGTGGTATGGCCCGTCTGGATCCATTCGGAACGAGTGGATCTGATCCCTAATGCGAGCGACCTTAGAAGGAGGATAATATTTTTTCAGAAACTTGGTCTTCAAGTCTTCCCAGGTAGTGATGGAATCCTGTGGAAGAGTATCCAACCAAGTGGCAGCACGCCCAGACAGAGAAAATGGAAAAACTCTAAGATAGATCGTGTTTGGGGTGACACCTGTCAGACCAAAGGTGTCACAAATGCGCACAAAACGGGACAGATGGCCTGGAGCATCCTCATCATCCAGGCCATTGAACTGGGCGGTATGGGCGATGGTGTTGATGACGTGTGAGGGAATCTGCCAAGTGTGGTTATTGGGCATGGCAGTCTGAGTAATGGGAGTTCTCACTCCCGTGGCTCCCTCACAGGCCATTTGGTGGACAGTACGTCTAGGTGGTTGAGTGTCGCCCATGATAGTAGCAGGCAGAGAAAAACGTACCTTTTTGGTTCGATTGATAGCACGACGTAGTTCCCTTCGAATGTCAGCAATGTCTCGCTCAGGCTTTGGTATGATCGGCTCAGATGGTCCCTGCGAACGAGTACGTGGCATAAAACTGCAAGACAGATAGAAAAAAAATGTGTAAAGAAGAACAAAGATAAATTAAATATAAACAACAAATAAAAAAAAACACAAAAAGAAAATAAAAACCTAAGACTCTCTAGACACACTAAAAAAAACAAAAAGACTCAAATACGACCAATTAATCAGTGGAGTCCTAATCAAAGCTAGTTTCGCAATCGCCAAGTGTCCCCGGCAACGGCGCCAAAAACTTGATGTGCTATGTATGGTCTAAAAATATAAACTAACCTAGATACCTAGTAATATAAAACAGACTCAACTAAACTAGACCACACGACAGGCAAGTGTACCTATCAATGCAGTACAGACTAAGTAAGTCCGAGTATCGAACCCACAGGACACAACAAGAAAACAAAACTAGACTCGACTAAGACTTACATAAATGGTTTAAAAGTTGAATTTTGGTTTTTTAATAATTAAATAAAATAAATAAAGTAAATAAATAAGATAAAAAGACAGCAATGAAAACTGAGGAAAATATCAGGATAGGAAGTCAACTACCTAGGCCAAGAATCCTACATGCAAACTCACAACTCTCGGTAATGGAAAACTGAATGGATACCAGATTCTAAGGATAACTTAAGAAGCCCTAAGACGTGCTAGATCTCCTCCCGGTCTCACCAACACACCCCAAAGAATCCTAAGGAATAAAACACTGGCTATCTAGCTCGGATCACCTCCCGGTCTCACCTCACTAAGAATGTAAAGGTACACTAATGACTCGATCACCTCCCAGTCTCTCTAATCACATTACACCCGAAGATGTAAAGGAGTAATTTAATTGGGTTAACTATGACTTGGAATTGCAAGAAACTAAAGACAACTAGGATAGGATCACCTCCCGGTCTCACCCAAAACCTAACACCTAAAGCTCTAGACAACCCAACATTCCATCACCTCCCGTTCTCAATAATGGAAGAATACCTAAGTCCTTTAAATTCTCTAATCAAGTTCCTATGGCTTTCGGATCCAAAACCACAAACTAAGCTACAAGCACTAAGCAAGCAACCCTAATAATCATCCAAACATGAAAGACATTCACTAAAACGTTCATGGAACTCTCAAAAATCATAAATTAGGCTTAGGTACGCACGCACATCATAATAAACACCAACTAAATCGTTACCAAAACATTAACCATTCAAAAATAAATCCAAAACCGAGAGTATAAAATTAACATGTATTCATCATACAATCTAGGTAGCTTAAAAGGTTTAGCCAATAATATTCATGGAGAACGAGAAAAACATAGGTTCAAAACCACATAAAGTCATGGTACCAATATTCATAGACACAAAGTAAATAAATATAAAAACTAGGACTTTTAGTGACCAAACCGAGCCTTCAATCTTGAACCCGAGCCTTCCTGATCTTCAATTAACCCTCTATTGGAATAAAGCTGCTCTTGTCGACCTCTTTTTTTTTGTGGCTGCTGCGGCGAGATGTTGTTCAAAATAATGTTCTGACCCTCACGAAAAATAATGTCTCAATTTATAATGTTTCCATCCCCCTCTTGTGCAGACCAAATTCCCCTTGAAATAATTGCCTGCGAGACATTGGCCCATAACCCAAGTCTTCTCATTTTATTATTATTATTATTATTATTATTATTATTATTATTATTATTATTATTATTATTATTATTATTAAGTAGTATAACTCTATGTTCCCGACTCGGGTGTTCTTGGCTCGACTAAAGTTACTCGTTTAGGCTCCAACGTCCATGACCACCTGCTCTCAAGTGTTCGCGTCTCGATTAAAATTCTTCGTTTAACGCTCATTTTCCACGAACACATATAAAATAATAAAATAAATAAATACATACTAAAACGACACGAAACAAATAAAAACCTAACAAAATATTATACAAAATACATAGGAAAAGAGATGTGTTTTGCAACACATCAGTATGGATGACTTCGTTGTGTACTGTGACGCTTCTATTCGTGGTCTCGGTTGTGTGTTGATGCAACGCGGGAAGGTTATTGCCTATGCTTCTCGTCAACTCAAGGTTCATGAGAAGAACTACACTACTCATGACTTGGAATTGGGTGCGGTGATCTTTGCGTTGAAAATCTGGAGACATTACTTGTACGGTACCAAGTGTGAAGTATACCCCGATCAAAAGAGTCTTCAGCATATTTTCGACCAGAAGGTGTTAAACATGCGGCAGCGTTGCTGGGTTAAACTCCTGAACGATTATGACTGTGCTATCAAATACTATCTTGGCAAGGCGAACGTTGTGGCGGACGCCTTGAGCAGGAAGAAGTCTGTGAATCCTCATCGTGTTCGAGCCTTACAGCTCACCATTCATTCCTCATTGCCTGACCGAACCCGTTCTGCACAGTTGGAAGCTTTGAAGGAGGAGAACCTTATAGCTGAAACTATGCACAGTGCTGACAAGCATCTTGAATTCAGGACCGATGGCTCACACTATTTTGCGGGACGTGTTTGGGTTCCCTTGTTCGGGGGATTACGCGAGCTTGTCTGGGATGAAGCTCACAAATCCCGGTATTCTATTCACCCTGGCTCCGATAAGATGTATCAGGATTTGAAGATACTTTATTGGTGGTCAAACATGAAGGCTGATATAGCTTCATATGTCAGCAAATGCTTGACTTGTGCTAAAGTCAAGGTGGAGTATCAGAGGCCGTCTGGTCTGCTGCAACAACCAGAGGTTCCAGAATGGAAGTGGGAGCGAATCACGATGGATTTTGTCACCAAACTACCAAGGTCACCTAGTGGTTATGATATGATCTGGGTGATTGTTGACCGGTTAACAAAATCAGCACGTTTCATACCTATTAAGGAAACCGACGGACTCGAGCGGTTGGCTCGACTTTACCTTAAGGAGGTGGTTGCTCGGCACGGGGTGCTTGTTTCTATTATTTCTGATCGTGATTCTCGTTTTGCTTCGCATTTCTGGAAGGCTCTGCACAAGGCTTTGGGTACTCAGTTGGATATAAGTACGGCTTATCATCCGCAAACTGATGGACAGAGCGAGCGGACGATTCAAACCTTGGAAGACATGCTTCGGGCATGTGTTATCGATTTTGGCAAAAGCTGGGAGATCCACCTACCGTTGGTAGAGTTCTCCTACAACAACAGCTATCACTCTAGTATCAAGGCAGCTCCGTTCGAGGCTCTCTACGGACGGAAATGTCGATCACCTCTTTGTTGGGCCGAGTTGGGCGAGAGCCAGCTCACTGGTCCGGAACTTGTGTACGAAACTTCGGAGAAAATAGTACAAATTCGTAACCGTTTGGCTGCTGCGCGGGATCGTCAGAAGAGCTATGCCGATCGCCGTCGCAAACCTTTGGAGTTCCAGGTTGGGGACAAGGTACTTCTGAAAGTTTCACCATGGAAGGGCGTTATACGCTTTGGAAAGTGTGGCAAGCTTAACCCTCGTTATGTCGGACCGTTCGCAATCCTGGAACGGATTGGACCGGTGGCATAGAGACTTGACTTACCGGCGGAGCTCGGTAGTGTTCACAACGTCTTCCATGTGTCTAACTTAAAGAAGTGTTTGGCTGATGAATCTCTTATTGTACCACTGGAAGAGATCAAGGTCGACGATCGTCTTCGCATTGTGGAGGAACCTGTCGAGATCCTCGACTACAAGATTCGTAGCATTCGTCGGAGTAAAATCCGCATCGTCAAAGTTCGTTGGAACTCGAATCGTGGACCGGAGTTCACATGGGAACGGGAGGATCAGATGAAAGCTAAACATCCTCATCTTTTTCCGAAACGCGCCTTCGAATCGAGGCATGTTACTGCTGAAGCTAAATGAATCTCGGGTCGGGATTCCTTCAAACGTGGGGATGATGTGACATCCGGTAAATTTTCTTTTCGTTTCATTCTTTCTGTCTCTTTCATTTTTGGGCTTTGCACAATTTTCGGGACGAAAATTCTTTTAACGTGGGGATGATGTGACACCCGACATATTTGGTTTAAACATTTTAGTAACATCTAAGTCTACCTTAGCGGGAAACGTTTATAAACGGACTTAACTAGGTTAGTTGAGTCGGGTCAAGTTAGGATTGTTCGGGGTTCAATGATCTGGAGGATCATTGGGAGTCGTTTTGGGAATACACTAGTACCGGGTCCCGTTGTTGGTGAAATTACATAAACTAATTAAGTGTATGTGTAGATTAATTGTTGTGTGGTGGATTATATGCATAGATGTGTTTAAACGATGTGTAGATAATCATCCACGCTTAAATATGTTAAAACTAGACTAAGGTTGCATGCTTATATGTTAAGGTGCATTAAAATGCGTTAAACACGACAAATTGGAAAACTAGAAAAACATAAGTTCTAGTTCGACCACATCGAGTGGGCGAACTTGGAAAATAAACTTGGTTCGACCCTTAGCAAAGGGGCGAACCTGGAATGTGGAAATGAAAAAGTTTCATTCGACCAGAACATGCACATTCGACCCCGTGAAAGGGGCGAATGTGGGTACATTCGCCCAGGTAGAAGGGGCGAATGTGGACTAGTATAAATACCAAACTTTGTCATTTTTCACCATTTCACAAACCCTAACCGTCTCAAAACACTCTCAAACAATTTTACTCATTAAGGAAGGAGTTTTTGCTCTTCTTTTTCATAATCTAACCTATCAACAACATCTAATCAAGAATCCAAGGTGTGTTCTTAATTCTAAACCTTGTTCAAGTATTTTAATTTGTTTTTATCTAACCCTAAATGTCCAGATCTGTTCTAAGGAAGTTTTTATCAATAAGAACCTTTTAAACATCTTTCTAAACCTAAACCCTATCATTAAACATAGATTTTCATATCAATAAACATATGTTAATTGTGTGTTATGTGATATTATGTGTTGTTTAATGATTTGCTACTGTGCTAATGCTAGAAACATGATCTAGGGCTGCTATTGATGATAGTTTAGGAGTATAAAAGGTTATAATTAGATAGATGATGATATCAAGTCTAATTTGGGGATTTATTGAATCTAGGGCTTGTGCATGTTAGTATTATCAATAAACCGATTGGGGGTTTTCATTTACATGATAAACTGAGCATTTTTTAGATGATTATGGATTGATATTGAAAAGTTTCCAAATTGGGTAAAGATTACATGCATGATGTGACACTTCCATAATCTTTGCCATTTTAGGAAAGGGCTGAAACGGATAGGTTTTTGGACAAAATTGATGGGGTTTTGTCGGGATAAGTTATTCATGCTTGACTGCAATGTTTGGTAATGTTTCAGGATGTTTTCGGATGTTTTTGAAACGTTTTGGGAAAAATAATCTGTCAGGGTCGAACCTGGGCACATTCGACCGGTCGAGTGGTCGAATGTGGAATCCCAGGGTCGAACCTGGACAGTTTGGTCGAACCTGTTAAGAACGGTCGAAGGTGGCTTTTAAAGGGTCGAAGGAGGGTTAAAAACGGGCGAAGGAGGATTTAATCTTTTGGTTCGACCCTTCTGATTCAAAAATGAGATTTTTGATACAAACTAAGTGTTTTATGCTTGAACCTTGTGTGTAATCTATGTGTACTTGATTAGTTAGGGTAATGAGTCACCAACGGGATGTCGGGTCGGTCTAGTGTGTCGGTTAAACACTTAAACACGTTTTAAAACATACTTGGTTACGATCTGGACAATCGGGGACTAGATAACCTTATGGTTATTAGTCGAAACACTTATGTGAACATTTTGATAGATCTCCGGTAGAGGGATTATCAAGGGCTTAGCATTTTACTATTTACCGAGGAACGCAATTCAAGGTGAGTTCACGGCCCCACTTTTATAGCTTTAAGTTTTGTGGGAGAAAACACGCGCTAAACTATTTTGGTAACATATGTCATACTATAGTTTTAACTTGCATTGCTATACGATCTTTTAAAGTCCCGGGGGAAAACCATGAATGTGCGGGGATGCACAACGGGGGAAGTGTGGATAGATCTATTGGGCGTGACCTGCCCCACTCGTCGGCTTGGAGGGCCGGCGGGTGCATATTGTCTCGAACTGGTAGCATTGGTATCATGCTGAACATTGATAAACATTGCTAAACGTGTCTAGTAATGGTTTTCCAATCGTAGTAGTAATAAAACATACGCCAAGCTAGCGTTCTTGGTATGTAACACCCCAACCGATGGTGGAATCATCGAGGTGTCACGTAGTGACGATTGTTCAAAAGCTCATGGTACTAAAATGTAAATATTTGATTATTGAATATTGTTTTACAACATGTGAAAATAAATAGACAACAACAATTGAGATAGTTGATTTATTTAGTCTAAGTCCAAAGTCCTATGTGAAGCGTCAAGCAGCTTGTCCTGAAACATGCACGAAATTAATTTTGTCAACATATGATGTTGGTGAGTACTACCTAGCTTTGTACATGTAGTATAGGTTTTGAAAAGTAGTACAATTCATGTGTCTAGTATCACCAAGGCATTATGTAAACACGCAAGTAACCAAACAAGACAAAGATCAAATGTAAAGTTGATAAGATGAAATTGATAATGAGCACCCTAACACGTGTCAAGTCTAAAAGAGCACCATAACATAAGTTATGTCTAAATGAGCACCGTAACATAAATTACGTCTATATGTAAAGAGCACCATAACATAAGTTATGTCTAGATGTATGATTTTGTATGTAAGCTACGTTCATGTTCAAACATAAGCACAAAGATAAACAAGACACGTATATGAATTGTAAATGAATAAAAATGTATGTGTAAATGAATATGAAGGTTTTGTATACTTGTGCATGAATCACCCCAAAAGTTGTAAAAGTGAAAAAGGGGATAAGTAATATTCACAGTGTGCGTAGGGATTTGATCCTATCGAACGATGAGTGTTTAATAATAAAGATCCCAAACGATTTAACCTAAAGGAATAATAATTTATAAGATAATGAAGCTTAAAATCTAAGGTATCGAGGATTGGGTTCTTAGGGTTTATAGATTAAAATTTGGGGATTTTCAGGGTTTTTGAATTAAACCCTAATTGGTTTTAATTAAGAGTGAAAATAAGTAATAAATAAAATAAATATAAAAATTTCAGGTAAGTTTTATTTTGAGATAAAGAATATATTTCAGAATTTATAAATCTCAAAATTTTGATATTCCTTATATCGATTTATTATTATTAATAATGAAATAATTAAAATAAAATTTAATTGAATCAAATCAATTAAATATACATAACTTGTAGAAATGGGTAAATATAATATTTTTATAGAAGATAAAATTAGCATAAGGTTTTATATGGTTAGGAATAATTCCACAAAAAATTTTAGTATTAAAATGATTTAAAATGAATTTCTTATGAATTAATTATGATTTAAACAAAATAAATACATTAAAAATAATTAATAAATATTTTTCTGGAAAATAAAATTATAAACATAAACTTTAGAGTTTTGTGAAGCTATGATAATTTTTATAAAAATTTTGGAGTATGTTTGCTATTTTTAATAATTAATAGTATTTATATAGGATATTATTTGTATAAAAAGAAGAAAACTAGAACAAATAACAAAACTATCACACAGATTCGGCCCTTAAGGGGCTCGAACCTGAGATCTTTTGCAGTGGAGAAACGCCACAGACCAACTGATCTAGACGATTTGTTGTGATTAAATCTGTTCTACAAATCTTTTATATAATATCCTGAATCCATCAGTTTCCCCAAATTATCTAATATAAACCCTAGTTCCTACTCAACTCAATTGACCTTGAAATCGATATAGTTAACAAACAGATGTTTAGGGCTTTGAATCCCCAACAAAAACCGATTCAGAATCATATAAAATCAAAGGTTAAGGTGTACCGAAAGATAGTGAAACCCGAGCACCCAATAGCGGCCAAAGAAGCTTCAAAATCAAGGGTTGTTAGTCTTTGAAAGTGAGGGGTTATATGGGGTTATTGTTAGTCGCTGTTTACAGGGATGATGTGCAGATTAGATTGTGTCATGGCAGCGTTTATATATGATTTCGTATTCAAGTTATTTAGGAATGTTCATAATGGTAATTACTCGCTAATTGACAGCTGAATCATGGTCTTTACGCGTGGGATTATTTTAGGCAAAAGGAATAGATTGCGTCGCGGTGATTGCGCGCCTAATTCCTGTGTTGTCGGGTCTGCAGCGAGTGAAAAGGAAGGAGGAGAGGGACGGTTTGTTTGTGTATATAGGGTTTATAAATCTAAAGTCTTACAATAATTAGCATGTGGCCTAGTGGTGGTGTGCGTGTGATGATTCGGCACAGACTCCGGTTCGAGTCTGTGCAGCAGCAGGAAATTCTTTTTATTTTTTTTAAACAGAGGGGGAGAAGGAGAAGGGAGTTGGGCCGGTTATGTTGGGCTCAATACTTGGGCTCCGAAAATTAGGATTAATAAGGGTGGGTTTGGTTTGGGTTTAAAGGTTATGGAAATGGTTATGGATAAGGTTTCTAAAAATGAGTTTTATGGATTACATATATATTTTTTTATAACAAATAAAATGAATTATTAGTATTATTATTATTATTATATACAAAAATAAAAATCGAATAAAAAGAAAAGTGACGGATGTCACAGCATCCCCTACTTTTAGAAACTTCGTCCCGAAGTTATTAGAAACATAGGGTTATGGATGTTTGGGTAAAAATTAAGATAACCGTGGTTTGGAAAATTTGAATGATTTTGGATAATAGGTTTGATAGGTGTGAGTTAAGGATTGGATTAGGTTTGTCTCAAATAATAAGAATCTAGTAAATCACTAAATTTCAAGTTTTAGGAATCCTAAAATAAACGTACGAGTTGATTGACTATAGAAAGACCAAATGAACTACCAAGTAACTAGAGTTTGTTCCTGGTCCGACTTCCACTCTCACTTTCATAGCATCATTAGTGTTTATATATAGGGTGTACCGCAGCTAACCCACCACACCTTTGATACCTTGAAAACGTACTGGACGCCTACCAAAAACTCTAATAGAATTTCACACCACCTTAACGTACCTGTAAATTCATGATTACGTTCCGGACCGGAATCATCAATTTACCTTACATTAGGGTTTTATGTCCTTCTATGATCCTAATCTAACACACATTAAGGCAAATAAGTTCCACAAGAAGATGACACAACAAACACGTTGGGTTACAATGAGACGTTATCAATGAAATGAGGCTATGTAATAATGAGGTCAATTGCATTGGTTTGCAACGACTTGCAAGCATAATAAAATTTACGTATGGGCTACCACTCACCCGAGGAGCCCTTTAAGTGAAATGTTTGTCTGAGTTGAGTGGATAATGTAGTAATTGTCTTTCATAGATCAACATACAAATTGATAATACACACATGCAAGCAAGTTTATAAGTACGACAATCATTTATCTTAGTGGCCTATAGGAATAGTTTATGAGTATCATGAATAATTAAATGTTCAAAGGATAGTCAAATTAAGGGAAAAATCAAGTTTCATATAACAACAATGATGTTTTTAGAAAAGCTCTGTAGGATCAAGTATCAAGTTTTTGTAGTTTGATTTTTCATGGGAAACCAGTCCAAATGTTTCAAATAAATGTAAGGTAGAGTCTTTAAGCTTCTATGATTAAAATAAATGTATCCAAGTATGATAAATTTCCAACCTGCGTTCGTACAGAATAGTATGCAAGGAATTTCTAGATGTTATACGCTTATGAGTATGACACAATTGGGTACAAAATGATAATAGGGTTAAGAAAATGAAAACACAAGTATTGAATTCTCGAGTCTTAAGAAGATTCCATCCATGGCTTAGCCAGTGGGATTAGCGTCACCCTGACCGTTTGCTTCGTTGATATTGATATTGAAAGCTCGTCCATGTGCCACATTATTCAATTCAGGGCATCGAGGTCGCATGTGGTTAGGGTCTCCACAATTATAACATACCCGGTCGTTAGTAATCGGCAGTGGTTCCTGGGCAGCTGTTTGGTGATTATCTTGTGTCCTAACCGTTACACGACAAGTAGTGACAAAGTGTCCAAACCATCCACATCTAGTGCATTGATGACATGGAAGATTTGCATGGTGATGATACTTGCAAGTGTTGCATTGAGGATGGATTCCCGTGTAGGCTTTCTTGATAGGGGGTTGAGTCACAGGATCAACAACATGGTTCTGATTATCACCCATTCGCTTTTTAGGAAGAAGTAGTGGCAGCCTTTGCTAAAACAGTCTTAGATCGTTCAACAGCATTGGTGGTTTTCTCAGTATTCGTCTTGGTGCCCTTCCTAACCAAGTTTCCTTTCCTTACATGTTTGTCTGTTAAAGTGGCTGCAAGCTGAATGGCTTCCTCTACCATAGTGGATTTGCCTCCAGTGACAACATCTTGAATCAGGTCAGGTAATCCCTCGATATATTTCTCGATTGATCGAGAGACCGGGGTGACCATGTGTGGAACCAATATGCTAAGTTCATGATATCGAGTATTATACGCAAGATTCTCACCGCTGTCTTGTTTGAGCTCACGAAACTCATCCTCCAGTTTCCTGATTTCGTTCCTAGGGCAGAATTTGGCGATCATGAGTTCCTTAACCTCCGCCCAAGACAAAGATAATGCAACTTCAGCGCCCCGATTGCACTTTTTGCCATTCCACCAGGTTAACGCCCCCTTTTGAAGGACACTAGTAGCATAGCGAACGCGGAGTTCATCAGGACACTCGCTGTTCACAAAGGTGCCCTCCTCACCAGTGAATTTTGTGGGGTTGCAGGAGTTAAAGTGTTTGAAAGTGCACCGAAAGTGAGTCGCACCCCCTGTGTTGGCACTGTTACTATTCTGGGTTATCTCACTGACAAGGTTTGGGATCACTGCAGCAATTTGCTCAGCGACTAAAGATGCGAGGCGACGATCAGAACGTTGTCCAGGAGCACGAATAGTGCGTTGGCTGGCATCACGGAGCATGCGGCGAGCAGACATCTATGAGGTAGTCAATGAATAAGCATGAGATTAGAAAATGTAAGTGTATATCCGTACATATGATTATGAAAGTATGAACTTGTAAACAATATATCATGAAATGAAATATAGTTTATGAAACGAGAGAGTATTATTGAAAAGCTTGCATAAAAATGCTTGGAGTGCCCTCGTCTAGCTGCAAGGCCCAACAAGAACGTTGACTTTTCAAAGGAATTGAACCCAATGGTGATCAAAGAAGACATGCTTTAGCCTATAAGTGGACACTCACTCCAGGAATCCCCAGGTAAGCATAACAGGTCCGTTATTGGATTTATGCGCTATGCTTGCCTATGCCAGAAAACCCAGTGTACAGGCATCCACCCTTCCAGATTGCACGTGTTCTATCACACTCATTAAAGCTCAACAACTTTGAAGGAGCAAAATAAGGGTAGGCATTATGCCTAATAGTGTCTTCATGAAAGGGACTGCTCTCGTCCCATGATGATGTAAACTTCCCACTAACTGTAGAACACTATCTCTATGCACCATGATGAAAGATGAGAAGAATGGAGAGAGAGAAGAAGGGAAAGAGAGAGAAAGGAAAGTAGAGGGAGATGAGGGGTAAGGTAATTTAGGAAATATTATGCATGAAAGTTGAAGTTCGGTTATAGTCTAGGCCATTTTATCTAATAACCTAGTTCCCTATAACCATGGCTCTGATACCAATCTGTAACACCCCAACCGATGGCGGAATCATTGAGGTGTCACGTAGTGACGATTGTTCAAAAGCTCATGGTACTAAAATGTAAATATTTGATTATTGAATATTGTTTTACAACATGTGAAAATAAATATACAACAACAATTGAGATACTTGATTTATTTAGTCTAAGTCCAAAGTCCTATGTGAAGCGTCAAGCAGCTTGTCCTGAAACATGCACGAAAATAAATTTTGTCAACATATGATGTTGGTGAGTACTACCTAGCTTTGTACATGTAGTATAGGTTTTGAAAAGTAGTACAATTCATGTGTCTAGTATCACCAAGGCATTATGTAAACACGCAAGTAACCAAATAAGACAAAGATCAAATGTAAAGTTGATAAGATGAAATTGATAATGAGCACCCTAACACGTGTCAAGTCTAAAAGAGCACCATAACATAAGTTATGTCTAAATGAGCACCGCAACATAAGTTACGTCTATATGTAAAGAGCACCATAACATAAGTTATGTCTAGATGTATGATTTTGTATGTAAGCTACGTTCATGTTCAAACATAAGCACAAAGATAAACAAGACACGTATATGAATTGTAAATGAATAAAAATGTATGTGTAAATGAATATGAAGGTTTTGTATACTTGTGCATGAATCACCCCAAAAGTTGTAAAAGTGAAAAAGGGGATAAGTAATACTCACAGTGTGCGTAGGGATTTGATCCTATCGAACGATGAGTGTTTAATAATAAAGATCCCAAACGATTTAACCTAAAGGAATAATAATTTATAAGATAATGAAGCTTAAAATCTAAGGTATCGAGGATTGGGTACTTAGGGTTTATAGATTAAAATTTGGGGATTTTCAGGGTTTTTGAATTAAACCCTAATTGGTTTTAATTAAGAGTGAAAATAAGTAATAAATAAAATAAATATAAAAATTTTAGGTAAGTTTTATTTTGAGATAAAGAATATATTTCAGAATTTATAAATCTCAAAATTTTGATATTCCTTATATCGATTTATTATTATTAATAATCAAATAATTAAAATAAAATTTAATTGAATTAAATCAATTAAATATACATAACTTGTAGAAATGGTTAAAAATTATATTTTTATAGAAGATAAAATTAGCATAAGGTTTTATATGGTTAGGAATAATTCCACAAAAAATTTTGGTATTAAAATGATTTAAAATGAATTTCTTATGAAATAATTATGATTTAAACAAAATAAATACAATAAAAATAATTAATAAATATTTTTCTGGAAAATGAAATTATAAACATAAACTTTAGAGTTTTGTGAAGCTATGATAATTTTTATAAAAATTTTGGAGTATGTTTGCTATTTTTAATAATTAATAGTATTTATATAGGATATTATTTGTATAAAAAGAAGAAAACTAGAACAAATAACAAAACTATCACACAGATTCGGCCCTTAAGGGGCTCGAACCTGAGATCTTTTGCAGTGGAGAAACGCCACAGATCAACTGATCTGGACGATTTGTTGTGATTAAATCTGTTCTACAAATCTTTTATATAATATCCTGAATCCATCAGTTTCCCCAAATTATCTAATATAAACCCTAGTTCCTACTCAACTCAATTGACCTTGAAATCGATATAGTTAACAAACAGATGTTTAGGGCTTTGAATCCCCAACAAAAACCGATTCAGAATCATATAAAATCAAGGGTTAAGGTGTACCGAAAGATAGTGAAACCCGAGCACCCAATAGCGGCCAAAGAAGCTTCAAAATCAAGGGTTGTTAGTCTTTGAAAGTGAGGGGTTATATGGGGTTATTGTTAGTCGCTGTTTACAGGGATGATGTGCAGATTTGATTGTGTTATGGCAGCGTTTATATATGATTTCGTATTCAAGTTATTTAGGAATGTTCATAATGGTAAGTACTCGCTAATTGACAGCTGAATCATGGTCTTTACGCGTGGGGTTATTTTAGGCAAAAGGAATAGATTGCGTCGCGGTGATTGCGCGCCTAATTCCTGTGTTGTCAGGTCTGCAGCGAGTGAAAAGGAAGGAGGAGAGGGACGGTTTGTTTGTGTATAAAGGGTTTATAAATCTAAAGTCTTACAATAATTAGCATGTGGCCTAGTGGTGGTGTGCGTGTGATGATTTGGCACAGACTCCGGTTCGAGTCTGTGCAGCAGCAGGAAATTCTTTTTATTTTTTTTTTAAACAGAGGGGAGAAGGAGAAGGGAGTTGGGCCGGTTATGTTGGGCTCAATACTTGGGCTCCGAAAATTAGGATTAATAAGGGTGGGTTTGGTTTGGGTTTAAAGGTTATGGAAATGGTTATGGATAAGGTTTCTAAAAATGAGTTTTATGGATTACATATATATATATATTTTTATAACAAATAAAATGAATTATTAGTATTATTATTATTATATACAAAAATAAAATAGAATAAAAAGAAAAGTGACGGATGTCACAGCATCCCCTACTTTTAGAAACTTCGTCCCGAAGTTATTAGAAACATAGGGTTATGGATGTTTGGGTAAAAATTAAGATAACCGTGGTTTGGAAAATTTGAATGATTTTGGATAAGAGGTTTGATAGGTGTGAGTTAAGGATTGGATTAGGTTCGTCTAAAAAAAAATGAACAACTCTAATATCAATATTCAATACATAACCTAAAACAATCTATAAATCCAATGCAAACACCTAATACTTCAAACAAAAAATATAGTCGTTTTTTTTCTCTGCCTTTGATATAGCACTATAGTACTCGTTAGAAAGATGATAAAAAAACTCGTTAATTTGGTGTAATTTTTTTCTTTAAAAAATCTCGTATATAAAAGATATTAACGTTTAAAAATTATGGGAGGAAACAGGAGACAGTTGTTGGAAAGATAATAAAACGCTCGTTAATTTGGTGTAATTTTTCTTTATAAAAAGTGTCGTATATAAAAGTTACTAACGTTTAAAAATCATGAGTGAAAAATAAGGAAAAAAATAAATATAAAAATATTAATTAACATATTTAAAATTTTAAAATAATAATTAATAACTATCTTTATTTACCAAGACGTAATTAATGAATTACTTAAAGGCTTTGTGTTTGTTTCTACATGAAAATAACCCCACTAAAAATTCAATTTTTTTTTTGGTTTTTTGTATATCACTACGGTTCTTGTTGTAAAGACAATAAAACGCTCGTTAATTTGGTGTAATTTTTTTTTATAAAAAATGTCGTATAGAAAAGTTACTAACGTTTAAAAATCATGAGTAAAAAATAAGGAAAGAGATAAATATAAAAATATTAATTAACATATTTAAAATTTTAAAATAATAATTAATAATTATCTTTATTTAAAATATAATTAAAAAAATTTTAGGAGGGAAATCAAGAGGTGTAAAGGCCTTACATAGTGTCATGTGGCATAACCCTTTTCTTTTATATATACTTGGCGAGATCCCGTGTGGAAACACACGGGACGAGTCAGCCAACCCTTATCCGCTGTACGGTAACCATCGACACGTCAATAGACCAAACCTCTAAAACACTCAATCTATTGTTAAAAGAAAAAGTGTATTTCCTAACGTTTGTTCCTTTCAAAACATCAGTTAATAATAATACTGAGGCAATAGATTGTTTGTAATTCAACTATTTGTAATTCAACGTCTGTTCCTCTCGCAACTCTGTTCATTACATAAATTAAGCACGCTTTTTAAAACACCTGTTAAGCAATGTCTGCTGCGAAGAACCACTGTTTAGCAACGTCTGTTGATATCTTTTATAATAATTATTATTTTATTATATACATAATGTAGCAGACCCACTGTTAACTGCTGTTCCTTCCACGATAACAATTAATAACACGGATTAAAACGCTGTAGACAATATGTAGCAATATACATATGTAAATTCAAGTGTTTGTTAAAATAGTTGTTGACTTAGACAGTTGCTACTAACAACTATAACACCTTTACATTTTAAATGTTTGATTACTAAAGATCAATGATTTGTTGATTTTAACGGTAGACTATTTAATCAGTTTTATTATACTCAATTTTGTATTTAGACCAATAATTCTCTTTAACAAATCTCTGTCAAACACCTGTTATACGATTCAACCATATTATTACAATTCAATAATTTGAGTTAAATATTTAGTTTAAGAAAAATAAGTACAAAATGGAAGACTTATAAAAAAAAAAAGAAATACAAATATATTTAAAAAAAAAAATACTTCAATGACAATAGAATTACAATATGTGACTTTACAAACTACATAAAAATACAAGGAAAAAAACATATATTTATAACAACCTAACAATAGAGAATGATATTTCTTGGCAGCATCATCGGAATATATTTAAATGTCATCTAGTTCTAAAAGCCCTAACGAATAAAAGGATCATCTCTTTGTTAGTGACAACCAAAGGAAAATACGAGCCTCGCACTTATGCGTGGATCAAGAAGATTCATGAAGATATTCATCAAGATCTTTGCAAATTTAAAATACAAGATCCAGGATATTAAATCTAAAAGCCCTAAAGATTGACAATAGGGAACCGGTGCAACATATATATAAAATAAATATTGATTGATGTTTTCCTTTGACTGTATGAATCATCAAAAAAATCAATTCCAACTTTTTTACCAACGAAATGTTGGTAATCAATTTTCCTATGATTGTAAAAATCTTTCAAAATTTTTTGGAAAGACAATTGAAAGTAATATCATTATGCATATGGGATGGAAAGGTGTATGTGAGAATAGTTAAATGAATATATAAAGATGAAAAATGAATATTGGGAATTCGCCCCCTTTTATAGTGTGAATACACTAACTATTTGTAAAGTTGGTTTTCAACTTTACCAGTTTTATTTCAAGTAAATATAAATTTCGAAATTACTTTTGTGACTTTTTTTTACTTTTTATATAATAAAAGACAATTACTTCACAACAATAATAATAAAACAATAATGTAAATAAAGTAACTTCAAAATCGTAATCATTATTTTAGGGCCTTTTTATAACATCTGTTGACAGTAAAAACAATTGTTATCATTATTATTTATTATTTTTATTAAAAACAAAAAAATATGTATTTTATACTCATTTTAATCGATAAATGATTTGAATTCTTTTGTTTTATGTGACACCCGACACGTTTAGGTTAACATTTTATAAAACACATAAGTCTACCTTAGCGAAAAACATTTTCAAACATACTTAACTAGGTCAGTTGAGTCGTTATGATGGTTCCGGGAATCATCGGGAGTCGTTAGAATGATACACAAGATCATTGGGTGTCGGTCCATAACCATGTGTACAAGGATTGGCGATTTGTCGAATCCCCGGGTTTAACACACACACGTAAATCTCGAGTCCCGGGAATTGGTGAACGGATGGGAACGTGTTAGTTATCTTACATTATGTGCTTACAATCATTATATCACGTGTCGATATGTGAATACGTGTTTATATGTGTTAAAAAAGTGATTACGTGTAATTGCATGACATTATAGGTGATTACGCGTAATTGCATGACATTATAGGTGATTACGCCTAATTGCATGACATTATAGGTGATTACGCGTAATTGCCAATAGGATGGGCGATTGGGAAGTTTTAAAGGCGATTAGAGCCCTAATCGCCAGTAGGTATAGGCGATTAGAGCCTAATCGCTAGTAGGTATAGGCGATTACACATTCTAATCGCCTATACTGCACTGTAATCGCCTGACGCGTACTAAACGACTAGAAACGCCTATAAATACCCCCTTATGTTTTAAAACATCATTTGTGAAACCCTAATACACCCCAAAGCCACCCCACACCTTATTCAACCTCTGTAACACGTTTTTGATCAAGAAATCACATTTCCAAGCTTTACATCTCATAATCTTACAATTTCAAGGTGTGTTCTTCATCCCAAACCTTTGTAATGATATTGTTTTGATCCCTAAAGGTCCATACCTGATTTCTAAACATTTGTGTCTTTGAAAACTCATTAAAATCAGTTTCTAAACAAACCCAAACCTCTATGCTTGTTATATGTGGTGTATTCATGCAAGATAGGACTTTTATCGTTTAAACATGGTTGTTCTTGTATTATTAATATGTTTCTGACCTAAATGAGTTGATATGATGTTCACCTAGGAGTGTGAAGGTTCATTGATGTGTATTATTGATATTAGGCGTTTTGACCCGTTTGAATGATCATGGAGGATTGATGATGATATGTTGTCTTTTATTGATTGTTTGAGGTTAGGGTTTACTCTAGGATGATGCTAGAATAGTAGGATGGTGTCGGATAACGTCATTATGTGATGAAATCTGGATATTTACATGCTAAGTTATGCTATTTTGGGAAAACGCTTGCATACGAGACGGCTAGAATGATAATAAATTAGGAGTTTTTGCTTGAAATAGTCGGATTAATGTTTTGGGTTTGATATTGGGTGTTTCCACATGTTTCGGATCTGATTTGGAAGGTTAAACGCGCAAAAAGGCGATACAGAGCAGCAGGGGCGATTAGGGAGTCTTAATCGCCTATAGTAAGGGCGATTGCCCCAATCGCGTGTAACAGAAGGCGATTGGGAGCCTAATCGCTAGTATATCAGGCGATTACACTTCTAATCACCAGTGGACTTTTCCTAATTGTATGCTTGATTCCTAATCGCGTGTACTGTTGTCATATGTGCATTTTAACACCCCGAAACACGGTTTGACACCTAGGAACATGTTAGGAACCCCGTGACATGTCCAATAACTTAGTTATACGTGTTCGGACTTGTTTATGCGTTAATTGGGCGTTATGCTAGATATGGTGAATGTTTGCGCATGCTAAGTGTTTAATTGCATATGTTGCATGATATCTTGTATGGGGCTAACACGTGGGATGTCGAGTCACCAATGGGATGTCGGGTTTTGTCTGGTTTCATCGGTTTAACGTTTAAACATGTTTTCAACATACACGGTCACGGTCTGGACAATTTGGGGACTGATTAGTCTTCGGTTAGTAGTCATCACACTTATGTAAACTCATTGATAGGTCGCCACTGGTAGGGGACTATTACACATGTGTCGGATTTCTAGTTTACAGAGGACGCACTCTAAGGTGAGTTTCACGGCTCCTCTTTTATACACTTTTTCTCGGGGGAGAAGCATGCCACACGTGTTAACAAACACAACGTTTATGTTTTGAAACGCAACGTTTATGAAACGCAATACTTTTTGGAACGCAATGCTTATGAAACGCAACACTTTTGAAACGCAACGCTTATGAAACGCAACACTTTTGAAACGCAACGCTTATGAAACGCAACGCTTGTTTTACATTACTATACGACGCAACGCAACGCTAAGTCCCTGGGAAACCATGAATGTGCGGGGCACAACGGGGGAAATGTGGATATATCTATTGGGCTTGACGAACCCCACTCGACGCTGGGAGCCGGGCGGGTGCATATTGTCTCTATTTTTGGCAACTCAAACACGGGTGGCAACACATGCAACGCTTGTTAGTAATGGTTTCGGCAACACAGTCGTAGTAGTAAGGAAACGTTTGTTATTTACTTAAAGGTTTGAATACTTGGTACAATTGACGAAACTCTTTACGCTTAAAACGCTTTGTGAACTTAAAACCTGTGAACTCACCAGCATTATATGTTGACGTCTTTTTGGCATGTTTTCTCAGGTCGCTAAGGTAGCAGCATTGAGTTTAGGCGCACGGAGTCTCACGACGTCTAGGATCCATTTGCATTTCATTTTGAGTATTATCAGACTTTCATGTTTTACTTTTGAGATGTAATAAATTTTTACGCTTCCGCAAGCGATGGTTGAATTTTTGAAACTTATTGGGCAATTTACATTGTCTTCATATCATATAGATGCCGTTTATTGTGACCGTTGACTTGCATCCTGGTGTGTCACGCGCCTCACGGTAAAACCCCGCATGTGGAATTTGAGGGTGTGACATTTTATATCGCTACAAAAGTGAACTAATACCAACAAACACAAACTGTTAACAAAACATGCAAGATAGTGTATTCTGATATAAAAAAAGTACAATATCGCTACAATAGTGAACTAATACCAACAAACAGATTTCTTCTATCAATAAACAAAATACATATAAAATAAACAAATGCAAAGAAAAGAAAATTAAATTAACACAGAACTGAAAACAAAAACAAAAACAGAGCATAAAAACAGATGTTATTATACAACTTTCATCTTAATAACTAATATTACTTGTGTAATAATATAAATAAATAAAACTTAAATTCTATGATGACGACTGTGACCCCCTAGTTTTTTTTATTACAACTTTAGGGACCTGATGTGACGAAAATCTAAAACTGAAATTTAACCTAACGTTTAATGTAGAATTATAATTACCCGAATTATTTTTAGACCTTATAATATATGCCATTAAACATCTTTAATTATCACATTTAAAGAGTACAAAATTTCGTAAGGTTTGAAAATTTATAAACCTATTTTATTATTATTATTATTATTGAAAATAAACTCATTATTGAAACGTTAGTTAAAAAAAAATATTTGGTTAATAAATAGGAGCATGATCAAGAGGATACTTGTATTGCCAAGTCCCTAAAATCAATTAAAGACTTGGTCAAAGTCTTTTCCCGCCTTGCTCAAGTTAACCTTGACTCGGTGATTCCGATAATAGTCTAGAAAATCAAAACCCATATTATTATACCAAACAATTTTGCTAACCTTTCCATCTTTACCAAGATGTTTACCCTACAATTATCGCCTAAATACCTGGTAACCATTACTCCTTATTTGTGTACAAAACCCACTTACCTGCATCCTCCCTTCCTCCTTCAGGGCAGCAGCGACAGCCGCCAACAACCACCACTTCGCCACCGCTAACAATCACCACCATTTAAACCACCTTCCTCTCCCTCACCCAAATCGGAGCCCCGCTCGTTTCTGAACACAAACCCACACATCAATTAGAATAACCATAATATCCCAGTCAAGAAGTGTTTTGAACTTCGACAGCCGGCTGTGTAACGCCCGGATATTTTATTAAGATAAATAAATAGATAATATTAGAACATTATATTTTGTATAATAATGTTAACTCGTTGACGTCAATATATGTTGCGTTAACGAGAAATACATTCTTAGTCGTTAAATAACTTAAATTATTCATTCTGTTATTGTGGTTCTTAGAGTTAAAAATAATAAATAATAAAACGTTTATAAATAAAATGCGCTAGATAACTGGCGTTTAGTCAACGTCTTTAGACCCAACGTACATAAATATATATATATATATATATATATAACAAATATGTTGTCCAAATACTCGGTTTTAGTCGGGTTTTGTAAATAAAAGATATGATACAAATATTTTAGCGACTAAACGAAATTAAATACAAGACGAGACGCAAATCGTTAAACGGGTTCGTATACAAGGTAACCTTCCACCTAACCCACCTACCAAACCCTAACTATATAACCCCTCATCCTTCATCTTCTTCTTCACACCTCAAAACCCTAGCCCCCAACCCTTTACCTTTCCCTTTCACTCTAGATAGGATGCAACCAAGCAGATCATCACCACCCGAGCCCTGTACACAGTTCCTTCCTCTCCCTCTCTCGCACCCTAGGCAGGTGCCGCCGCCGCCAACAAAAAACCACCTCTCGAACCGCCAACCACCACTGGCTTTTTCCACTTTCCTTCCGGAACAACAGCGGTAGCCGCCACAACACACCACCACCATAAATCTGCCGCCACCAACCACCTGAGAAACAACACCTACACCCCTTACCCTTCTTCCTTTCCAGTCCTTCTCCATAACACACGCACATATACAACAATACGCTTACCTGTGCACCAACAAACCACCACCTTTAACCCCCTCTCCCTTGTGACATCCGTCACTTTTTCATTATATATATATATATATATTTTTTTCATACAATAATAATAATAATAATAATAATAATAATAATGATAATAGATAATAATATCCCTTTTATCCAATTCTAGACTAAACCACAACCCAATCCATATCCCTTATCCATTTTCTGAAGCCCATAAACACAGCCCAAACTCGGCCCAGCCCAACACATGAGCCCAAGAGCCGGCCCAGCTCACCTTCCACCCCTCTCCTCTGTTTTTTTTTTAAAAAAAAAAGAAACAAACCCCCCAGGACTCGAACCTGAGTCTGGGGCGGTTCAAGCTTTAACATCACCAACACAACCACTACGCCACATACATGGCTTGTTGATTATTGTGGATTCCATTGCTTTTTAACCCTGTTTTCGCGTCCTTTTCCTTCTCCCCTTGTCTGTTACTCGAGCAGCAGCAGAGGAGCTCCAATTTGATCATCAAGTTATGCGGCCATCACTGATTCAATCCCGATTATTATGCACATTAACATCATTCTCTTTCTAAAATAACAACCGCGTGATTAACGCATTGAATTGACCAAGAATTCGATTGAACGCCTATTTATAAACCTTCCTAAACAACTCATATGAATGTGTATAAATACTCGACCTTAAATCGATTGAACCTGCACACACACACACCCATATGCGATTAAGAAAACCTCACTATCAATTTCTGTTAAAACAAGCTGAAATCGTGATTTTTAGTCGTGGTTGACTTTTCGATTGACCGAGCTATAAACGCGAATCATCATTGTAAGTCTTGATTTTTCTGTTAGGATATGTTAATCGGCAATCATCTAACAAAAGCCCTATGATCAATCTGATTATAAGGATCAAATTGATACGATTGGAAAGCTAGGGCTCAAATCGTTTAAATTGGGGATGAACACATTTCAGTACGTGATTATATATTTTTAAGGAACTGCAATCAAACACAACCACTGATCTAGATCAAGTGGTTGTGTCTAATGTTTGTTTGCAATTCACGAGGGTTCAAGTACCCTTGGAGACGATTTCAACAATTTTTTTTAAGTATATAAATCTAAGTTTGTTTATATTATATAATTAATATAATCCAAGTTTAATACGTTCTCAGGGTGTGGCTCAGTTGGTGGCCACGCTTGTGATAAAACCCGAACCGGCCAGAGGCCCGGGTTCGATTCCCATAACCAACAAAGATTTTTTTTTACATTTTTATATGTATATTTAATACATTAAATCTTTTTAAAATCAGTTTTAAATACTAAACGTGTTTTATAAATTCTATAAAAATTATTATATGATCTTCAAATGATAAAGTTCATCACCCAAATTTTAGTTTTTCAAAAATAAATTATTTAATATATATTATTAATAACACAAGTTTATTCATTTAAAATTATAAAATTCTATAAAAATATCTAAACGATTTTATAAAATTCCACAAAAATTATCCTAAACTTATACAACAATAAACATTTCATAAATAATTTTTATTACTGATAAACCGTAAGTTTTATATTTTAATTAATTTTTGTTAGTTTTTTTTATCACAAATAATTCATAATAAATTCATTTTTCAATATTTTTGCACCAAAATTTTATATAAATTAATTCTAACTATTTAGAACTGAAATACAATTTTTTATTCAGAAATTCTTTGATTTTATTATTTTTTAGATATTAAAGTCGTATTTTGACAATTTGAAATAATTAGATTAAATATTCTATTTTCAAGAAAATAGTTTTATAAAAATTATTTTCATACTTAGAACCTTATGTTGTGACTATATTCAACTTAAAATTTTACAAAGAGACTTTTACTTATTTATTCATTAAATTTCTTATATTTAACAAACAAATTGTTTATTAATCAAATAAACGTTTATCCCCAATTCGAAGCCCTAGAAATACATGTATCCTAGAGTTATTTTCCTTACACGTTATCAAATTCTTTAGGTTGATTCTTTGGAATATTTCCAACGCATATTTCGTTGTCCAGTTCAATTTCAAGCTATTACGTAGACAGTGAGTATTCCTACCCCTTTTTGCTTTATACATTTTTGGGGTGTTACATGTACACTATTACAAATTCAAATTTAAATTTACATTTTTACAATACAATTCTAGTACTATGTGCATTGCTTACAACGTGCTTTATGCTTAGACAATACATGTGGATTACATTTGTACTTAGTGAAATCATTAACATGGTACAAGCCGACCATAACATTGGATAGCGCTATTTGGATTGACAACCCGCCTAGATTGATTCTCCCCCTTTTTCATCGGAGAATCCGTGGCCAGTGTTAAGCTTTTATCCATTTATTGGATAAGTACACCGCCGTTCATACAGTACATTATACAGTCACAGGGTTGATTTCGCTCATTTGTATGATACATAGTTTACATATTTGCACTGTAGATTGCACTTGAATTGTATAACTTTTGAACCTACTATATATATCAAAACTAGGAATGCTCACCAACATTTCATATGTTGACCAAACCTATTTTGTACATGTTTCAGGTGCAGTTTGATCTAATGCTTTAACAAGAGACATTTAGTGCTTTATTTTAATTCAGTTATTCCAACAGTTACATTTCATTTAAGACTTTGTATTTCCATTTCAATGTAAGACAGTTATTGGTTTATTCAATAATATTTACATTTTAGTACCATGTGCTTTTGAACAATCGTCACTACGTGGCACCTCGATGATTCCGCCATCGGTTGGGGTGTTACAGATTGGTATCAGAGCCATGGTTATAGGGAACTAGGTTATTAGATAAAATGGCCTAGACTATAACCGAACTTCAACTTGCATGCATAACATTTCCTAAATTACCTTACCCTCATTTCCCTCTACTTTCCTTCTTCCATCTTTCCCTTCTTCTCTTTCTCCATTCTTCTCATCTTTCATCATGGTGCATAGAGATGGTGTCCTACAGGGCGTGGAAAGTTTACATCATCATAGAACGGGAGCAGTACCTTTTATGAAGACACTCTTAGACATAATAACTACTCTTATTTTACTCCTTCGAAGTTGTTGAACTTTAATGAGTGTGATAAGGACACGTGCAATCTGGAAGGGTGGACGCCTGTACACTGGGTTTTCTGGCATAGGCAAGCATAGCGCATAAATCCATTTACGGACCTGTTATGCTTACCTGGGGATTCCTGGAGTGAGTGTCCACTTATAGGCTAAAGCATGTCTTCTTTGATCACCATTGGGTTCAATTCCTTTGAAAAGTCAACGTTCTTGTTGAGCTTTACAGCTAGACAAGGGCACTCCAAGCATTTTGTACAAGTTTTTCCAATAATACCCTCTCGTTTCATATATAATATTTTGTATTTCATGATCTTCATATATTGCTTACAAGTTCATACTACATAATCATCTGTACAGTTATACATTTACATTTTCTAATCCCATGATTATTCATTGACTACCTCATAGATGTCTGCTCGCCGCATGCTCCGTGATGCCAGCCAACGCCCTGTTCGTGCTTCTGGACGACGTTCTGATCGTCGCCTCACATCTTTAGTCGCCGAGCAAATTGCTGCAGTGATCCCAAACCTTGTCAGTGAGGTAACCCAGAATAGTAACAGTGCCAACACAGGGAGTACAACTCAATTTCGGTGCACTTTCAAACACTTTAACTCCTGCAACCCCACAAAATTCACTGGTGAGGAGGGTGCTACTGGCCTCCTCCAATGGTTTGAAAGCATGGAGAGCACCTTTGTGAACAGTGAATGTCCTGATGAACTCCGCTTTCGCTATGGTACTAGTGTCCTTCAAAAGGGGGCGCTAACCTGGTGGAATGGCGAAAAACGCAATCGAGGAGCTGATGTTGCTTTATCTTTATCTTGGGTTGATGTTAAGGAACTCATGATCGCCAAATTCTGCCCTAGGAACGAAATCAGGAAACTGGAAGAAGAGTTCCATGGACTGAAACAAGACAGTGGTGAGAATCTTGCGTATAATACTCGATATCACGAACTTAGCATACTGGTTCCACACATGGTCACCCCAGTCTCTCGAGCAATCGAAAAATATATCGAGGGATTACCTGACCTGATTCAAGACGTTGTCACTGGAGGCAAAGCCACTACGGTAGAAGAAGCCATCCAGCTTGCAGCCACTTTAACAGACAAACACGTAAGGAAAGGAAACTTGGTTAGGAAGGGCACCAAGACACCTACTGAGAAAACCACCAATGTTGTTGAACAATCTAAGACTATTTTAGCAAAGACCGCCACTACTGCTTCGAACTCTAAGAAACGAATGGGCGATAATCAAAACCATGCTGTTGTTGATCCGGTGGCTCAGCCTCCTATCAAGAAAGCCTACACGGGAATCCATCCTCAATGCAACACCTGCAAATATCATCACCCTGCAAATCTTCCATGCCGTCAATGCACTAGAAGTGGAAGGTTTGGACACTTTGTTACCACTTGTCGAGTAATGGTTGGGACACAGAGTAATCATCAAACAGCTGCCCAGGGACCACTACAGATTACTAACGGTCGGGCATGTTATCATTGTAGAGACCCTAATCACATGCTACCTCAATGTCCCAAATTGAACAATGTAAACCTGGTGGCACATGGACGAGCTTTCAATATCAATACCAACGAAACAACTGATCAGGATGACGATAATCCCACTGGTTAAGCCATGGATGAAATTTTCCCAAGACTCGAGAATCTAATACTCGTGTTTACATTTTCTTGATCCTATTATCATTTTGTACCCAATTTTGTCGCACTCGTTAGCATACAACATCTAGAAATTTCCTTGCATACTATTGTGTACGAACACAGATTGGAAATTTATCAAATTCGGTTACGTTTATATCGTATAAGTTTCCGACTCTACCTTACATCTTATCGAAACATTTGGACTTGATTTTCATGAAAACCAAACTACAAAGACTCGATACTTGATCATACAGAGCTTTTCTAAAAACATCATTGGTTATTACATGAAACTTGATTTTTCCCTTAATTTAACTATTCATTGAACATCGAATTATTCATGATACTCGTAAACATTTAATTATTCATGATAACACTTACACTTAATGGTTGTAGTACTTACAAACTTGCTTGCATGTGTGTATTATCCACGCAACTCAGGTAAACATTTCATTTAAAGGGCTCCTCGGACGAGTGGTAGCCCATACTTAAATACTATTATGCTTACAAGTCATTGCAAACCCATGCAATTGACCTCATTATTACATGGCCTCATTTCATTGATAACATCTCATTGTGACTCAACGTGTTTGTTATGTCATCTTCTTTATTTGCGTTAATGTGTTGTGAGAATAGGATCATAGAAGGACATGAAACCCTAATGTAAGGTAAATTGATGATTCCGGTCCGGAACATAATCATGAATTTACAGGTACGTTAGGGTAGTGTGAAATTCTATTAGAGTTTTTGGTAGGCGTCCAGTACGTTTTTAAGGTATCAAAGGTGTGGTGGGTTAGCTGCCGTACACCCTGTATACAAACACTAATGATGCATTGAAAATGAGACTGGAAGTCGGACCAGGAACAAACTCTAGTTACTTGGTAGTTCATTTAGTCTTTCTGTAGTCAATCAACTCATGCAATTATTTTAGGATTCCTAAAACTTGAAGTTTAGTGTCTTACTAGATTCTTATTCTCCATACTATTCGAGACGAACCTAATCCAAATCCTTAACTCACACCTATCAAACCTCATATCCAAATCACTCAAATTTTCCAAACCTTTGCTACCTTAATTTTTACCCCAAACATCCATAACCCTATGTTTCTAATAACTTCGGGACGAAGTTTTAAAAGTAGGGGATGCTGTGACATCCGTCACTTTTTCATTATATATATATATATATATTTTTTTTTTTTTTCATACAATAATAATAATAATAATAATAATAATAATAATGATAATGATAATAGATAATAGATAATAATATCCCTTTTATCCAATTCTAGACTAAACCACAACCCAATCCATATCCCTTATCCATTTTCTGAAGCCCATAAACACAGCCCAAACTCGGCCCAGCCCAACACATGAGCCCAAGAGCCGGCCCAGCTCACCTTCCACCCCTCTCCTCTGTTAAAAAAAAAAAAAAAAAGAAACAAAACCCCCCAGGACTCGAACCTGAGTCTGGGGCGGTTAAAGCTTTAACATCACCAACACAACCACTACGCCACATACATGGCTTGTTGATTATTGTGGATTCCATTGCTTTTTAACCCTGTTTTCGCGTCCTTTTCCTTCTCCCCTTGTCTGTTACGCGAGCAGCAGCAGAGGAGCTCCAATTTGATCATCAAGTTATGCGGCCATCACTGATTCAATCCCGATTATTATGCACATCAACATCAATCTCTTTCTAAAATAACAACCGCGTGATTAACGCATTGAATTGACCAAGAATTCGATTGAACGCCTATTATAAACCTTCCTAAACAACTCATATGAATGTGTATAAATACTCGACCTTAAATCGATTGAACCTGCACACACACACACCCATATGCGATTAAGAAAACCTCACTATCAATTTCTGTTAAAACAAGCTGAAATCGTGATTTTTAGTCGTGGTTGACTTTTCGATTGACCGAGCTATAAACGCGAATCATCATTGTAAGTCTTGATTTTTCTGTTAGGATATGTTAATCGGCAATCATCTAACAAAAGCCCTATGATCAATCTGATTATAAGGATCAAATTGATACGATTGGAAATCTAGGGCTCAAATCGTTTAAATTGGGGATGAACACATTTCAGTACGTGATTATATATTTTTAAGGAACTGGAATCAAACATAACCACTGATCTAGATCAAGTGGTTGTGTCTAATGTTTGTTTGCAATTCACGAGGGTTCGAGTACCCTTGGAGACGATTTCAACAATTTTTTTTTAAGTATATAAATCTAAGTTTGTTTATATTATATAATTAATATAATCCAAGTTTAATACGTTCTCAGGGTGTGGCTCAGTTGGTGGCCACGCTTGTGATAAAACCCGAACCGGCCAGAGGCCCGGGTTCGATTCCCATAACCAACAAAGATTTTTTTTTACGTGTTTTATAAATTCTATAAAAATTATTATATGATCTTCAAATGATAAAGTTCATCACCCAAATTTTAGTTTTTCAAAAATAAATTATTTAATATATATTATTAATAATACAAGTTTATTCATTTAAAATTATAAAATTCTATAAAAATATCTAAACGATTTTATAAAATTCCACAAAAATTATCCTAAACTTATACAACAATAAACATTTCATAAATAATTTTTATTACTGATAAACCGTAAGTTTTATATTTTAATTAATTTTTGTTAGTTTTCTTTATCACAAATAATTCATAATAAATTCATTTTTCAATATTTTTGCACCAAAATTTTATATAAATTAATTCTAACTATTTAGAACTGAAAGACAATTTTTTATTCAGAAATTCTTTGACTTTAATATTTTTAGATATTAAAGTCGTATTTTGACAATTTGAAATAATTAGATTAAATATTCTATTTTCAAGAAAATAATTTTATAAATATTATTTTCATACTTAAAACCTTATGTTGTGACTATATTCAACTTAAAATTTTACAAAGAGACTTTTACTTATTTATTCATTAAATTTCTTATATTTAACAAACAAATTGTTTATTAATCAAATAAACGTTTATCCCCAATTCGAAGCCCTAGAAATACATGTATCCTAGAGTTATTTTCCTTACACGTTATCAAATTCTTTAGGTTGATTCTTTGGAATATTTCCAACGCATATTTCGTTGTCCAGTTCAATTTCAAGCTATTACGTAGACAGTGAGTATTCCTACCCCTTTTTGCTTTATACATTTTTGGGGTGTTACATGTACACTATTACAAATTCAAATTTAAATTTACATTTTTACAATACAATTCTAGTACTATGTGCATTGCTTACAACGTGCTTTATGCTTAGACAATACATGTGGATTACATTTGTACTTAGTGAAATCATTAACATGGTACAAGCCGACCTTAACATTGGATAGCGCTATTTGGATTGACAACCCGCCTAGATTGATTCTCCCCCTTTTTCATCGGAGAATCTGTGGCCAGTGTTAAGCTTTTATCCATTTATTGGATAAGTACACCGCCGTTCATACAGTACATTAGACAGTCACAGGGTTGATTTCGCTCATTTGTATGATACATAGTTTACATATTTGCACTGTAGCTTGCACTTGAATTGTATAACTTTTGAACCTACTATATATATCAAAACTAGGAATGCTCACCAACATTTCATATGTTGACCAAACCTATTTTGTACATGTTTCAGGTGTAGTTTGATCTAATGCTTTAACAAGAGACATGTAGTGCTTTATTTTAATTCAGTTATTCCAACAGTTACATTTCATTTAAGACTTTGTATTTCCATTTCAATGTAAGACAGTTATTGGTTTATTCAATAATATTTACATTTTAGTACCATGTGCTTTTGAACAATCGTCACTACGTGGCACCTCGATGATTCCGCCATCGGTTGGGGTGTTACATCCCTCACCCGAACAACCAACACCTTCCGGCCACCGGACGCGACATCATTGCCACAACACCATTCCTCTTTTCCCTCTCTAGATCTGCAGCGGCGAGCAGAAAAGCATCATCATTGCTTCTTTCTTTTGGGTTCAATCGCAGCAGGTTATCACAGTGGTGGTCATGGGTTGGTGGTGACTGGCCGTGGTTATACAGGACACCCACAACAGGGCCGGTTCAGCCTTCCGGTTGATTGTTTTCGTTGGTCTTTTGTTTCGGGTCAAAAGGTGTGGCAGCAAGGGTGATGATCGGGTTTGGGTTTGGTCTTTAGTACGATGGTCACGATGTCAGATATGGTTCCGGTCATGGTTTACGGATCTGGTTTTGGAGTCCCGTTCAGCATTGGGCCGTGGTTTGTTCATATTCTATTTTTTTCTCTGTCCGGGTCAACATCGGTCAAAGTTCTGGTCAACTCTAGGTCAACAGTCAGACCTCGATCAAGGCTGGTCAGTATGGATGTTGGGACATATTCGCTTCGTGTCGTTTCGTGATCATATAGCGGAAAGGTATATAGCGCACACTTGTCTTTATTTTGCTTATTCGGATTAATTTGTATATATAATTATATATTCAAGAATGTAAAACGAAGCGAACCGACTTGTAATAAAAGCTTGGAGTAATAATAAGGCGATGAAGAAAATGGTTAATAAATACGTGTATATATATAAACAACCATATTATTTGGCAAAACATAATTGAAAATATTTATTCTAGCTAGTCGTTTTACTATTTTAGTTTTTGGAGCTTTGGCCAGTAACTAAACTATACTCACACCAATTATCTTGACGACTATCAAGTGTCAAACCACACACACATATTTATGCGTATTAATATGACAATTATGAAATGTTGGAATATATATATATATATATTATATATATATATATATATATATATATACATATATGTTACTTATCAAAAAGTATAGCTTTCCTCATGTGTCATAGTTTTAATAAGTTAACATTTGTCGTGTCTAAAGCTTAGTCAAATTATGTGTTTATTTGTACAATTGAGTTTTGGGAAAATATAGACAGCTTGAGTTGTCTGGTTTCTTGAAAAAACAGGGGAAACTCTGCCCAAATTTTTACAAAATAGAAGAAACATATCGAGCATTCAAATCTATACTTTTATACAAAAATGTCGCGCTTTACAAATAGACACTATCCCAACTTTACTTGTCATGATAGCGATATGTGTACATAAAAATATATATATTAATATGTATATATATAAACATAATAGTACAAATATTAACCGGTCTTTGAAAACAAACTAGAACTCTACTCGAGTTACACTAATAATGTTTTCTTTAGCCAAAAATATTGTTTTAACAATAATTTCTAGATGTGACTTCGCATACCATATTATGGTAATTATTTTCAATAACTATATACACACGCATACATTCGAACAACTAAACCAAGTACAAATCGGTTCGTTAAGTCATACACACTTTAAGACGCGCATTTGTTCAATGCGAGTCTAGGTAGTTGAATAAACTATCTATACAATCGAGAAACGAAACAAGCTTATTTGCATTAGAATTTAAGGCATTATTTATTTGTAATAGGATACAAGGGTTCAATTAATCCAAATTCAGACTTGTTGCTACTTGCTAGTACTTACACAGTGAATTTCAGGTGAGTTTACATAGCCCCTTTTCCATTTCACTATTTTGGGGTGAAACATGTTACAACATTCAATTTACAATTCAATCATAAGTGTCTATGTGTTATTCTATGTTGCATTATGTCTTAAACATTACTAGGGTAAGCACAATATTCTAGCATAATCATTAACATTGATCAGCCGACGATATACAATGATAGATCAATTGGACTGACAATCCAACCTGGATACGTGTACCTCCTACATAGGTAGCGTGGGTGATTGTTATCACATAACATAATCGAGTGAACCATGAGCGTATGTGTGACACCCGGCAAACTCAGGTTAGTAACAGTGACTAAACTAGTAAGTCTACCTTAGCGAGTCGTGCATATTACGTACTTAACGGGGTCAGTCGAGTCGGTACAATGATTCTGGGAATCATCGGGAGTCGTTACGATGATCCGCGGGATCATCGGTAGTCGGTCCATAACCACGTGTACAAGGATTGGTGATTCGTGGAATCGCCGGGTTTAACGCACACACGCAAGTCTCGAGTCCCGGGAATTGGTGAACGGATGTAAACGTGTTAGTTATCGTGCATTATGTGTTTGTAATCATTATGTGACTTGTCGGTATGTGAATACGTGTTTATATGTGTTAAAATAGTGTTTAACGCGCCAAAAATCAGTTCCAGGACCTTATAGGCGATTAGGAGCCTAGGGAGCTCCTAATCGCCACTTTCTGATGCGAGTAGGGAGAGCCTGATGGCGAATAGGGCCCTACTCGCCAGTATATAGGCGAGTAGGAGCCCTACTCGCCAGAACCACTCTCCTACTCGCATATACTGCTGTGCACGAGTCAAAACACCTATAAATAGAACCCTTGACTCCCCAAACACCATTTGTACAACCCTAACTGATCCTAAGCCTCCCACACACCTTGAAACACCTCTGGAACTTGTTTTGCCTCAAAACACACCATCTCCAAGCTTATACACCTTTCTTTGATAAAATCCAAGGTGTGTTCTTCATCCTACACCTTTGTAATGTTATTGTCTTGGTTCCCCAAAAGTCCAGACCTTATTTTGATAATAATGAGTCTTTAAAAACCTTGGAAAGGAGTTCTAAAACAAGTCTACACCATAATACTTGCTATATGTGAAGTATTGATGCATATGATGATTTTTGGTGATTATAACATGAATGTTTCCACGAATTTGATGTACTTCTGATGTGTAGGTGTTGTTAGGATGATTATCTATGAGTTTAAGCTCTTGTTATAGTGTTTAGATGCAAGTATGCATTTTGATCCATTTGGGTGATTCTTGAAGAAATAGGATGTTATGATATGATTCATTGCTTGTTTATGGTTAGAAATCATGCTAGGATGATGCTATAACATAGAGATGATGGATTGCAAGTTGTAGGAGGTGTAATCTGATCTTTACTACTTAAGGAAAGATTTCATAGTTAATGAAACCTAGTATTTTGCCATTTTTGGAAATAATCGCACCGAGCCCGTTAGAGCAGAGATAAATTGGGGGTTTTTGCTTGGAAAGGGTTGGCTAATAGTTTAGTTATGATATTGGGTGTTTTTACATGTTTCGGATCTGATTTGGAGGGTTTAACGCGCGAAAACGCGCATCAGCAGGCTTGGGGCGAATAGGAGCCTACTCGCCTGAAGCATCAGGCGAGTACAGCCTACTCGCCTGATACTCAGGCGAATAGGAGCCCTACTCGCCTAATCCCCCTCCTACTCACTAGTTGACTTTTCCTAATCGCATGAAAGTTTCCTAATCGCGTGTACTGCTGTCATAAATGCATTTTGACATCCCGAAACATGATTTGACGCCTAGGAACATGATAGGATCCCCGGGATACATCCAATGACTTAGTAACACGTGTTCGGACCTGTTTATGCGTTAATTGGACATTATTCTAGACTAGGTGAACTATTGCGCGTATTGAACGTTTAATTGCATGTGATGCATGATGTCTTTTATTTACCTAACACGTGGGATGTCGGGTCACCAATGGGATGTCGGGTCTTGTCTGGCACGGTCGGTTTAACAGTCAAAGGTGTTTTCGAACGTTTATGGTCATGGTCTGGACATTCGGGGACTAGTTAACCCACGGGTTATTAGTCCGGATACTTATACACATCTTATGATAGGTCGCCGCTATTTGGGGCTATCATAGCATAATTACTTAACTGTTTTCAAGTAACGCAAACCGAGGTGAGTGTCACAGCCCCACTTTTACCATTTTGCTTTCGGGGTAGAAACATGCTACTTATTTTAATTACTCATCATAGATCATGTTATACTATGGTTACTTCACGTACTATACGGCTTTTACGGAAAGTCCCAGGGGGAAACCATGAATGTGCGGGGATGCACAACGGGGGAAATGTGGATAGATTTATTGGGCCTTACAAACCCCACCCGACGGCTGGGAGCCGGGCGGGTGCATATTGTCTCTAACACTTTGGGGGTTACCGAGGCATCGGTGATCCCGTCCGTCTGGGCTGGCTTCAACACTTATACCGGTTTAGTAATGGATTCCCAACCGCAGTAGTAGCAACACTTAACGTCTAGCTAACGTTCTCATAACATAGTAGTAACGGATATGATCTTACCGAACTTATAACAACACTTTATAAAAGAAAACCTGTGAACTCACCAACATTATATGTTGACATTTTTGGCATGTTTTCTCAGGTCGCTAAGGTAGCAGTCAATGGGCTAGGCGCACGGAGTCATGCACAGCGTCTAATATTTTGAAGCATATTAAGCAATGTTTTGTAAACAATGATATGTCTTTTGGTTGTAAACAAGAAATGCTTCCGCTGCTGGTTTACGGCTCAAAGCATGATATTTTGGTTTTAAAAATATATATATGAATGCATGTTTGTTGTATGTTTATTGTGATCGTTGACTGAGATCCTGGTGTGTCACGCGCCTCGCGGTAAAACCCCGCACGTGGAATTTGAGGGTGTGACATATTGGTATCAGAGCCAACGGTTATAGTGAACTAGGACTGCATGTAGAGTCTAGTCTATAACTGAGTCGCACACACTAGACGGTCACAGATAGTCGAGTCTTAACATGTGGGTAATAATATGACTTGTCAGGGGTGTCGGTGTCATCATCTTCTACGCTACATCATCTGTTTACTCTTTACCATTCTATCTCTTGACTCATCCTTACTATGATTCGATGGCGAACGATATACTATTGAACCTTCTTGACGGCGGTGTACATTGGGGTAGCTCCGGCGTACTCTTGAGATCTGTCCAGGGATTCGGACATCTCCCTTCTATGCCCTAATGGACACGCTCGTTCTTATACATACTATTTTGTACTTATACTTATGATAATACCATGATTGGGCGCTAGTGTTCGATGACTTGAACTTCGAACTTAAAGCACGCCTGGAGGACCATGTAGAACAGTTTATCATGTCGGGTGCACACGCGATTATAAACTGTGACGCATGGGATCCCTAGCGGACTTTGTGTTTGAACGGATGGACCCGAACTGGGCTCGGTCTAGTTCCTTAAAAAATTCCTAATGGGTTATACCACGGGCAAGCCTAAATCTTTTGTTTCATGTTGTGACAGAAGATGTCGGAAGCTCGTGGAGGTCGCAGAGGCGGCCGTGCTGGCGGTCGTGCGGGCGGCCGTGGGAACGTTAATATGACCCAAGCGGAGTTGGATAACCTGATGTAGCAGCACGTGAACATTGCTTTGGCTGCATTCCAAGCCGCTCATAATGCTATGGGTGGTACGTCCATTCTCACCTATCCTATATTGTTCTAGGGTACTGTACCTTTTCTTGATTTTCGCCTGTGTGTCTGTTCCAGGTGGTGCTGTCAATCCTCCCCACCCCAGTGTTCTTACAAGAAGTTTATGGATTGCAAGCCCCACAACTTTAGTGGAACTGAAGGGGCAGTGGGACTGCTCCGCTGGTTGGAGAAAATTGAGTCGGTTTTCTCGATGTGCAGCTGCCCGAAAGGCGACCGGGTGAAATATGCTTCTGCGACCCTGGAGGGTCAAGCTCTGACTTGGTGGAACTCCACCACCCAGACCATGGGTATTGGGGAAGCTCACGCTATGCCCTGGACAGAGATCATTCAGTTGTTGAAAAATGAATACTGCCCGAGGGATGAAATCCAAAAGCTTGAACACAAGGTCTGGAATCATAAGATGGTGGGGTCTGAGGTCGAAGCTTACACTGCTAGGCACAATGAGTTGGCGGTGTTGTGCCCTGATTTGCACACACCGGAATACCGGAGGATTGAACACTATGTTGCTGGGTTGGTGCCGGAGATTGCGGGGTTGGTAGCTGCGGGTAATCTCACTGTTTATTCTGAGGTGGTTCTGTCGGCTCACAGGCTGACCAATATGAAGGTGGCTGAAGGGGTCTTGCCTCCTCGAGGCGCTACTGTGAAGGTTCCTGAGAGTAACAAGCGAAAGTGGGAAATTGTGGGTAAAGGCTCGAGTTCGGCTCAGCCTCAGCAGGTGAAGAGGCCTGATGTTGGGGGATCGTCGTCTGAACGACAACCGGGGGTTTACGCTGGGAAGTTGCCGAAGTGTGAACGGTGTAACTATCATCATACCGGTCCTTGCGATGATAAGGACCGTTGCCGTCGGTGCCATAAGATTGGGCATCAAGCCAAGGACTGTAGGTCCAACCCTCTGGGGAACCGAAACCCGCCGGTCACACTAGCCCCAGTCCCTCAGGTCGCTGCTCCCTAGGGAAACCAGGGTAAACAAGGGTGCTATAACTGTGGTGAGCTTGGTCACTACAAACGTAACTGCCCAAATTGAAGCAGGGCGAATCTGGGAAGAACGGATTGGGTAATGGGAACAACGGGGGCGGAGGCAGGAATGCTCGCGCCTTCGTGATTGGTTCGAGCGGTGCTCGACAGGATCCTGACACTGTTACTGGTATGCTTCTTCTCGATAATCGCTATGCTACGGTTTTATTCGATTCCGGTGCCGATAAGAGTTTTATATCTCTTGGGTTTAGTCAATTTCTTGATAGGGTACCTACACCTTTAGAGGCTAAGTACTTGATAGAATTGGCTGATGGTAAGAAAGTTGAAGCGACGCACGTCCTTAGGGAGTGTCGCCTTGAGTTGTCGGGTAATTCCTTTCCTATTGACCTTATGCCGGTGTCCTTGGGTAGTTTCGATGTTGTCATGGGTATGGATTGGTTGTCCTTGTATCATGCTGAGATCGTTTGTTTCGATAAAGTCATTCGACTTCCCCTCCCTGATGGAGAAATTCTGTTGGTGCACGGTGAGAAGAGCGGGGTCCCTTTGAGTATCATTTCGTGTATGAAAGCTTATAAGTATCTTCGGAAGGGGTATTCTGCCATTCTGGCACTTGTTTCGGTTTCGCCAGAGGAAGAGAAGAAGATTGAAGATATTCCTATCGTTCGTGATTTTCCCGATGTAGTTCCTGAGGATTTACCTGGCCTCCCGCCTTATCGTCAGGTCGAATTCGGTATTGAACTTGCTCCAGGTGCGGCCCCTATTGCCCGAGCCCCATATCGTCTTGCACCTCCCGAGATGCAGGAGTTGTCTAACCAGTTGCAGGAGCTGTTGGAAAAGGGTTTCATCCGACCTAGTTCGTCCCCGTGGGGAGCCCCTATTCTGTTTGTCAAGAAGAAGGACGGAAGCCTGCGAATGTGTATTGACTACCGTGAGTTGAACAAGGTTACTATCAAGAATCGTTATCCTCTTCCTCGCATCGATGACTTATTCGACCAACTTCAGGGTTCTAGTTTCTATTCGAAGATCGATTTGAGATCGGGGTACCATCAGTTGAGGGTCCAAGAAGCTGACATTCCGAAGACCGCCTTTCGAACTCGCTATGGCCATTTCGAATTCTTGGTCATGCCTTTTGGTCTCACCAATGCACCCGCCATTTTTATGGATTTGATGAACCGTTTTTGTAAGCCCTATCTTGATAAGTTCGTGATTGTCTTCATTGATGATATTCTAGTCTATTCCAAGAACGAAGTGGACCACCAGGAACACTTGCGTATTGTTTTGGAACTCCTGAGGCGGGAACAGTTGTACGCTAAGTTTTCTAAGTGTAGCTTCTGGTTGCGTGAAGTCCAGTTCCTTGGTCATGTAGTTAATGAGAAAGGAATTCACGTTGACCCAGCTAAGATTGAAGCCATCAAAGACTGGGAAGCACCAAAGACGCCATCTGAGGTGCGGCAATTCCTGGGTCTTGCAGGTTATTACCGTCGTTTTATCGAGGGATTTTTGAAGATCGCTCAACCCCTCACCTCGCTTACCCAGAAGGACAAGAAGTTCGACTGGGGTGCTTCGCAAGAATCAGCCTTCCAAATGTTAAAGGCAAAGCTCTGTTCTGCTCCTATCTTGTCCTTGCCTGAGGGCACGGACGATTTTGTGGTTTATTGTGACGCTTCTATCCGGGGTCTCGGTTGTGTGCTAATGCAACGCGAGAAGGTCATCGCCTATGCTTCTCGTCAGCTCAAAGTTCATGAGAAAAACTACCCCACCCACGATCTGGAATTGGGTGTTGTAGTCTTTGCTTTAAAGATATGGAGGCATTACTTGTACGGTACCAAGTGCATTATTTACACCGATCACAAGAGCCTCCAGCATATCTTTGATCAGAAGATGTTGAATATAAGACAACGTCGCTGGGTCGAGCTTCTTAATGATTATGAGTGCGCTATTAAATACCATCCTGGCAAGGCGAATGTGGTCGCAGACGCCTTGAGCAGGAAGGAAACGGCTAAACCTCGTCGTGTTCGAGCTCTTCAGCTCATCATCCATTCCGGCCTACCTGACCGAATCTGTTCGGCACAACAAGAAGCTTTGAAGGAGGAAAACCTTAAAGCTGAAACCATGCACGGTGCTGATAGCCACCTTGAGCTCAGGTCCGATGGCCTACACTATTTCGCTGAACGTATTTGGGTCCCTTTATTTGGGGGCTTGCGGGAGCTCGTCCTTGATGAAGCTCACAAGTCCCGGTACTCTATTCACCCTGGCTCCGATAAGATGTATCAAGACCTAAAGATACTTTATTGGTGGCCGAACATGAAGGCGGACGTGGCTTCGTACGTGAGCAAGTGCTTGACCTGTGCCAAGGTCAAGGTTGAATATCAAAAGCCGTCCGGCCTTCTGCAACAGCCTGAAATCCCCGAGTGGAAATGGGAGCGGATTACGATGGACTTTGTGACCAAACTTCCGAAATCGCCCAGTGGTTGTGACATGATCTGGGTGATTGTTGATAGGTTGACAAAGTCTGCGCATTTCCTCGCTATCAAAGAAACCGATGGCCTCGAGCGTCTGGCACGTTTATATCTTAAGGAAGTGGTTTCTCGGCACGGGGTTCCTGTCTCTATTATTTCTGATCGTGATTCTCGGTTCGCCTCTAACTTCTGGAAATCCTTGCATAAGGCTCTGGGTACTCAGTTAGACATGAGCACAGCTTATCATCAGCAAACTGACGGTCAAAGTGAGCGGACAATCCAAACACTAGAAGACATGCTCCGGGCATGTGTGATCGATTTTGGCAAAGGGTGGGAGAGTCATCTACCGTTGGTGGAATTCTCCTACAACAATAGTTACCATTCTAGCATCAAGGCAGCTCCGTTCGAGGCTCTTTACGGGCGGAAATGCCGGTCTCCTCTTTGTTGGGCCAAGGTGGGTGAGAGTCAACTCACCGGCCTGGAACTTGTGTACGAGACTTCCGAGAAGATCGTACAAATCCGTAACCGCATGGCAGCAACTCGGGATCGTCAAAAGAGTTATGCCGACCGTCGTCGCAAGCCTTTAGAGTTTGAGGTTGGCGACAGGGTTTTGTTGAAGGTATCTCCGTGGAAGGGCGTTATACGTTTTGGGAAGCGGGGCAAATTGAACCCTCGGTATGTGGGACCGTTCGCAATTCTGGAATGGATTGGACCGGTAGCATACAGGCTTGATTTGACAGCTGAACTCAGTAATGTTCATGATGTCTTCCGTGTCTCTAATCTCAAGAAGTGTCTGGCGGATGAATCTTTGGTTGTTCCTCTCGAAGAGATCAAGGTGGATGATCATCTGCGTATTGTCGAAGAACCGGTTGAAATTCTTGACTATAAGATCCGTAGCCTTCGTCGGAGTAAAATCCGCATTGTTAAAGTCCGTTGGAACTCAAATCGTGGACCGGAGTTCACGTGGGAACGGGAAGATCAGATGAAGGCTAAGTATCCCCATTTATTTCCTAAGCGCGCGTTCGAATCAAGGCATGTCTCTGCTGAAGCTGAATGAATATCGGGTCGAGATTCCTTTCAACAGGGGGATGATGTGGCAACCAGAAAATTTTACTTCTCTTTCGTCTCTTCCTTTTTGGCCTTGAGCAATTTTCGGGACGAAAATTCTTTCAACAGGGGGATGATGTGACACCCGGCAAACTCAGGTTAGTAACAGTGACTAAACTAGTAAGTCTACCTTAGCGAGTCGTGCATATTACGTACTTAACGGGGTCAGTCGAGTCGGTACGATGATTCTGGGAATCATCGGGAGTCGGTCCATAACCACGTGTACAAGGATTGGTGATTCGTGGAATCGCCGGGTTTAACGCACACACGCAAGTCTCGAGTCCGGGAATTGGTGAACGGATGTAAACGTGTTAGTTATCGTGCATTATGTGTTTGTAATCATTATGTGACTTGTCGGTATGTGAATACGTGTTTATATGTGTTAAAATAGTGTTTAACGCACCAAAAATCAGTTCCAGGACCTTATAGGCGATTAGGAGCCTGGGGAGCTCCTAATCGCCACTTTCTGATGCGAGTAGGGAGAGCCTGATGGCGAATAGGGCCCTACTCGCTAGTATATAGGCGAGTAGGAGCCCTACTCGCCTGAACCACTCTCCTACTCGCATATACTGCTGTGCACGAGTCAAAACACCTATAAATAGAACCCTTGACTCCCCAAACACCATTTGTACAACCCTAACTGATCCTAAGCCTCCCACACACCTTGAAACACCTCTAGAACTTGTTTTGCCTCAAAACACACCATCTCCAAGCTTATACACCTTTCTTTGATAAAATCCAAGGTGTGTTCTTCATCCTACACCTTTGTAATGTTATTGTCTTGGTTCCCCAAAAGTCCAGACCTTATTTTGATAATAATGAGTCTTTAAAAACCTTGGAAAGGAGTTCTAAAACAAGTCTACACCATAATGCTTGCTATATGTGAAGTATTGATGCATATGATGATTTTTGGTGATTATAACATGAATGTTTCCACGAATTTGATGTACTTCTGATGTGTAGGTGTTGTTAGGATGATTATCTATGACTTTAAGCTCTTGTTATAGTGTTTAGATGCAAGTATGCATTTTGACCCATTTGGGTGATTCTTGAAGAAATAGGATGTTATGATATGATTCATTGCTTGTTTATGGTTAGAAATCATGCTAGGATGATGCTATAACATAGAGATGATGGATTGCAAGTTGTAGGAGGTGTAATCTGATCTTTACTACTTAAGGAAAGATTTCATAGTTAATGAAACCTAGTATTTTGCCATTTTTGGAAATAATCGCACCGAGCCCGTTAGAGCAGAGATAAATTGGGGGGGTTTTTGCTTGGAAAGGGTTGGCTAATAGTTTAGTTATGATATTGGGTGTTTTTACATGTTTTGTATCTGATTTGGAGGGTTTAACGCGCGAAAACGCGCATCAGCAGGCTTGGGGCGAATAGGAGCCTACTCACCTGAAGCATCAGGCGAGTACAGCCTACTTGCCTAATCCCCCTCCTACTCACTAGTTGACTTTTCCTAATCGCATGAAAGTTTCCTAATTGCGTGTACTGCTGTCATAAACGCATTTTGACATCCCGGAACATGATTTGACGCCTAGGAACAACGGGGATGCACAACGGGGAAACCATGAATGTGCGGGGATGCACAACGGGGAAACCATGATAGGAGCCCCGGGATACATCCAATGACTTAGTAACACGTGTTCGGACCTGTTTATGCGTTAATTGGACATTATGCTAGACTAGGTGAACTATTGCGCGTATTGAATGATTAATTGCATGTGATGCATGATGTCTTGTATTTACCTAACACGTGGGATGTCGGGTCTTGTCTGGCACGGTCGGTTTAACAGTCAAAGGTGTTTTCAAACGTTTATGGTCATGGTCTCGACATTCGGGGACTAGTTAACCCACGGGTTATTAGTCCGGATACTTATACACATCTTATGATAGGCCGCCGCTATTTGGGGCTATCATAGCATAATTACTTAACTGTTTTCAAGTAACGCAAACCGAGGTGAGTGTCACAGCCCCACTTTTACCGTTTTGCTTTCGGGGGAGAAACATGCTACTTATTTTAATTAGTCATCATAGATCATGTTATACTATGGTTACTTCACGTACTATGCGGCTTTTACGGAAAGTCCCAGGGGGAAACCATGAATGTGCGGGGATGCATAACGGGGGAAATGTGGATAGATCTATTGGGCCTTACAAACCCCACCCGACGGCTGGGAGCCCGGCGGGTGCATATTGTCTCTAACACTTTGGGGGTTACCGAGGCATCGGTGATCCCGTCTGTCTGGGCTGGCTTCAACACTTATACCGGTTTAGTAATGGATTCCCAACCGCAGTAGTAGCAACACTTAACGTCTAGCTAACGTTCTCATAACATAGTAGTAACGGATATGATCTTACCGAACTAATAACAACACTTTATAAAAGAAAACCTGTGAACTCACCAGCATTATATGTTGACATTTTTGGCATGTTTTGTCAGGTCGCTAAGGTAGCAGTCAATGGGCTAGGCGCACGGAGTCATGCACAGCGTCTAATATTTTGATGCATATTAAACAATGTTTTGTAAACAATGATATGTCTTTTGGTTGTAAACAAGAAATGCTTCCGCTGCTGGTTTACGGCTCAAAGCATGATATTTTGGTTTTAAATATATATATATATGAATGGATGTTTGTTGTATGTTTATTGTGATCGTTGACTGAGATCCTGGTGTGTCACGCGCCTCGCGGTAAAACCCCGCACGTGGAATTTGAGGGTGTGACAGTATGGGATGGACCACAATATTCTAGTCACAAGGGTTGATTATGCACTCGATTTACCTGATAGTATGTTTTCACATATGGACTAGACTTGCCATGACACTTGAATTGTACAAGTTTTATTCAATTATCAAAACCTATGTAATTCTCACCAACTTTTGTTGACCCAAAATATTTTCAAACTTAACATGTTTCAGGTTATAACATGCTCGAAGATTAGAGTTAATGCTTGAAGATGCATAGCTTGTATTTTTCATTTTGATGTACAAATTCTTAGAACAATTGTATGTAATTTATTTAAATCATTTATTGAAACTTATTATTTACCATGAGCTACTGAACAATCATCAATACGTGACATCCCGATGTTTCCGCCATCGGTTGGGTTGTTACAGGCTGGCCATAGTAGCGCCGCATACCGCTCATTTCCGGGCAAACAACGTCGACGACCAACAGCATAAATACCCCTGATCACTGGTGCTCGATGCCCTTCTTGCGAAACCCGACGACGACTGGTCCGATTTGCAGGTCGTCGGGCGGTTTGTGCCACCCCGTGGGTCGCCTTTTCCGTTTCAGGGTAGTTATGATCCGATTTTTAGTTCCAGTTGGGTCGAAGGTCACGGTAATACTTCTGGTCGGGTCTGTTCCGTATGGATCTTGGTGACAGATTGGTTAATGTTGAGGGTCAGGTCTGTTCGTCTTGGTTATCTTTCTGGTTCGGGTTATGGTACAGCAAGGATGGTGTCCGTTTGGGTGATTGGTCCGGTGATGATGGTCTCGTTTCGTTGGCAGATTCCGCTTAGTCATGGGGATGCCGAGTGGTTAAATGCAAACAAGGCTGGTCAACTAAAGTCAAACCTGATCAAGGTTATGGTCAATGTTGGTCCACAATCAAAGCTGGTCAACACGAAGTCGAGACCAGGTTACGTGTCGTTTCGTTCGTGAGCTTATCCATAGGAAGGTATAACGCGCGCCACGATCTTAGTTTATTCTCATTTTTTTTTCTCGTGTATATTGTATATAAATACTTATTCTAAAAGTGTAAGCGAACCGAACCGAGCTGTAACAAAAAAAACGATTTTTATTGTTAAACGAACTGAGTCGACTTATAACGAAAATAATTATTCTTGTTGTTAAGCTTGGACGAGTCGAGTAATGACTACTCTACATCAATATATATATTTTTACAAAAAATTATCTAAATGGCGAACTATATAAATATATGTATTAATTGTCGAAGCGTATGTTTTACTTTCATTTTTAGCTTTAGAAAGTTAATCACTTGTCACGAGTAAAAGATATGTTAGATCATGAAGTGTATTGTAAATTTTGGACGATTGATTGTTGGAAAAATATAGACAACATTAGTTGTCGGTTTTATGCAAAAACAGAGGAAACTCTGCCCAAATTTTATAAAATATGATAAACGATCCGGCATTCCAAGTTTATAACTATGAGTAGACAAGATTATGTTTTTACAAATAAATCCTAACTTTCAAATCTTACGCCGTCAAAAATAGAAATATTTATGTTTATTAACAAGTACATATATATACTACCCAAGATACGAGACAAATTAACATTTGAGTCAAGCTACGTAAATATTATTTCGTTATACAAAATGTGTCTTTATCAATAACTTCAATAATGTATTTAATTCAAATAGCTATACATACGAATACATTTTGTGAAACCAAACCAAGTTACTATCGATTCGTTAAGTCATACACACTGCAAGACGCGCATTCATTCAATGCGAGTCTAGGTAGTTGAATAAACTATCTTTACAACCAAGAAACGAAACAACTTTAATTATAGTAGAATTTAAGGCATCGTTTATTTGTAATAGGATACAAGAGTTCAATTAATCCAAGTTCAGACTTGTTGCTACTTGCTAATACTTACACAGTGAATTTCAGGTGAGTTTTACATAGCCCCTTTTCTATTTCACTATTTTTGGGGTGAAACATGTTACAACATTCTATATACAATTCAATCATAAAGTGTCTATGTGTTTTTCTATGTTGCATTATGTCTTAAACATGACTAGGGTAAGCACAATATTCTAGCATAATCATTAACATTGATCAGCCGACGGTATACAATGATAGATCTATTGGACTGACAATCCCACCCGAATACGTGTACCCCCTACATAGGTAGCGTGGGTGATTGTTATCGCATAACATAATCGAGTGAACCATGAGCGTATGGGATGGACCACAATATTCTAGTCACAAGGGTTGATTATGCACTCGATTTACCTGCTAGTATGTTTTCACATATGGACTAGACTTGCCATGACACTTGAATTGTACAAGCTTTATTCGATTATCAAAACCTATGTAATTCTCACCAACTTTTTTTGACCCAAAAATATTTTCAAAATTAACATGTTTCAGTTAACAATGAAGCTGAGGCTTAGAGTATGCATGAGGAAATACTATGAATTTATTTGAAGTTATTTGCTTTATTTGATATCATGTATTTGGGATTTTTAGACATCATTTCATTTAGATATTTATGTTATGAATAAATTATTTAAAATTTCAATATATACCATGTGCTACTGAAACAATCATCAATACGTGACATCCCGATGTTTCCGCCATCGGTGGGGTGTTACAACGACTATACAATATTTGTGGACTTACCAATAGATATATCAAACAACTGTCTTCAATTACAGTATATGATGGCCACTGTACAAATGAACGATGTAGATCGAAACTTACAAATGAAGGATCTACATGTTATTAAAAAACTGTCATCGTAAATGTTTGATTAATTAATTTTCCCACTGAAACAACTCTTCAAATTCTTTTCTTTTTTAAATACAAATTTCCAGACAAAAACAAAAAGTATTTACAAGTATTTGTAGAAATATGAACATGTGATGTTTTACGTTTTTCTTATTATAAATAACTGTTTAAATTCTATCTTATGTAAATTGAACATGAAAAGCTTGTTTAACTTGCTTTGCTAAAAAGACATTGTCACTAACAATGGTCATCTAAAAATTCTTACAAAATAACCGTCAATTAAACTTCCATAATTACAATTCAAAAAGTGAGTTAAACATTGAATTTAACATAAATAAATAAAAAATTGAACACTTATAAAAGAACAAATACAAAATATCTCTAAAAAACTACTTTAATTAAAACATAATTACAATATGTGACTTTACAAACTAAATAAAAATACAAGGAAATATAAAAAAACCCAACTAACAACGAAACCCTAGTCATTGATCTTTCTTCACAGCATCATCGAACCAAATCACAAACCAAAACAATGAAAACCAGTACATGACAGCAGCTCATATCTAAATATTATCCAGATCCAAAAAGCTTAACCATTGAAAATAGGAAGTGGGTGTATATATGTAATAATAAATTGAGGTTTTCCTTTGATTGGAAGAATCATTGGAAAATATCAATTTGAAGTAGTTTTGTGACACCCGGCATGTTCGGCTTAAACATATTAGTAACATCTAAGTCTACCTTAGCAAGAAACGTTTATAAACAAACTTAACTGGGTTAGTTGAGTCGGGTCAAGTTAGGATTGTCCAGGGTACAATGATCTGGAGGATCATTGGGAGTCGTTTTGGTAATACACTAGTACCGGGTTCCGTTGTTGGTGACATTACATGAACTAATTAAGTATATGTGTAGATTATGGGTCGTGTGGTGGATTATATACATAGATGTGTTTAAATGATGTGTAAATGATTATCTGTGCTTAAATGTGTTAAATATAGACTAAGGGTGCATGCTTATGTGTTAAGATGTGTTAGAATGCGTTAAACACGACAAACTGGAAAACTAGTTAAAAAGGAGTCTTGGTTCGACCACTTCGAGTTGTCGAAGGAGAAGAAAGTGTCTGATTCGACCCTTGTAAGTGGAATTTAAGGAATTCCCTTCGACCAAACAGGGCTCATTCGACCCTGTGAAAGGGGCGAAGGAGACCACCTTCGACCAATGAATTGGGGCGAAGGAGGATTAGTATAAATACCAACCTTTGTCATTTTTCATCATTTCACAAACCCTAACCGTCCCAAAACGCTCTCAAACGATCTTAAACACTAAGGAAGGAGTTTTTGCTCTTCTTTTTCATAATCTAACCATCTACAACCTCTAAACAAGAATCCAAGGTTTGTTCATAATCCTAAACCTTTTTAAAAGCATTTTAATTCGTTTTCATCTAACCCTAATTGTCCGGATCTGTTCTAAGGGTATTTTCATGATTAAAAACCTTTTAAACATCTTTATAAATCAAAACATGATCATTTAACATAGGTTTTCATGACGAATAACATATGTAAATTGTGTATTATGTGGTGTTATGTGTTGTTCACTGATTTGCTGCTATATCTATGATAGAAACATGATATAGGATTGTTATTAATGATGGAATATTGTTGTCTAGGGTTAGGATTGGATATAATAATATTTGGGGGTTTTATTGGATTAATACTCGATGTATGAATATTTATGATCAATAGAATGAATAAGAAAGATCGGATAATCGACAAACTGAGTATTTTAAACTAAACATGAATCGATTTCAAAAGTTTCCAAATTGGGTAAATAATTCATGCATGAAAGTGATGTTTCCATAATCTTTACCATTTTGGGAAAGGGCTGAAACGGACATATTATCGGGGGAAATCAGTGGGGTTGTGTAGGGATAAGTTATCCATACTTGACTGCTGTGTTTGATGATGTTTCGGGTCGTTTTGAATGTGTTTGAAGCGTTTTTTAGGGAAAATTATACAACAGGGGCGAACCTGGGTTTATATTGGACGAATGTGATAAAACGGGCGAAGGAAGAATCAAACGGTCGAACGAGATGTAAAACGGGCGAAGGAGACAAAAAGGTGCGAAGGAGACTTAAAACTGACTAGTTCGACCGTTCTGATGCAGAAATGAGTTTTTTGATACAAACTAAGTGTTTTATGCTTGAACCTTGTGTGTAATCTATGTGTACTTGATTAGTTAGGGTAATGGGTCACCAACGGGATGTCGGGTCGGTCTAGTGTGTCTGTTAAACATTTAAACACGTTTTGAAACATACTTGGTTACGATCTGGACAATCGGGGACTAGATAACCTTATGGTTATTAGTCAGAACACTTATGTGAACATTTTGATAGATCTCCGGTAGAGGGATTATCAAGGGCTAAACATCTTTACTTGTATTTGAAGAACGCTACTTAAGGTGAGTTCACGGCCCCACTTTTACTGTTTTAACTTTTGGTGGAGAAAACATGCGCTAAACGGTTTTGGTAACATATGTCATACTATGGTTTTAACTTTATATTGCTATACGATCTTTTGGAAAGTCACGGGGGAAACCATGAATGTGCGGGTTGCACAACGGGGGAAATGTGGATAGATCTATTGGGCGTGACCTGCCCCACTCGTCGGCTTGGAGGGCCGGGCGGGTGCATATTGTCTCGAACAGGTACATTGGTATCATGCTGAACATACGGGCTGCTTAAACATGCTGAACATTGCTAAACGTGTCTAGTAATGGTTTCCAATCGTAGTAGTAATGAAACATACGCCTAGCTAGCGTACTTGGTAACATTGATATAGTATGGACATGGTAACATTTTGGTAACATATTGAATAAACCTGTGAACTCACCAGCATTATATGTTGACATCTTTTTGGCATGTTTTTCTCAGGTCGCTAAGGTACAAAGAACGAGACTAGGCGCACGGGTCTGCATTGGCGTCTAGACTTAGTGCACGTTTTGTAATAAAAGTATTTTGAACAACTTTTGAAATGATAGCATAGTTGATTGAGTGCTACTTAAACGCTTCCGCTTATTAAATTAATGGTTATGTCTATTTACGTTTTCATATAGAGTTGTTTATTGTGATCGTTGACTTGGATCCTGGTTTGTCACGCGCCTCGCGGTAAAACCCCGCAAGTGGAAATTGAGGGTGTGACAGATTGGTATCAGAGCCAATGGTTATAGTGAACTAGGACTGCATGTAGAGTCTGGTCTATAGCCGAGTCGCACACACTAGACGGTCACATACTTTGGGTCTATTAATGGGATATGTACTAACGTTGTCGGGGTGTCCTTACATCATCATCATCATGCTTCTCCGTTACATCATCCGTTTTTATTTGGGTTCTTACCTACTCTTGTCTTCTTCTTCTGGATTGAATGAGGAGGGGTTGATTTGTTGGTTCTAGCACACACATGCCTTCTTACACTTGCACCTATTGCCACGTAGGCGAAAATGTTCGGTGACTGAGGTCTAGATTAGGGGTACATCCGGAGGACCATGTAGAGCAGTTTATCATTTCGGGTGCACACGAAATAATAAACTGGAATGCATGAAAATCCCGATGGACTTCGAGTTTGGATGTATAGTCCTGGATTGTCCCTAGGTTAACTCTTGTAAATTTCTAGTGGTTGACACTGGAAGTGAATCTGAATCCCTCGTTCTCTTGATTTGTTAGATCATGTCTGGTGCTCGCGGTGGTGGACGTCGTGGTGGCGGCGGTGGCCGTGCTGGCGGCGGTGGTCGCGCTGGAGGCGGTGGTCGTGGAAACATCAACATGACCCAAGCTGAACTGAACAACTTGCTCCAGCAGCAAGTGAACATGGCCATGGCTAATTTCCAGGTTGGGATTAATGCCATGGGTGGTGAGTTGATTTCTGTCGACCTTGTCTCATTTTCGGGTTTCGTGCCTTTTCGTTTGTGTTTTATTCGTGTACCGTGTTTCAGGTGTTGGTGCCAATCCACCCCCACCTCAGTGTTCTTATAAGAAGTTTAGGGACTGTCAGCCCCATAACTTCGCTGGGACTGAGGGAGCGGTGGGACTTCTCCGATGGCTGGAGAAGGTGGAATCCGTGTTTGTTATGTGTAACTGTTCTGCTGGGGACCAAGTGAAGTATGCTACTGCGACATTTGAGGGGCCTGCATTGTCGTGGTGGAATGCTACTACTCAGAACGTGGGACTGGGAGAGGCTATTGCTATGCCTTGGGCGGAGTTTGTGCAGCTTTTGAGAGGTGAGTACTGTCCGAGAGAGGAGATACAGAAGTTGGAGCATGAGGTCTGGAGTTACAAGATGGTTGGATCGGAGATTGAGGAGTACACAGTGAGGAGGAACGAGCTGGCGGTGTTGTGTCTTGACTTACACACACCCGAATACAGGAGGATCGAGCACTATGTGTCTGGACTAGTGCCCGAGATTGCTGGGTTGGTGGCTGCTGGGAATCTTCCCACTATTGCTGAAGTTGTCCGATCAGCTCATCGGATGACTAACCTGAAGGTGGCGGAAGGCGTTTTGTCACCCAAGGGTGCTACTGTGAAGGTTGCTGAGGGGAACAAGAGGGAGTGGGAGAGTGTGGGGAAGAGTGTGGTGCCAGCTCAGCCGGCGAAGAAGTTTGATACATCTGGGTCTTCTTCTGGGTCGAAGACGGGTGGGTATGTTGGGAAGCATCCCAAGTGTAACAAGTGTGGTTTTCATCATTCTGGGAGTTGTGATAGGGCTCGTTGTCATCGATGCCATCAGTTGGGGCACCATGCTAAGGATTGCAAGGTGGCGCTCACCCCAACTCAGACTCCTGCGGCTGCTCCTGCTCCTGCTGCTCAGGGGACTCAAGGGAGGCAGGGGTGTTATAACTGTGGTGACACGGGACATTTCAAGCGTGACTGTCCCAAACTGAAGCAGGGCGATAATGGGAGGGGCGGGAACGGTAACAGGAACAGCAGCGGCGGAGGCAGGACTGCACGTGCTTTCGTCATTGGATCTGCGGAGGCTAGGCAGGATCCCGACACAGTTACCGGTACGTTCCTTCTTAATGATCGCTATGTTTCTGTCTTGTTTGATTCTGGTGCCGATAAGAGTTTCGTATCTTTGGATGTTAGTCGATTGCTAGATATAGTACCCACACCTTTAGAGGCTAAGTACTTAATAGAATTGGCTGATGGTAAGAAAATCGAAGCGACACACACCCTTAGGGAATGTCGCTTGGAACTGTCGGGTTTGTCTTTCCCCATTGACCTTATGCCGGTACCTCTGGGTAGTTTTGATGTCGTGGTCGGCATGGATTGGTTATCGTTGTATCGCGCGGAGATCGTTTGTTTTGACAAGGTTATTCGGATCCCTCTCCCTGATGGAGAGATTCTGTCGGTTCGTGGCGAGAAAAGCGGTGCTCCACTGAGTATCATTTCTAGCATGAAAGCCCGTAAGTATCTTCGGAAGGGCTGTTCGGCCATCCTGGCGCTTGTTAACGTTTCTACTGACGATGAGAAGAAGATCGAGGATATTCCGGTGGTTCGTGACTTTTCTGATGTGTTTCCTGATGATTTACCTGGTCTTCCTCCCCATCGTCAGGTTGAGTTTGGTATTGATCTCACTCCGGGCGCAGCTCCTATTGCCCGAGCTCCGTATCGTCTTGCACCTCCCGAGATGCAAGAGTTGTCCAGCCAGTTACAGGAACTCTTGGAAAAGGGTTTCATTCGACCGAGTTCTTCCCCGTGGGGAGCTCCTATTTTGTTTGTGAAGAAGAAGGACGGAAGTCTTCGCATGTGTATCGATTATCGCGAGCTGAACAAAGTGACCATCAAGAATCGTTATCCTCTTCCTCGCATTGATGATCTCTTTGACCAGCTTCAGCGCTCTAGCTACTATTCGAAGATTGATTTGCGGTCCGGTTATCACCAGTTGCGCGTCAGGGAAGCTGACATTCAGAAGACTGCTTTTCGCACTCGTTATAGCCATTTTGAGTTCTTGGTCATGCCTTTTGGTCTCACTAACGCACCGGCGGTGTTCATGGATTTGATGAACCGCGTTTGCAAGCCTTACCTTGATAAGTTTGTCATCGTGTTCATTGACGACATTCTGATTTATTCCAAGAACAAGGCAGATCATGAGGAACATCTGCGGTTGGTTTTGGAACTTTTGAGACAGGAGCAGTTATATGCTAAGTTCTCAAAGTGTGACTTCTGGTTACGTGAAGTTCAATTCCTAGGACATGTGGTGAATGTACTGGGAATTCATGTCGATCCGGCTAAGATCGAAGCTATTAAGGACTGGGAAGCACCAACGATGCCATCTGAGGTGCGTCAATTCCTAGGTCTTGCGGGTTATTATCGTCGTTTCATCGAGGGATTTTCGAAGATCGCTCAACCCCTCACTGCTCTTACCCAGAAGGACCGAAAGTTCGACTGGGATGAACCACAAGAATCAGCATTTCAGATGCTGAAGCTTAAACTTTGTTCTGCACCTATCTTATCCCTACCTGAGGGTACGGATGACTTTGTTGTGTACTGTGATGCTTCTATTCAGGGTCTTGGTTGCGTGTTGATGCAGCGCAGGAAGGTTATTGCTTTTGCTTCTCGTCAACTCAAAGTTCATGAGAAGAACTACACTACTCATTACTTGGAACTGGGTGCGGTAGTCTTTGCATTGAAAATCTGGAGACATTACTTGTACGGTACCAAGTGTGAAGTATATACCGATCACAAGAGTCTTCAGCATATTTTCGACCAGAAGGTGTTGAACATGCGGCAGCGTCGCTGGGTTGAACTCCTAAACGATTATGACTGTGCCATCAAATACCATCCTGGCAAGGCGAACGTTGTGGCGGACGCTTTGAGCAGGAAGGAGTCTGCGAACCCTCGCCGTGTTCGGGCCTTACAGCTCACCATTCATTCGTCGTTGCCTGACCGAATCCGTTCTGCACAATTGGAAGCCTTGAAGGAGGAAAACCTTAAGGCTGAAACTATGCACAGTGCTGACAAGCATCTTGAGCTCAGGACTGATGGCTTACACTATTTTGCGGGACGTGTTTGGGTCCCATTGTTCGGAGGATTGCGCGAGCTTGTTCTGGATGAAGCTCACAAATCCCGGTATTCTATTCACCCTGGCTCCGATAAGATGTATCAGGATTTGAAAATACTTTATTGGTGGCCGAACATGAAAGCTGACATAGCTTCTTACGTCAGCAAATGTTTGACTTGTGCTAAAGTCAAGGTGGAGTATCAGAGGCCGTCTGGTCTCCTGCAACAACCAGAGGTTCCAGAATGGAAGTGGGAACGAATCACGATGGATTTTGTCACCAAGCTGCCAAGGTCACCTAGTGGTTATGATATGATCTGAGTGATTGGTGAACGGCTGACAAAATCGGCACGTTTTATACCTATTAAGGAAACCGATGGACTTGAGCGGTTAGCTCGACTTTACCTTAAGGAGGTGGTTGCTCGGCACGGGGTGCCCGTTTCTATTATCTATGATCGTGATTCTCGTTTCGCTTCGCGTTTCTGGAAGGCTCTGCACAAGGCTTTGGGTACTCAGTTGGATATGAGTATGGCTTATCATCCGCAAACTGATGGACAGAGTGAGCGGACGATTCAAACCTTGGAAGACATGCTTCGGGCATGTGTCATCGATTTTGGCAAAAGTTGGGAGATCCACCTGCCGTTAGTGGAGTTCTCCTACCACAACAGCTACCACTCTAGCATCAAGGCAGCTCCGTTCGAGGCTCTTTACGGACGGAAATGTCGATCACCACTTTGTTGGGCCGAGGTGGGCGAGAGCCAGCTCACTGGTCCGGAACTCGTGTACGAAACTTCGGAGAAAATTGTACAGATCCGTCAACGTTTGGCTGCTGCACGGGATCGTCAGAAGAGCTATGCCGATCGCCGTCGAAAACCTTTAGAGTTCCAGGTTGGGGACAAGGTACTTCTGAAATTTTGACCTTGGAAGGGCGTCATACGCTTTGGAAAGCGTGGCAAGCTTAACCCTCGTTATGTCGGACCGTTCGCAATCCTGGATCGGATTGGACCGGTGGCATACAGACTTGACTTACCGGCGGAGCTCGGTAGTGTACACAACGTCTTCCATGTGTCTAACTTGAAGAAGTGTTTGGCTGATGAATCTCTCATTGTACCACTGGAAGAGATCAAGGTTGATGATCGTCTTCGCATTGTGGAGGAACCTGTCGAGATTCTCGACTACAAGATTCGTAGCCTTCGTCGGAGTAAATCCGCATCGTTAAAGTCCGTTGGAACTCGAACCGTGGACCGGAGTTCACATGGGAACGGGAGGATCAGATGAAATCTAAGTATCCTCATCTCTTTCCGAAGCGCGCGTTTGAATCGAGGCATGTTACTGCTGAAGCGGAATGAATCTCGAGTCGAGATTCCTTTCAACGTGGGGATGATGTGACATCCGGTAAGTTTCTTTTCGTTCTGTTCTTTTCATTTCTTTCTTTTTGGGCTTTGCGCAATTTTCGGGACGAAAATTCTTTCAACGTGGGGATGATGTGACACCCGGCATGTTCGGCTTAAACATATTAGTAACATCTAAGTCTACCTTAGCAAGAAACGTTTATAAACAAACTTAACTGGGTTAGTTGAGTCGGGTCAAGTTAGGATTGTCCAGGGTACAATGATCTGGAGGATCATTGGGAGTCGTTTTGGTAATACACTAGTACGGGTTCCGTTGTTGGTGACATTACATGAACTAATTAAGTATATGTGTAGATTATGGGTCGTGTGGTGGATTATATACATAGATGTGTTTAAATGATGTGTAAATGATTATCTGTGCTTAAATGTGTTAAATATAGACTAAGGGTGCATGCTTATGTGTTAAGATGTGTTAGAATGCGTTAAACACGACAAACTGGAAAACTAGTTAAAAAGGAGTCTTGGTTCGACCACTTCGAGTGGTCGAAGGAGAAGAAAGTGTCTGGTTCGACCCTTGTAAGTGGGCGAACCAGGGAAGTGGAATTTAAGGAATTCCCTTCGACCAAACAGGGCTCATTCGACCCTGTGAAAGGGGCGAAGGAGACCACCTTCGACCAATGAATTGGGGCGAAGGAGGATTAGTATAAATACCAACCTTTGTCATTTTTCATCATTTCACAAACCCTAACCGTCCCAAAACGCTCTCAAACGATCTTAAACACTAAGGAAGGAGTTTTTGCTCTTCTTTTTCATAATCTAACCCATCTACAACCTCTAAACAAGAATCCAAGGTGTGTTCATAATCCTAAACCTTTTTAAAAGCATTTTAATTCGTTTTCATCTAACCCTAATTGTCCGGATCTGTTCTAAGGGTATTTTCATGATTAAAAACCTTTTAAACATCTTTATAAATCAAAACATGATCATTTAACATAGGTTTTCATGACGAATAACATATGTAAATTGTGTATTATGTGGTGTTATGTGTTGTTCACTGATTTGCTGCTATATCTATGATAGAAACATGATATAGGATTGTTATTAATGATGGAATATTGTTGTCTAGGGTTAGGATTGGATATAATAATATTTGGGGGTTTTATTGGATTAATACTCGATGTATGAATATTTATGATCAATAGAATGAATAAGAATGTTTGGATAATCGACAAACTGAGTATTTTAAGCTAAACATGAATCGATTTCAAAAGTTTCCAATTTGGGTAAATATTTCATGCATGAAAGTGATGTTTCCATAATCTTTACCATTTTGGGAAAGGGCTGAAACGGACATATTATCGGGGGAAATCAGTGGGGTTGTGTAGGGATAAGTTATCCATACTTGACTGCTGTGTTTGATGATGTTTCGGGTCGTTTTGAATGTGTTTGAAGCGTTTTTTAGGGAAAATTATACAACAGGGGCGAACCTGGGTTTATATTGGACGAATGTGATAAAACGGGCGAAGGAAGCATCAAACGGTCGAACGAGATGTAAAACGGGCGAAGGAGACAAAAAGGTGCGAAGGAGACTTAAAACTAACTGGTTCGACCGTTCTGATGCAGAAATGAGATTTTTGATACAAACTAAGTGTTTTATGCTTGAACCGTGTGTGTAATCTATGTGTACTTGATTAGTTAGGGTAATGGGTCACCAACGGGATGTCGGGTCGGTCTAGTGTGTCTGTTAAATATTTAAACACGTTTTAAAACATACTTGGTTACGATCTGGACAATCGGGGACTAGATAACCTTATGGTTATTAGTCAGAACACTTATGTGAACATTTTGATAGATCTCCGGTAGAGGGATTATCAAGGGCTAAACATCTTTACTTTTATTTGAAGAACGCTACTTAAGGTGAGTTCACGGCCCCACTTTTACTGTTTTAACTTTTGGGGGAGAAAACATGCGCTAAACGGTTTTGGTAACATATGTCATACTATGGTTTTAACTTTATATTGCTATACGATCTTTTGGAAAGTCCCGGGGGAAACCATGAATGTGCGGGGTTGCACAACGGGGGAAATGTGGATAGATCTATTGGGCGTGACCTGCCCCACTCGTCGGCTTGGAGGGCCGGGCGGGTGCATATTGTCTCGAACAGGTACATTGGTATCATGCTGAACATACGGGCTGCTTAAACATGCTGAACATTGCTAAACGTGTCTAGTAATGGTTTCCAATCATAGTAGTAATGAAACATACGCCTAGCTAGCGTACTTGGTAACATTGATATAGTATGGACATGGTAACATTTTGGTAACATATTGAATAAACCTGTGAACTCACCAGCATTATATGTTGACATCTTTTTGGCATGTTTTTCTCAGGTCGCTAAGGTAGCAATGAACGAGACTAGGCGCACGGGTCTGCATTGGCGTCTAGACTTAGTGCACGTTTTGTAATAAAAGTATTTTGAACAACTTTTGAAATGATAGCATAGTTGATTGAATGCTACTTAAACGCTTCCGCTTATTAAATTAATGGTTATGTCTATTTACGTTTTCATATAGAGTTGTTTATTGTGATCGTTGACTTGGATCCTGGTTTGTCACGCGCCTCGCGGTAAAACCCCGCAAGTGGAAATTGAGGGTGTGACAAGTTTACTAACAAACTATTGGCAATCTATTTTCCTTTGATTGAAAGAATCTTTCAAAAAATTTGTGGAAACAGAATTAAAAGTAATATCAAAATGCATATTGAATGAAGAGATGTAAAGTAAGAATACTGAAAATGAATATTGGGAATTCATCCCCTTTTATAGACCGAAATATAATAACTATTCGTAATCGTAAAGTTGGTTTTCAACTTTATTAGTTAGATGTCAAGTGACTATAAAGTTGGAAGTTAGTTATCGAAATTTTAATTTATTTTTTATAGAATGAAAGACAACTGCAAACACAACAATAATAATAAAATAATGTTTTTAATAAAGTTACTTCAAAACCGTAATCATTATTTTTGGGCTGTTGATATGGGTGGTAATTGATGGTTATGCGTCTGTTATAAGTAATCTCTGATTATTAATGATACAACTGTTATAACAAACAGTTGTTGCTTAAAAATAAACTTAACGAATCAAATATCTTTTTTTAAAACAATTATTATAAACAAAATATAAAAAACATAAACAAACCAAATGCTATGGTCTGTTTACTGAACAACAAATTAAAAACTCAAAAAGCTGTTATAGAATTCAACTTTATATTACTACAATCGCATAATTTGAATGAAATATTTAATCAAACAAAGGTATATACAATATCTATATCGATACAAAACTCACCAAAATATAAAAAACATAAGAATTTTAAGAAAAAAAAAATCCAATATCCATACAAAACTGAAGTAATGCTAACTATGACATTCAATACAAAACTGAAGTAATGCTAACTATGACATTTCTTCCATTAGAATAAAAAATACATAGAAATACAAGCAAAAAACAACCAAAAAAACTGAAGAAGACATAAACAAAAACAAAAAAAAAATAATTACACATAATAGCTATAACTCCTCAAGAATCAGAGACATATTATTTCACTATACACCCATCCCTAATTAGACAGGATGTAAAGAAAATCGTGATAAGAATAATATTTTTCTTTGATTGTAATAATCTTCGAGAATACCGATTTCAACTTGATTACCAAAGGCTTTACTCTTATACATTTTTTTTCATAGGAAAAAAAGAATATTTTTTATCGATGGTAGCTTTATTTATTTATCATAATAAATGAAGAGAAATAAAGTTGGTAAATGAAATGACGAATTGCTTGGCTTTTATAGAGAGATAAAATGTCTTACATATTATAATAAGATTTTTTACTTATTGGGTCAATTGTTAAACCATTAGGAAAACAACTAATAAAATAATGTTATAAATAGTTTACTCTTAGTGTCACTAATACAAATTTCCAAAGACAATGCCTGTTACGAAAAACCACTGTTTAATCTTGATATGTGTAACAAATGATAAAGAAAAACCGAACTAATACCAAGTAACAAATTTATTCTAAGTGCTCTTCAGGTACACTCATAAATCATGTGAAGATAACAATAACTTAAGTTATTATAACCATATATCTAAATTAATAGTATGAATATTATGATTATTTTCAATGTCATAATAATAACTTTCGATTATAAACCTATTATAAGTTCAAGGTATACACTATTTGATGACTTGTCAACGGATGTTGCAAACAACTGTGATACATTACAATTCTCAAATTAAAGGATGATGTAACCAGAGTTTAAAAACAGACTTTCCAAAGTTAAGTTGTAATCAATATCAAACAAAATAACTATAAATTAAAATTAGATCAGTCTTTTCAAATTCATAATTACAAACAGTCGCCACAGCCCTAAAAGTCTTTGATGAGCACTGTACAAACGAAGGGTCTAGATGGAAACATACCATAAATTAAAACATTATTATTTTATATCAATTACACAATTAAAAATATTGTTCTTACAAATGATTTGAAATCTTTTATTGTTCCTATATCTTTAAAAAATGAACATATATTTTATATCAACAAAAATTCTACAGAAATATCACCATTTATAAAACGTGAAATTATAGTTTTTATTGGCGACTTATTATGTTTTAAATAAATAATATTTCAATGACAAACTTTTTTTAGAAATGACATGAAATATACTCAATGTAACAAATATTTTAATATATGTAAACTGAATATTTACATATAAGTCAATTATGTTATTATAACCATCTGTTTAAATTATTAATATAAATATTATAATTATGTTCAAGGTCCTAATAATAACTTTGGTATAGAAACCTAGTCTAAGTTCAAGTTATACAACTATAACACATTTACATTTTTAATATTTGATTACGAAACACCGATCATCTGTTGATTTTAATAGTAGACACTTTTTTTTGACCGACCAAACCCACCGAGCAACCCCCAGTGGCAAAGACAGGGGCACTACATATAAATAATTAATCTGCGGTTTTAAACACTTCTTTAAAATATTTTTTCTTCCCTTTAACAAGGTTTCTTTAAAACAGCTGTTATAAGATTCAATCATATTATTACAATTCAATAATTTGAGTTAAATATTTAATTTAACAAAAATAAACACAAAATGGAAGATTTATAAAAGAAGAAATTCAAATATCTCTAAAAAACTACTTTAATGACAACAGAATTACAATATATGAGTTTACCAAAAAGCACATAAAAATACAACGAAACATTAAAAATCCTTTTAGCAACCAAAACCTAGAGAATGATATTTCTTCCCAGCATCATCGGAACAAAAGCAGAAACAAAAACATTGAAAAGAATTACGCAACAATAACTACTATTTAAATATGATCCAGTTCTAAAAGCCCTAAAGATTAAAAAGACATCTCTTTTTTCTTCTTCGTCAGCAAGATACCAACCTCGAACTTATGATGTCCTTGTTCCAATGGGAATATTGAACCCACCAAATTACAAGAAGACAATCTCTTTGTTAGTCACTCAAGGAAGTGCAAAAGAATTCCTCATGATGGCTTCCTTTGATTGTATGAATGACGAAAAACATGAATTCCAACTTTCTTACCAACGAATTGTTGGTAATCTATTTTCCTTTGATTGTAAGAATCTTTCGAAAATTTGTGGAAATACATTTGACAGTAAATATCATTATGGATATTGGATGGACACATGTATAAAGATGAAAAATTAAATATTGGGAGTTCCTCCCATCTTATAGAATAAATATACTAATTTTCGTAAAGTTGGTTTTCAACTTTATCAGTTAGATTTCAAGTAAACCTAATGTTTGAAGTTACTTTTGATATTTTTTATTTATTTTTGATATAGTGAAAGACAATTCAACACAACAAAAATAATAAAAATAATGTTAATATGATTATGCATATATCATGGAGAGTTCGAAAGTGAAAATAGTTGAACGAATATCTAAACATAGAAAATGAATATTGCGAATTTCTTAACTTTTTATATCGTGAATAAACTAACAACTCCTAATGTTTATTACATCTTTATAGTAACTGTAATTTGGCAAAAAAAAATGTAATTTTGGATTAAAAATCCTTGAAAAATGTAAATCTTATATACAAATATAAACATATATTATCCTTTTTAACTTATATTGCATTTTACTAAAACATAGATCAAATCAAAATGAAATTCAATAAATGATGAAAACATTTATTGACAGAACACATATTATAAACAAAAACTGATAACTTTTAAAATCCTTATGTTTAACTTAATTTATTATTATTTTTTAATTAATAGAAATATGTATATATTCATTTTTGATAAATAAATATAAGTAAAAAATATCATGTCACTTCAAAACTCGAGTTTTAAGATAATGATTATTACAGGCAGTCAATAGCCCTAAAGCACTATAATGATCACTATGCAGTTCAACAATCTACATAGAAACTTGCAAAGTACGGTGGTAATTAATGGTAGATGTAAATATTTTTACTATTATAAAACAACTAAAAAAGGTTACCATAAATTTACATTTTTATCTTAAATTAAACAAACTTATTGTTCGTAAACTTTAAAATATATATATATATATATATATATATATATATATATATATATATATATATATTCCATAACAATAAAACTTGTAATAAAATATCTAAGATCACCAAATCTAAGTTCTTTACAAATCAATTCTTTGTAATTACCTTTTATACTTCATTCAATGATTAAATTTGAAATTCGAACTTGTTTTTAGATAAAGCTATACTCATTTTATTGTATATAATCTGTTTTTTAAAACATCTGTTGAATGATATCCAGCTTTATCAAACAACTGTCAATCAATACAATTTTACAATTAAAGATTACAATAAATATACTGTTTGTGTATGTATGGATCGTATAAACAACAAAGAATGATCAAACAAGTTAGTTTTAGGTGCGGAATCCCTAAAACAATCACAAAATAATAGTCAAACAGATCAAAACAAGTAAATCATCATTTCAAAAGCTTTTCATTAATTAGAAACTCAATTACACGTTTAAAGTTTGATACAAATAGGGTAAGAACGTGAAAAGAGCTAAATAAACTTCTAGAGAGAGAATCAGAAAGTGGAGGGAATAATATGACTCAAAGTTACATTCAAAAATCAAGCTTGACTATTTATAGACTGCACATTCGCCCAAATGATTCGTGCGAATGTGCAGGTTCGACCAAACCAACTGGTCGAACCAAGCCATACATAAACAATATTCACATTCGACCAAAACTTGCTCCTTCGCACCCTCTGATCTTCCTTCGACCAAACATCTTGCTTCCTTCGCACCTTCTAAAACTCCTTCGCACCTTCGACATATACCAAAACAAGTTTATTGAACAATCCGAAGCACTAGTCGCACAACTGCATCTACAAACTCCCCCTCGACTATTGCTTGGATTGCTGTCTACGTTGTTCGGCCATTCTGATGTTCATCAATCTGATATGTTGCTGAATCTTCTGTTCTTTAGTCAAAACCAGTTCCTGAAATTGGTTTGGCTTCGTCTTTTTCAATTCAGGCACCTTCTGCTTCTCTACAAACTTCCCGAGCTTCTCGTCATAGTCACAACCAGCGTTTATATCATACGCAAAGCACAGAAATACCACATGTTGGTATTTTCCTGCTTGTTCAGCATCCTTCACTTCAGAATAGATCGGATTGTAAAATAACATTATTATATCCTCATGTGAACAGTTGATCAACCACATGGGATCCAAAATGTGTATTTTCTTGAAGTTCTTCTCTCCGTCTTTCAGTACAATCACAGTCTCTGCTATCTTCCAATCATAATAACACCAAATGAAATCTTTAGCGAAGTGTTGTGGAATCGGCAACAAAGGAATCTTCTTCAACACTCGCGGTGGTTTATACTTTAACGTCACCTTGGGCATTCCAGTAATCAAATCAATATCCTTTTTATGAACAATTCGTTTCGGATATTGTGGCTCAAATAAATCCCACTTGGTTCGGCTTTCTCTCGTCATCTTTTCAGCAAAGTAGGTAATCTGACTATTTGACACTCCCGTTAAACGGTGACGACAAATATCACAAATTGCCCAATAAGGAAGAGTCTTCAAATGATGAAACTTATCAAAATATAAGATCCCCTTCTCCCACTTTACTGCTATGCATCTCAGTTCCTTAACAAACTTCCAGGCCAATGCACGACCTTTGAAAATTCCACTATGAAGTTTGTAAAAGCTACCTTGTATTTCAGCTTTCGGACGATTATTTCTTTCTCTTTCAATTCCTCAAAAACTCCTTCAAACTCTCAGATTGCTCGAACCGTGGTTTATCATACCCTTTAAAAATCTCATCTTCAAACACTTTGCTCTTCTCTTTAGCCAGTTTCTCGGCTTGGTTTAGCACTTCATCCGAGAATCCAGGAAATCCACAATCTTGATTATTCTTGAAGTATTGTGGATATTCCTCACTCGTTATATCTTCCATCTCAACATCTTCAAAAGCAGGAACGTCACGGTCATCAGAATGATTCCCGGCTTCCTTCTATGGTATCTTTGGAATGTAATTATCAGCAAGCAACTCTTCCAAAGTCTTTCCTACCTGTTTGGCTAAACCTTCAAGTATTTCTTTAGAAATCGCCGCAGAAACTTCTCCATCTTCAAGATCTGGATCATCAAACTCCAATTCAAACAGCTTATTGTTCGACTCGAATATTTCTGGAAATCTGCTTGTCATGTCAATCGTCCAGACTCGATCTGTGAGCATCTGGCGATACATGTTCTTGTCTTCTTCAGATAATGATTGCAGTTTTTCATTCCAGAAGATATCGTCATCAACATTTTCACCTGGAGTCTTAGAGCTCGACTCTCCACCCTTACTTGAATCACGCTTTTCATAAGTATACTTCTCAGCGTTGTCATCGTCATCATCATCACTACTATCAAAAGCAGAGCTTGTTCCCATCACTCGATCCACCATCTGAACCTCCATCATCTCCATCATCTCTCTCTTCTTCTTTTTTTAGAATCATTTCCAGCATCTTCATCAAGATCTTCATCTTCTTCTTCGTTAGATGGTTCAAAGTCTACCTGCTCTTCTTCTCGTTCTTTATCTTCTTCACCAGCTTGAAGTAGAGGAGCTCGAGTGTACAAGTCTTTTATCAAATCATCCATGTGCTTGTTACTCTTTTTCAGCTGTTTATTCTCCTCTTTCAAGACAATAATCCTTTTGGTGTTTCGTTGCTCGTGCTTCAGCAACTTCTTGTTCTCTCTTTTCAACTTCTTGATTGTTTCTCTTCAATACTTCATTATCATCATGGGATGTGACTACGACTTCCAACATCTTTCGATCATTTGATTTCAATTGCTGGATCTCTGATTGCTGTTTATTGATAATACTCATCATCTCAGATAACCTTTGATTCACAGCATTTGTCACACCCTCAAATTACCACTGCGGAGTTTTACCGCGAGGCGCGTGACACACCAGGATCCAAGTCAACGTCACAATAAACAACACTATATGATACGTAAAACTGACATGAGTAAACCATTAAGGTTCAAAACTGTTCCAACACAGCGGAAGCATAATATGTATTACAACTCAAAATGAAATATAAAGTCTGAAATGTTTAACAAAACGTGCATATGATTCCTAGACGCCGTGAGACTCCGTGCGCCTATCGACAGCTGCTACCTTAGCGACCTGAGACAAACATGCTAAAAACGTCAGCAAATAATGCCGGTAAGTTCACAGTTTTTAAGTAAAACGTTTCACGAACTTTTGAAAGACCATCATGATACTAACGACCAAATGAAAACACTCGTTAAATGATTGGACTCCATAACGAACCTCCCAACGAACTATTGCTCACCGCGATTAACGAACTACCATCCCATGGTCAACGAACTGCTTTACCAAAGCTAACGAACTACCATCCCAAGGTCAACGAACTACTATAACACAGCTAACGAACTACCACATAGAGGCTAACGAACTACCGCACCACGGCTAACGAACTGCCACAACATAGGCCATATAATACGGAACATAAATGAATACCTTGAACCCAAATGAACACTCTCAAAACGTAGTGAATACGTGAGTACCCAAAACATAGTTGTCACGCCTTTTAGGAAAAACACAATTGACACACGCTAAAGAACACAGCATGTTTTCTCCCCCCGAAAACGTAAAACCAGTAAAAGAGTGGGGCCGTGAAACTCACCTTAGAGTGCGTCTTCTGGTAACTAGAATTCCAACACGTGTATGATAATCCCAACTAATGACAACCTATCAATGAGTTTACATAAGTGTGATGACTATTAACCCGAAGGCTAACTAGTGTGTTAAAAAGTGTGTTTAAACGTTAACCGGACATCCCAGACCGACCCGACATCCCGTTGGTGATCCATTATCCTAACTAATCAAGTACACATAGATTACACACAAGGTTCAAGCATAAAACACTTAGTTTGTATCAAAAATCTCATTTCTGCATCAGAACGGTCGAACCAGTCAGTTCCTAAGTCTCCTTCGCACCTTTTTGTCTCCTTCGCACCCTTTTTACATCTCGTTCGACCGTTTGATGCTTCCTTCGCCCGTTTTATCACATTCGCCCAATATAAACCCAGGTTCGACCCTGGATCCCTCCTTCGCACCATCGACTGGTCGAAGGAGGCCAGGTTCGCCCCTGTTGCATAATTTTTCCTAAAAACGCTTCAAACACATTCAAAACGACTCGAAACATCATCAATCACAGCAGTCAAACATGAATAACTTATCCCTACAAAACCCTACCGATTTTACACCAAAATCTAATCGTTTTACAAGTTTCCCAAAATAGTAAATTATGGAAATGTCACATCATCATGCATGCAAACTTTACCCAATTAGGAAACTTTATGAAATCAATCTATATTCAACTTAATATGCTCAGATCATCATGCACAATAAACCCCCAATCCCATCCTCATCACTATCATCATGAACAAGCCCTAGATCTAACCCAAAATCCCCAAAATGAACATAACATCATCAATAATCAATTGTAACCTATCTTAACCATAAAACATCATCAATAACAGTCCTAGATCATTGTTATAACATCTATACAGCAATCAATCATCAAACAACACATAACATCACATAAAACATCATTAACACATGTTAGTTTGTATGAAAACTCATTGTTTATGAATAGTTTGTTTAGAAAGATTCTAGGAAGGTTTTTATTCATGAAAACATGTTTGTATCAGATCTGGACTCTTGGGGTTTAATAAAAACGAATTGAAATGCTTTAAAAATGATTTAGAATGAAGAACACACCTTTGATCTTTGTGTAGAAGATGTTTGTAGGTTAGATTATAGAAAACAAGGCAAAAACTCCTTCCCCAATGTTTAAAGTTGCTAGAGAGTGTTTTGAGACGGTTAGGGTTTGTGAAAATGGTGAAAAATGACAAAGTTGGTTATTTAACTAATTCTCCTTCGCACCAATTCATTGGTCGAAGGTGGTCTCCCTTCGCCCCTATCACAGGTCGAATGAGCCCTGCTTGGTCGAAGGAAATTCCTCAAATTCCCACTTCCCCTGGTTCGCCCATTTCACAAGGGTCGAACCAGGCAACTTCTTCCCCTTCGACCACTCGAAGGGTCGAACCAGAACCCCTTTTTAACTAGTTTTCCAGTTTGTCGTGTTTAACGCATTCTAACACATCTTAACACATAAGTATGCATCCTTAATCTATATTTACCATATTTAAGCAACGGATAATCATTTACACATCATTTAAACACATCTATGTATATAATCCACCACACGACCCATAATCTACCCATATACTTAATTAGTTCATGTAATGTCACCAACAACGGAACCCGGTACTAGTGTATTACCAAAACGACTCCCAATGATCCTCCAGATCATTGTACCCTGGACCATCCTAACTTGACCCGACTCAACTAACCCAGTTAAGTTTGTTTATAAACGTTTTTCGCTAAGGTAGACTTATGTGTTCATAAAGTGTTGACCCAAACATGCGGGTGTCACAGCATTCATAATATCACTATCAACTGAAACCTTCTTCTTCACAGGCGTTTCAGCAACTTCAGGCAGTTTGCCTTTCTCATCTTCTTAAGCACATTATCTAAAGCTTCATTGAACTGATCAACAGGTATATCATCTCCCTGTTGTGTGCTCGAAGTCGTTGCAGTCTTTTGTTTCTTTGATGCTGGTGCAGTATCCGGTGACTTAGAACTAGAAGCTGGTGGTAGTTTCTTACCAGCAATGAGCGTTTCAATCTCCATCTTTCTCTTTTGACTCGGTTTCTCCTGTTTCTTCTTCTTTGACTTTCAGCTTGAACAGGTAACCAGTAAAAACTTCATCTATATTCAGAATCACTTCATCTTTATCAACAGGAATTGGACTCTTAGCACCTTGATCTTCAACAATTTGACTAGCAGACTCACCAGCCTCAGTGGCCTTGGGCGTGGTGGTCTTTAACGTTTCAGTCTCTGAGTCCCAATGTTCATCTTCTTGCGTCTCCTCTGAATCAATCGACGCTTCATCTACAATATGCAAACCCTTCTTTGCCATCGTCTTGTTACGTCTTGGTGTGCTCTTTTTCTTCTCAGTTCAGACACAACCTCTAACCTTATCCCTTTCTCCTTAACCTTTCCACTCTTGGCACCAACATTAACAACCTGTCTTTTGCGTTTGGCATCTGGATCAATAGGATGTAATGGGTTATCTGGATCTGAATCACTGTTTGCGTGTCTTACAAGCCCTTTGCCTGGATCTGTATAATCAATTCTTGCTAGATGTCAAAATAAACGCCTTACTGGTGGACGTTCATTGACTGAAAATCCTTTGTATGCTTTCATCCTAGCAAGTGTATTAAGTGACATGTGTTCCTGAACAACAATATGCTTAGGATCCCTCTTCAAGTCTTTATACTTGTTATCAAATACCATCTGGAGGAAACGAGGATATAGCAGAAACTTCAGATTCCTCGTGCCGTTCACAGGCTCTAACAAGTGTTCCATCAGCATGCCTGAAACATTGAACGTTTGTTCAATACCAGGGCAACCATCATAGAGCTAATACTCTTGCGCATCAAGTCATATCCTCCAGCGGCTGATCCGAAAACGTGTATTAAAACGTGTGCCAAATATTTGAATTGAGGGCACAGTTTTCCCTTGTGCAATGAACCATCAGTGATTGGTCCATTGTATTTCATTCTCAGGAAACACTTTTCGCTGATCCATGAAACTCAGCTCCTTAGGATCTGTCTTCTCATCTTGTAAGTTCAACGCTTTTCTTAAATCCTGCTCACACACAATAACTCTTTGTCCTTGGATCTTGCTAATCAAACATGACTCGCAATTCCAGAAGTCCAGCTTAGCTCCTGACCAGAATTCTTGCATCATGTCTCGGTAAATGATAGTAGGTGTAGCAATTGCATCTATCACCCTACATCTCTTCAAGAATTCAATGATTCCGACAAACTCCGTGTGCTTTTTAACTTCTCCGAGATACGCACACAATTATGCGCATTCTCGAAGGCTAAAGTCTCTTCAGAATCTTTCTTAGCAGGTTGTGAGGACGATCCAGCTTGCTCAGTAGTCTTCTCCTGCTCGGACATGGTTAATTCTGCAAAACAAAACAAAGACACGTGTTAAAAATCGATAAAAATTCAAATCTTGAAAATTTGGTAATTAACATTCTCATTCGCCCAAACGGGGGTGCGAATGAGAAAATTATGGTGCGAATGAGAAAATTGAATGGTACGAAAGTATGAATTTTGGTAAAAAGTTTCATTCGCCCACAATTTCTTCATTCGACCAGTTTGTTATCTCCTTCGCCCATTCGAAAGGGTCGAAGGAGTCAGTTCATATTTTTGAATTTTCAATTATGAAATTTATGGTTTCTGATCATGTTCTTTTGATTTGAATAGCAACTAACAATGCCGATTAACCATTCTAAACTAACAGTTTCATCAATTATTCATTATCTCTATGTTTTCTTATTAAACCTAGGTTTCGAACTAAAGTGATGATCAATCGAACAATATACTGTTTTTGAAACCTTGGTTTATGGTTTTTCTCCCCCTAAAACACAGAAATAATGAATCCCCATAATCAATTGTAACAATGAACTAATTAAAATCAGTTTTTAAGAATTAGGGCTTGAAACAGAGAATCAGGGATAAATCCATTAATCCTTGATGTTAACCTGTAAGAGATAGTGGAAAATTATCAGTGGAATGTAACGAACACAATGATATGGTTCAAATCAACAGGGCAACAAGGTGAGTTAGAGTGAAAAATTTGAAATTTTTTTGTATAGGGTCGAATGAGACTGATATGGTATATATAGGCACACTCCTTCGCCCGTTCTACTCGTATGAATGAGAAGCTTTTGTCTCCTTCGACCCTAGTTAAAGGTTCGAATGAGCCAAAAGGGTTCGAATGAAACATATGTTCAGGAACACTCTCCTTCGCCCGTTTAAAACATACGAAGGAACATGAAAAATCCCACATTCGACCAACCGAATGGACGAATGAGATTTGAGATTTTTGATAAATTTTTCAAATCTCAAAAACGAGTCCCGTTCCAATTAGTTTTCAACTTTTAAGCATCCAACATTCATATTTTCACATTTAAAACTTACAAAGCTCAAATGGTGCAACAAGGTTTAGAAAATCGACATCAACCACCATCAGTTATCAAAAATAAGATGGAAATGAAAAATCTTTTGGATTTTCTAAAGTTTATGCTAAAACACACCTAAAATCTTTTTGAGTTTTGTAATTTTTGACGAGAAAGTAAAATGCAGAAATGTAAATGAAAAACTGTAAAATTTTTTGGGATTTCTGGTAAAAGGATTCATATCAGTTATTGAGAAATCTGATCACACCGTTGATCTTTTTGAATTATTATCATTAAAGACAATGTGTGATCTGGCAACTGCTGATATTGTGATCCACATAAACTCACATGCAGACTTTTGTGCAGTGCTTTAAACTGATACTGATATTTATAGTATAAACGTAATTGTCTGTGGTTCCCACGCACACGACATACTCCCGTATCAAGAAGTAAAGGCACAAAGACTCATTGTAAAGCGTGATTATGCTTTCGTCGTCTGTAATTGTTCAAGGTATAATGCACAGAGGTATACAGGTCAGCAAATTAATGCAGCAAAGTAACATATGCACTTTACCAGGTTGAGGACTGATATTAATCATGATTTGCATCAGTGATTAATACGATGTAATAGATAATCTTTGATTATCATATAACATGGAAAGTACCTCAATTCGGTAACTTTAGGATTTGGCATAAAGCTCTTTTATAAAGACACCCTGTCTGATCTAGGTCCGTAATGACTTACAGCAGAAGATCAGAGAGGCTATCCCCAGACAACTAATAACATAACGACCCTAAACCTCCGAGTTTTGTACAAATACCCTATCAAACGAAATTACGGTACTAAGACCATATGCCCATGAGGAGTTCATCCACACGACAATTCATTTGATATGTATGTATCAGGCACGCAGTAATAGGTCTACGAAGCCCTATCAGCACATCGCACAGACTCAGACACACGCCCTACATAGCAGTACATTACTTAGAATGTGTCAGATCCCCACTGATGTACTATCATTTCCCTTTATACTCCAGGAAATCATTTTAGAATTTTCTGATTTTTATAAATTTTCAAATTTACTGTTCCTAAGGATAAGCTGGAGCATTTCAAATATGTGACTGCCCAGATATCGTTTGTTCACAGAAATCTGACGGCATTAATCTAAGGAAGAAGATATAGCAGTCAGCAAAGAAAATTTTCTAATTTTTATGGATTTTGAAATTTTTCTGAAAAACAATAAAAATTTAAACTAAAAAGTGATAGACTGAGGTGGTGATCAGTCCTGTTTTTCTTTAATACCATTAGCTTTTAAAAGATAATCAAATCTGGATTTGTCAAAAGCTTTGGTAAAAAGATCTGCGCGTTGGTAATCAATGTGGATTTTGACCATATCGATCAACTCTTTAGCATAACAATCACGGATAAAATGATATTTAATCCGGATATGTTTAGCCTTTGAGTGATTTACTAAATCTTTTGTTAATGCGATTGCGGCTTCATTATCACAGTAAATAGGGGTTTTAAGAAATTGCAAACCGTAATCCACCATCTGTTGTTGGATCCAAAGAACCTGTGAGCAGCAGCTCGATGCTGAAACGTATTCTGCTTCACATGTGGATAGTGCAACTGCGGTTTGTTTCTTGCATTGCCAGGTCAAGAGCCTGCTCCCCATAAACTGACATCCAGCCGTTGTGGATTTGCTGTCTTTGTCACAGCCGCCCCAATCTGCATCACTAAAAGCGATTAGGTCAAAATTATCATCATGAGGGTACCAAAGTCCTTTCGATGGACAACCCTTCAGATATCTAAGGATACGCTTGACGGCTGCAAGATGACTCTGTTTCGGCTTCGATTGATATCGTGCACAAAGACATGTCGCAAACATTATATCCGGTCTAGACGCGGTGAGAGACATCAGAGATCCGACGATTGCTCTGTATGTAAATGGATCAGTCAGCTCCCCCTTAACGTCAACTCCAATCCCGTGATTAGGTTGTATCGGGGTATCCATCAGCTTCGAATCATCCATCTGGAATCGGCTCAAGACTTCAGAAACGTATTTCGTCTGGTGAATAAAGATCCCCGTTGGTCTTTGCTCCACCTGCAAGCCTAGGAAAAACTGCATTTCTCCCATTGCGCTCATTTCGAACTTTTCCTGCATAACTTTTTCAAATTCCCTGCACAGAAGTTCGTTAGTAGACCCGAAAATAATATCATCAACATAAATTTATACAAGAAGCAAGTCATCTCCTGCTCGTTTCGTGAACAGTGTACAGTCTACCAATCCGCTTTGAATCCTTTCGAGAGAAGATACGTGCTCAGCTCCTCATACCATTGTCTCGGAGCTTGGTGCAACCCGTAGAGAGCTTTGTTTAAAACATAAACCTTATCCCGGTGAATAGGGTCCTTAAAGCCTGGCGGTTGACCTACGTAAACTTCCTCTTTGACCACACCATAAAGAAATGCGCTCTTTACATCCATCTGATACACCTTGAATTTCTTCCAGGATGCAAACGCTAGAAACATTCGGATAGCTTCCAAGCGTGCAACAGGTGCATAGATTTCATTGTAGTTGATTCCCTCACCTGATGAAAACCTTGAACGACCAAACGAGCTTTGTTTCTCACTATGACTCCTCTATCATCCTTCTTACACTTAAACACCCATTTGGTTCCAATTTTCTTTCTTCCCGAGGGCAAATCTGTCAGCGTCCATACTCCGAGTTTCTGAAATTGTAACAACTCTTCTTGCATTACTTCCACCCAGGCATCATCCAAAAGAGCTTCCTTGTACGTTCGCGGCTCGACCTGCGAAACATAACAAGCAAAAGACCAGTCATTTTGAAAACCAGATTTTTGTATTTTGGCATATAAAGCCAATTGCCAATATTTTCTGGTGCTTGAGCATTTCTCAATTGCCCTCTTGTCATAACGCTGCTACCAGGATCACCAATAACCTGTTCAAGCGGGTGTATCCGATGTATCCGAGATTCCGGATAATCAGGTACTTGTACTCCCGTTTGAGTTGTCAAATTCTCTGTAGAAACCAGATCATTACCCACATTCGATGTTGAAGCATCAGTTGTAGTTGGGTTCACTGGTGGTGTCACTGTAGCATTGTCCAAATAGCTTCACTTGTAGCATCATCATCTTCATCTTCTGAATCTGATGAATTAAGCGTTGTAGAAGCTTCTTGGAACACCTCTTCTTCCATCACAGGAGCAGTGGTATCATTAGAAGCTGCTTGAGAATTTACAGTGATCGGACGCACTAATGGTGAAGTTACGGCGTTTTCGACCTCGTAATACAAGCGGAGTACAGCTTCTTCAACCATGCTATCTAGATTGAATGATTCAAAGAAGTCTTTGTAATCAAACATCCAATCTGGACCTCCACCCTGTACATTTTGTGTGTATCTTTGTACTTCGACATTAGCCCACTCCTCGACTTTTCTAGTTCTTTTGTTGAATACCCGTTTTAATGGGGTTGCATATCCAACAAAATAACCTTCTTCAGCCTTTGGTGAGAACTTCTCCGAAGGATTAAGCATTGTACACGGGCACCAAATGGTTCTAGATACTCCAGATTCGGCGTTCGTCGGTTCAACAGCTCATAAGAAGTTTTGCCAAACTTCTTCACTGTTAAAACACGGTTTAAAATGTAACATGCTGCGTAAATAGCTTCGTTCCAGAACATGACTGGAAGATTTGAGTCCGCAAGCATTGTTCTCGCCGTCTCGATTAGAGTCCTGTTCTTTCTTTCTTCGACACCGTTCTGCTGGGGTGTATACGGAGCGCTATATTCATGATGAATTCCCTTGTTTGCACAAAGATCCTCCAACTGAGCGTTTTTGAACTCCGTCCCATTATCACTCCGGATTCGTTTGATCTTTAGACCATATATATTCTCCAGACGTGTAAACAGAACTTTCAGATTGTTAAAAGTGTCGCTTTTCTGATGTAAGCACATAACCCATGAAAATCTTGAATAAATCCATGTGCAAACGCTCAAGCGGTAGTTCAACGGAATTGACTTTCTTTGGTCTATGGGCCTGTTTGTGCTGCTTTCCCTTTTTACAACTAACACACTTGTCATTCAAATGGAAACGTTTCACATTAACTCCCGTGACAAGTTCATTCTTCACTAACTGGTTCATCTTTCTCAAATGAATGTGTCCCATTTTCCTGTGCCACATTATAGATTCTTTTTCTGTAGCCTTAGAGAGGAAACACGTGACTTGGCCATGGTGGTCATAGCTTTTGACATATCGAGAATATACAAATTGTTTACTCTCGGTGCCTTTAGCATCACCCACTCTTTTGGAAGTTCAAACCCCGGTTTCAAGATGTAGCAAGATTTGTCGTCAAAATAAACAGAAAATTGCTTATCACAGATTTGGCTAACACTGAGCAAATTGTAATCTATCTGTTTCACATACGATATCCGCTCAAATGTCACGACCCCATTGCTAACACTACCCTCCATCATAATGTAGCCTCCTTTATTTCCTGCAAACGCTACATAACCTCCGTTTATGTTCTTGATATCAAAGAGTAGCGTGAGATCCCTTGTCATGTGACCAGAAGCTCCACTGTCAACAATCCATAGGCTGCTAACAGGGCCAGCTGGAGCTCCCTGCACATATCAAGTAAAGCAGTTAGATCTTTTGGGGGACCCAAGCCTGTTTGGTCTTGGGTCTTTGAACGGGTTGTTTCAAAGATTCTTTTAATTCACAAACATCTTGGGTTCTTTCAACCCCTTTCTTCTCACTCTCAACTTTCTTTTTCTCAATTTTCACATTCTGTGAAGTTGAGGCACCTTCAGACTCCTTTGATGACCAAGATTGTTCAGACCTTTTCAAGATCCGGATCTGAGATTTTGAAGTCTCAGCCGGTTTCTTTACTTCGTCTTTAAATGCAACCTTCTTGGTTACCTTCTCTGATTTAACAGAGACAGGTCCAACTGCTGGTTTTACATTAGGTTTAGGAGCAACCTTTTTGTTATCAGCAGTTGAGTTCATCACAGGTTTCTTTACCGGTTTCTCAGTGGCTATCCGGTTGCGTTTATCATAAGTCATCGGACGGTTTTCCTTTTGTTGTAAAAATTGTTTTGATTATAATAAGGTGCTTGCTGAGGGAAAAACCGGCTTTGTGGATAACTGTAGTTGTCAACTGGATAATCATGATGTTGCCTCATCTCCACCTCGTGCCTCTTGTGTCGTACGTACGGGCAGGTGGCAAGTAAATGTCCCCTTTCCCCGCACTTAAAACACGCACGGTATTCTTCATAGTTTTCTTTGATAGGCGACTTGGAAAAACTCGCAATGGGATATCGATCAACCATGCATTGTTTCCTTAAACTCTCAGGAGCTGGTTCCTTCGAGTAAGTCAGTTCAATGAAACTGTTTGCTTTATCAACTGGCAGAACGAATTGTGTGACATTGACCTTGGCATCTTTATCCGAATAAAATTTTCTCTAAAATTTCTGGAGGAATGTCATTGGTTCGTTCATATTTGGGAACCAAATTGTACTTTCCTGCTAGATCTTTTCAATTTTTGAATAATTCACATATTTAATCGGATATTCATCATCAGACAAAATTCTTATCGGAGCCTTGCATCCGATAGAAAATTTTCACAGGTTTGTCACATGATTCGTTGCTCATTTCATTAGGTTTCTCAGATTTAATTTCAGTTTTCTTTTCAACTGGTTTAACCACATTTTTCTCAATTTTCTTTACCTCTTTCTTTTCAGCACTTTTACCAACAGACTGTTCAGCTTTCTTAACAACATTCTTTCGATGAGCATTTGCCATGGGATGAACAATTTGAGATGGTGAGACTGGTTCAGTAGTGATTATATGATTATCATCAGGGATATCACTATCATTTTCAACCGTCTCAGACTGTTCATCTTCTTCATCAGAATCATCTGCAGCGACCACACCCTCATTGTTTCCCAATACAGGTCTCACATCAGAATACGGGTCTCCGACACTGGATATGTTGGACGCGTTATCTGATGTGGAGTCAGATTTGACTAGAGTCTCCGGTGGTATTGCATGTAAATTATGATTTTCGAACAACACCGGAGATGGGACAGCCTTATAATTTGCATTATTCGACTGGGAAGGTTCTTCGATGATATGGTCAACTACATATGCAATGTGCTTATAACTCTCTAACTTCTTATTCACCTTTTCAGCGAAGCACTTGATGGTTGCCATTTCGAACTTAGTGTTTTCCATTTCATTAATATAGTTTATTAATGGCAAGTTGTTTTATTGACAAAGTCTTTTTGAGTTCAGACACATCCTTTTATAACCATCAAGAACTTTGTTGAAATCTTTTAAATCTTTTTGATAAATCTGACAGTTTATTTTGGCACTCTCAAGTTGTACCTTGAGAAGCTTATTTTCTTCTGTCAATTTATCAAAATCAGCACATTTAACACACACTTTAGAATGAGATTCAGAACTTACCGGTTTAGGAGGTTCTGTCATTGCCATCAACGCGAAGTGAGCTTCCTTCCCTGCGAAGAATTTTGAGTAATCATGTCACAACCCTCAAATTTCCACGTGCGGGTTTTTACCGTGAGGCGCGTGACACACCAGGATCCAAGTCAACGGTCACAAAAAACAACACTATATGATACGTAAAAATGACAAAAGCAAACCATTAAGTTTTTCATAAATGATCCATCACTACGAAGCGTAAAACTTTATTACAACGCGAAATCAATAGTACGAAAGTCTGAAAATACTAAATGAGATGCACATAAATCCTACACGCCGTGAGACTCCGTGCGCCTATCGACAGCTGCTACCTTAGCGACCTGAGACAAACATGCTAAAAACGTCAGCAAATAATGCCGGTGAGTTCACAGGTTTTTAATGAATACCGACTCCAAATGTATACCAACTCCAAGTGAAAACCGACTCCAACTGAATACCCATGGTCAATCCAGACCACATGCATGCAAAACATATGAATACCTTACTACTGCGATTGGAAAACCATTACTGGACTCGAATACTGTGAATACTGAATACGTGCCGGAATGAATACTGAATATTGAATACTGCATACTGAATACTGAATACTGAATACCGAAGAGACAACATGCACCCGTCCGACCTCCAGTTGACGAGTGGGGCCGGTCAAGCCCAAATAGATCTATCCACATTCCCCCGTTGTGCATCCCCGCACATTCATGGTTCTCCCCGGGACTTCCAAAGATCGCATAGTAATATAATGAATACTTGAAAACATAATGAATACTTGAAAACATATTGAATTCTCCAAAACCCAATGAATTCGTGAATACCAAAACATAGTTGACACACCTTTCATGAAAACATAGTTGAAATACCTTTTTATGAAAACATAGTTGACACACGTTTAAAGAATACAACATGTTTTCTCCCCGAAAATGTAAAACCAGTAAAAGAGTGGGGCCGTGAAACTCACCTTAGAGTGCGTCTTCTGATAACTAGAATTCCAACACGTGTATGATAATCCCAACTAATGACAACCTATCAACAAGTTTACATAAGTGTGATGACTATTAACCCGGAGGCTAACTAGTCCCCGATTGTCCAGATCTTGACCGAGTATGTTTTAAAACGTGTTTAAATGTTTAACCGACACACTAGGCCGACCCGACATCCCGTTGGTGACCCATTACATCAATTAGTCATGAATATAAAGTTAACACATAAGTTTCAAGCATAAAACACTTAATTTGCATCAAAAATCTCATTTCTGCATCAGAACGGTCGAACCAGTCAGATTAAATCTCCTTCGCCCGTTTTTAAGTCTCCTTCGCCTGTTTTTACCACGTTCGACCGTTTTGATGTCTTCTTCGACCGTTTTCCTCGTTCGCCCAAACATATTCCAGGTTCGACCCCTGGATTCTCTCCTTCGCCCAATCGATCGGTCGAAGGAGTCCAGGTTCGCCCCTGTTGTTCAAATTTTCCTAAAAAACGCTTCAAACACATTCGAAAACACCTCGAAACATCATCAAACACAGCAGTCAAGTATGTAGTACTTATCCCTACAAAACCCCACCGATTTTACACCAAAGTCTAGTCGTTTTACAAGTTTCCCAAAATAGTAAATTATGGAGATGTCACATCATCATGAATGCAATCTTTACCCAATTAGGAAACTTTATGAAATTAATCAATAATCAACTTAATATACTCAGATTACCATGAACAATAAACTCCCAATCATATCCTTATCACTATCATCATGAACAAGCCCTAGATCTAACCCAAAATCCCCAAAATGGACAAAACATCATCAATAACCAATTTTAACCTATCTCAATCATAAAATGTCATCAATAACAGTCCTAGATCATTGTTATAACATCTATACAACAATCAATCATCAAACAATACATAACATCACATAAAACACCATTAACACATGTTAATTTGTATGAAAACTTATTGTTTATGAATAGGTTTTGTTTAGAAAGACATTAGGAAGGTTTTTATCCATGAAAGCATGTTTGTATCAGATCTGGACTCTTGCGGTTTAATAAAAACGAATTGATATGCTTTAAAAATGATTTAGAATGAAGAACACACCTTAGATCTTTGTGTAGAAGATGTTTGTAGGTTAGATTATAGAAAACAAGGGCAAAAACTCCTTCCCCAATGTTTAAAGTTGCTAGAGAGTGTTTTGAGATGGTTAGGGTTTGTGAAATGGTGAAAAATGACAAAGTGTGGTATTTATACTATATTCACATTCGCCCCTTTTACCTGGTCGAATGTGCTCTCCTTCGACCCTTTCACAGGGTTGAACGTACCCTGACTTGGTCGAATGAAATTCTTTCAATTCCATATCCCAGGTTCGCCCATTTACAAAGGGTCGAAACCAAGCAAAATTCTTCCTTCGACCACTCGAAGTGGTCGAACCAGAAGCCATATTTATCTAGTTTTCCAGTTTGTCGTGTTTAACGCATTCTAACACATCTTAACACATGAGCATGCAACCTTAGTCTATGTTTAACATATTTAAGCATGGATAATCATCTACACATCATTTAAACACATCTATATATTTAATCCACCACACGACCAATAATCTACACATACACTTAATTTGTTTATGTAATTCACCAACAACGGGACCCGGTACTAGTGTATTCCCAAAACGACTCCCAATGATCCTCCAGATCATTGAACCCTGGACAATCCTAACTTGACCCGACTCAACTAACCCAGTTAAGTCCGTTTATAAACGTTTTTCGCTAAGGTAGACTTATGTGTTTATAAAATGTTGACCCAAACATGCCGGGTGTCACAAATCAATCTTGGTGCACGCATCATCCACCATGCACGACTTGCGGGTCATAAGGAAATCAGCTTCTGCTAGCAACTGATCAATGTCATCGTCTAGTGAATTCACACTAGCTTCTGAGTCAGAATCACTCTCCATGTCCGAATAAGCTGAATCATAGTGCTCTCCAACATCTGTGACAGAATCAAGAATCATTCCAGATTTCTTGTTTTCACTCTCAGCAATCACCTCCTCATTCAACTCCTCTATTTTCAACTCCGACACTTTCTCTATCACAACCTCCTCTTCAATCTCCTCATGCTCATCCAAACTCATCTTCTGTGCCACACAAGCCACATTTCCAGTAGTAATCTCCTCCACTCCCAATTGCATACCCGTCCAATCAAAACCTTCATCTTTTTGAATCACAAGTGCGTGGTTTTGATTGTCAGTTTGGTTTTGGTTTTGAGTGTTAGGTGTAGAGATAGGAACAACAGTTCGGTTTGGATTCTGTTGAGGTTGGTTTTGTGTTGTGGGTTGTCTAGTGTTGGTATTTTGTTGTGTGTGTTGACGGTTCTGGTAGTTGTTTTGAGGTTGAAAGCTTGAGATGTTGGGACTGTTGTATGAAACCTGATTCTGGTTTTGGTTTTGTCTGTTTTGGTAGGTAATTGAACGGGTTTCGATTACCTTGCTGTGCAGGCTGTGTACACTCTCTCTTGAAATGACCCTTCTCACCACAATTGAAGCATGTAACCTTGGCTTTGTTGCAGCCGTAAGTGGTGTTAGGAGAAGTTGAAAGGTCAGTTCTTCCAGTTTTCTGGATAAAAATCAGTGGCTCTCCTCATTATGCTCGCAAATGCCCACTATATATCCATAAGCTCCATCTCCTCTTTATCGATTTGTTCGTAGTCCTCATTGGTGAGATTGTTGTTTCCAATCTGACTCGCAACTAAACCGTTGTATGATGCAACCATAGCAGATACTAAAGCAACACGCTGTTGAGCAATCTCAACAGTCACATTGTTAAGATTAGAAATCTCTAACACAATCGGACTTTGATTTGATTGTGCTTGAGTAATCTGCATCTGATTCATGTGAGGAGTATATTGTTGTTGTTGTTGTTGAGGTTGACTTGCTGTGTAACAGGCAGCTTGTTGTAAAGGTGAAAAAGGTGGAATAAAGTTTGGTGTTTGATAAGATTGTGGTGTGTATGATGGTGTGTAAGATGAAGTTTGGGCAAGATAGTTGATTGGTGCTTTTGTGGGTTCAACAACATTGGATACACATGCAATGTGAGGAGCAACATTTGAAGTAGTGCTTGAAGTAGAAAGAGAAGTAGATGTACCACTCACATACAGATCTGGATTTTGTGGAATCTGTGCTCTCTTGGCTTTCCTCTTCTCCTCCATTTCTTTATTTTCTAGTTTTTGTATGAACTCATTGATAGTCCAATACTGGTATGCATCTTTCTCCTTCAACACTTCAATGTGTTGGTTCCAGTAAGGTGGTAAAGCATCAACAAATTTATCCACCAGTTCTGACATTGGTATGCTGATCTCATAACTTGAAAGTTCTGTGAGCAAATGGCAATACCGTGGAACCAATTATTTTAGAGTCTCATTGCCCATGTAACTAAAGTTCTCGAATTCTTTTCGAAGCTCTTCCATTCTCAGCTTCCTTGTCTTCTCATTACCATCATGTCTGTTTCTCAGCATATCCCACAGTTGTTTTGATGTTGTACACGATCCAAACTGATGCAGCAAATCAGTGTTGATCGCCTGAGATAACTGAGAAAACGCCTTCTTCTCGATCGCAAACCTCTTTTTCTCATCATCAGCCAAATTTTCCAACGGTATCGGTTCTCCAGTATTCTCCAGAATAGGAGCAACATAACCCTTTACTATCATCTGCCATGCCTCGGCTCCCTCTAGTCCTTGTCCCTCCACATGTAACTTGAACTTTGTCTTCCATGTGTTGTACTCCTTCATGTCCATGAGCTTTGGTGGACGATTGCCGCTTCCTGATGATAGATCATGAATGAGTGTAGATATGGCATTGGTCTTCTGCGAATGAACGGCAGCTGCTGCTACTCCCCAATAGTTGTCAATTGGTTGTTGTAATGGTTGCACAACTTGTTGAGGAGCAGAACTAGTCATAGCCATGTAATTGATTGGCTGGGATGGTGGACTAGTCTTCTGGGCTGCAACTGACCATGGATCTTGTGTTGTCTGCTGTTGTGGTGCTTGAGTAGGTCTTGGCGTTGTTGGGAAGTTCCACTTCTTAACCTGTAAACGTTTAAACACGAAAAGATTAGAAATGTTTTAAAACAGGAAACTCTTTCGCACTATCGGACGGGCGAATGAGAAATATTCTTCTCCTTCGACCGTTTTGAATGATACGGATGTGGACTGATATCACAAAATCTCTTTCGACCGTGTGCTTCTCTCGTTCGACCGTTTTCCTTCTCCTTCGACCGTTCGATCAGTCGAATGTAACACCAATGGGCGAATGAACTCAAATAAGCAATGAAAGTCTACGTTCGACCACTAAAACAACACCTTCGACCACAAAATCTCTCTTTCAACCAAATGAACTCACACTTTCGACCGTTCTCTCTACGTTCGACCCTTGATAATTCAAAAACGGTTATTCTTTGAAAATCCGTTAATTTTGATCATGTTTATCAAATGTTGATGGATTTTGATGATCTAAATCAGGTTTTGAATCGGAATTGATTTGGAACAAGTTTAATGAAGAGAATTATCCAATTTAACCTTGAAAACAAGTTGTAATCAATCAAAATCTTATCAAATCAGTTTGTTCAATGAAAACAGAAACTTTTTGACAGAAATTGGGTCCAAATCAACTGAGAAACTATTAATTTGTGGTTGTTTGATCCAGAATGGCTCTGATACCACTTTGTTTGTGTATGTATGGATCGTATAAAACAACAAAGAATGATCAAACAAGTTAGTTTTAGGTGCGGAATCCCTAAAACAATCACAAAATAATAGTCAAACAGATCAAAACAAGTAAATCATCATTTCAAAAGCTTTTCATTAATTAGAAACTCAATTACACGTTTAAAGTTTGATACAAACAGGGTAAGAACGTGAAAAGAGCTAAATAAACTTCTATAAAGAGAATCAGAAAGTGGAGGGAATAATATGACTCAAAGTTACATTCAAAAATCAAGCTTGACTATTTATAGACTGCACATTCGCCCAAAATGATTCGTGCGAATGTGCAGGTTCGACCAAACCAACTGGTCGAACCAAGCCATACATAAACAATATTCACATTCGACCAAAACTTGCTCCTTCGCACCCTCTGATCTTCCTTCGACCAAACATCTTGCTTCCTTCGCACCTTCGACATATACCAAAACAAGTTTATTGAACAATCCGAAGCACTAGTCGCACAACTGCATCTACATATACAATTCAAATTGAAAAAGATTTGAAATTATATTTTACAATAAATCTTAATTGTTCAAACGTATCTTGAATATATTCTATACTACAACACTGAAAAAAGCTATAGCAATAAAACTCGTAATTCAAATTGCATAATTTTACTTACAATATGAGGATAAACAAACATACAAAAAACAGCCAAAACACCACAAAACGAAAAATGCTTACAAAAATACAAAATAGAAATGCTCTAACAAAAAACTCAGATATGACAGCAAAAGAGAAATAATACAAACTAACACATCTCATCTATAAGACAAAAAACAAAATATAAAATATAACTGATGTGACACCCGGCAACTTTCGGTAACTAACTTTTGAAAACTTAGTAAGTCTACCTTAGCGAGTCGCGCATACGTTACACATAACAAGGTCGGTCGAGTCGAATCGCACAACATTAGGGTTTTAACATACGCAAGTCTCGGGTCCCGGGAATTGGTGATCGGGCGGGAACGTGTTATTTATCATGCATTATATGTTTACGATCATTATGTGACTTGTCGGTATGTGAATATGTGCTAACATGTGTTAAAACGGGGTTTAACGCGCAAAACACACAAACACAGAGGTTACAGGCGATTAGGCTTGCCTAATCGCCAATATAGGGGCGAGTAGGAGGGTGCTATTGGCGAGTAGGGGCTAATCGCATAACTGTTCATGCGATTAGGCCCCAATCGCATGAACAGTCATGCGATTAGGCTCCCTAATCGCGTATAAGTCTGCATACTCGCATGATACGCGCTGGACGACCAAAAACGCCTATAAATACCACCCTTGACCTCCAAAACATCATTTGTGCAACCCTAGCCGTCCCATAACATAACCCAACACACAAACACCCTCTGGAACTCGTTTTTGCATCAAAACCACCATTTTCAAGCTTATTCCATCATCACCTCTTGATTACAAGGTGTGTTCTTCAAACCCAAACCTTTAAATGATTATGTTTTACTCCCTAAACGTCCAGACCTGACTTATAAATGTTTTTATCTTTGAAAATCCATTTAAAACCGTTTTTAAACAAACCCACACCTTTACATGTGTTATATGTGTTATATGTGTTTAAAGATAGGATTTTTAGGATTGAATCATGGTTGTTCTTGTGTTATTATGATGTTTATGGCTGTTACAAGTTGGTATGATGATGTCCTAGGAGTTTGGATGGTTTTGGTTGTGTATTGTTGATATTTGATGTTTTGACCCATTTGAAGGATTTTGGATGATTAAGGATGATATGAGGTGTGTTGTTGATTGTATGATGTTAGGGTTTGCTCTAGGATGATGCTAGAACAGTAGGATGCTATTGGATAACGTGGTTATGTGATTTAATCTGAATAATTGCTATTTAGGGCAAGTTCTTGCATGTTGATGTGATGTTTACATGCTAAGTTGCTATTTTGGGAAAACGCTCGCATTCGGAACTGTTAGAACGATGAAAACTTAGGGGTTTTGCTTGAAATATGTTTGTTAATGTGTTAGGATGATTATTGGATGTTCCTACATGTTTCAGATCTGATTTGGAGTGTTCGGCGCGCGAAATTGCACTACAGAACAGTATAGGCGAGTAGGAACCTACTCGCATGAGGCTTTAGGCGAGTAGGCCCCTAAATGCCTGATGTATAGGCGAGTACAAGCCCTATTCGCCTATATATAGGCGAGTAGAGGCCTATTCCCCTATACTACTAGCAATTACAATCCTATTCCCCTATACTACTAGCAATTACAATCCTATCCCCTATACTACTAGCAATTACAATCCTATTCCCCTATACTACTAGCAATTACAATCCTAATTGCCTAAACTTAAGCAACTACAATCCTAAATGCTAGTTTGATTCCTAATCGCGTATAATGCTGCTGTATGTATATTTTAACATCCCGGAACATGATTGACGCCTAGGAACATGATAGGAACCCCGGGATACACCAAATGACTTAGTGACACGTGTTCGAACCTGTTTATGCGTTAATCGGATATTATGCTAGACTAGGTGAACTGTTGCACGTATTAAGTGTTTAATTGCATATGTGGCATGATGTCTTGTATTTATTTAACACGTGGAATGTCGGGTCACCAATGGGATGTCGAGTCTTGTCTTACGTAGTCTTGTTGTCGGTCAAACACGCTTTTCGGACACATAATGGTCATGGACTGGACTTAGGGACTAATGAACCCGATGGGTTATTAGTCTAACTTGACACATATCTTATGATAGGTCGCCAATAGTTGGGGCTATCATATCTTACAGACGGTTTACTCATATCACGCATACGGTTTACTCTTAAACGTAATACGCAACCTAAGGTGAGTTCACGGCCCCACATTTTACAGTTTTTGCTTTCGGGGTGAGAAACATGCTTACAAACTCTTTTATGACTTATGACTTGTTAAATTCTTATGGCTCATGACTCTTTATCACGTTATACTATGGCTCACTTATCTTACTATACGGTTCATCGAAAATCCTTGAAACCACTAACATGGGTATATGGCGGGGAAATATGGATAGCGCTATTGGGAACTGACAAACCCCACTCGACGGTCGGACCGGGCGGGTGCATATTGTCTCTAACAAAACAAGGTCTACTGGCGATGACGGTAGCCCATGGGAACTAAGGGTAACACACGGCTCAGTCAGTAATGGTTTCACCCGTATGAGTATCTCATTCTGCGCCTGGTTTGGCGTTCTCATAAGCATAGTAGTAATTGTGATGGTAACGGTTTTCGATGGAACACTTTAAACGTTTAATTAAAACCTGTGAGCTCACCAGCATTATATGTTGACTCTTTTAGCATGTTTTCTCAGGTCGCTAAGGTAGCAGCTGTCGGATAGGCGCACGAGGTCGCACTGGAGTCGTCTCGCGTCTAGGTCTCATTCGCACGTTTTGGAATCATGAACTTTTGAACTTATGTTTACTTATGCATGACTTTTGTAAACTTTAAATGCTTCCGCACTGTTGAATGTTGGTTTTAAACTTATGCATGGTTTTGTTTACGTATGTTTTTACATTTAGACGTCGTTTATTGTGACCGTTGACTTGGATCCTGGTGTGTCACACGCCTCGCGGTAGAACTCCGCAGGTGGAAATTTGAGGGTGTGACAGATTGGTATCAGAGCCAATGGTTATAGTGAACTAGGACTGCATGTAGAGTCTAGACTATAGCCGAGTCACACACACTAGACGGTCACATACATTTGAGTCGTGTCTTTTGGGCAAACATATTAACCTTGTCGGGGTGTCGGTCTCCTTACCACACAGTGTCACATTACCTACCTTATCCTTGGTTATTCCTAGCTTCACTTTATTTTCTTCTCTGGGTTACAGCCGAGGGGACTTATTTATCGATCTTTTGAGTTAGTTATATCATTCTGAGATGTGGTTATCGGGTGACTTGAAGTTCTAGCTCGGAGCACGCCTAGGGGACCATGTAGAGCGATTTGTTATTTCGGGTGCACACGAAATCATAAATCGAAATGCATGAAAATCTTGGTGGACTTTGTGTTCGGACTAAGGGTCATGCTGGAACCGCATTCCGGGTTCGTTTGGTCACTTGTAGCTTGGTTTGTTTGTGGTACTGAGTGTCTCGTCTCATGTTTTGGCAGAACATGTCTGGTCGCGCTGGTGGACGTGCAGGTGGACGCCGTGGTGGCGGAGGTGGACGCCGTGGTGGGGGCCGAGGTGGTGGTAACATCACTATGACGCATGAGGAACTCAATGAGATGATGCAGCAACAGTTGGGCGTTGCACTAGCTGCTTTTCAGGCGCCCAGCAGACTTTCATGGGTGCTGCTGCTCCTCCGGTTTAGGCAGGTGTTGCCTATAAGCGATTTAAGGATTGTCAGCCTCTCAGCTTCCAGGGTACGGAGGGAGTTGTGGAGTTACTCAGGTGGTTGGAGAAGACGGAGTCGGTGTTTGCTTTATGTGAGACTCCAGCTGTGGATTGGTTGAAGTTTGCTTCGGGGACTTTTGTAGGAGCCGCCTTGACGTGGTGGAACTGCGTCACACAGACACTTGGTCTTGGGGAGGCCAACGCCATGCCTTGGGCGGATTTTGTGCGTAGGTTGAAGGATGAGTATTGCCCGCGTGAGGAGATTAAGAGGTTGGAACAGGAATATGGGAATCTTAAGGTGGTTGGTTCTGAGGTTGAGGAGTACACGATCAGGCACAACGAGCTAGCAGTGATGTGTCCAGGTTTGTCTACACCGGAGTATAGGAGGATAGAGCAATATCTTGCGGGTTTGGTGCCAGAGATTGCGGGATTGGTGTCTGCTAGGGACCCTACTACTATGTCAGAGGCTGTGCGGTCAGCTACTAAGATGACCAACTTGAAGATTTCTGAGGGTGTCTTGCCTCCTAGGGCTCTTCTGTGAAGGCGCCGGCTGAGAACAAGAGGAAGTGGGAAAGCGTGGATAAGGGTTCATCGGGGACTCAGCGACAACCGGCAGCGAAGAAGGCTGAAGCTTCTGGGTCAGCATCGGACCAGAAACAGGGGGGCTATGCTGGGAAAAGCCCTAAGTGTGCACGTTGTGGGTTTCATCACTATGGTACTTGTGAGAGCTTTCGTTGTGAGCGTTGTCAGAAGCCGGGGCATTCTGCCAAGGATTGCAGGGTCAACCTTTCCAGGACGACTCAGACTACTGCTATTACTACCCCTGCTCCACAGGGGAACCAGGGTTGCTTTCATTGTGGGGAAGCAGGGCACTTCAAGCGAAGCTGTCCCAAGTTGAATCAAGGGGGCATTGAGACTGCAGGGAAGGATGGGGACAAGGAAGGCGGTGGCCGGTGGACTCGTGCTCATGCTTATGTGATCGGTGCTAGGGAGAACCAAGTGGACCCAGACACTGTTACCCGTACGTATTCTCTCTTATCTCTTGTTACGCTTTGGTCATACTTTTATCCGCATTGTTGTGCGTTCGTATTTCGGATGTTTCTTTGTGGTTTGGTCGCCGTTTCTCATTCTTTGGGTCGATGAGGGTCCTTTGGGGATGCTACTTGGACGGTACCGTGGATTAGTTATACCGATCATAGTAGGCTCCAGTAGGCTTTCATCGGGGGTCTCTTGCCTCATACTCACATTTGGGGAAAGTGGTTTCCCGGTTGTTACTGGCACGTTTGATTCATGACCTTCACTTGTTGTATTTTGGGGAAAACGTTACTTGGGCACAGAGGTCGACACTCATTACTGTTGAAGCCGAAAGAATCTCGGGACGAGATTCCTTTCAACAGGGGGATGATGTGACGACCCGGAAATTTTTTTTTTTTTTTTTTTTTCTTCTTATTTGTTTTTCTCTCCTCGACTTCGGGAAATTTTCGGGACGAAAATTCTTTCAACAGGGGGATGATGTGACACCGGCAACTTTCGGTAACGAACTTTTGAAAACTTAGTAAGTCTACCTTAGCGAGTCGCGCATACGTTACACATAACAAGGTCGGTCGAGTCGAATCGCACAACATTAGGGTTTTAACATACGCAAGTCTCGGGTCCCGGGAATTGGTGATCGGGCGGGAACGTGTTATTTATCATGCATTATATGTTTACGATCATTATGTGACTTGTCGGTATGTGAATATGTGCTAACATGTGTTAAAACGGGGTTTAACGCGCAAAACACACAAACACAGAGGTTACAGGCGATTAGGCTTGCCTAATCGCCAATATAGGGGCGAGTAGGAGGGTGCTATTGGCGAGTAGGGGCTAATCGCATAACTGTTCATGCGATTAGGCCCCAATCGCATGAACAGTCATGCGATTAGGCTCCCTAATCGCGTATAAGTCTGCATACTCGCATGATACGCGCTGGACGACCAAAAACGCCTATAAATACCACCCTTGACCTCCAAAACATCATTTGTGCAACCCTAGCCGTCCCATAACATAACCCAACACACAAACACCCTCTGGAACTCGTTTTTGCATCAAAACCACCATTTTCAAGCTTATTCCATCATCACCTCTTGATTACAAGGTGTGTTCTTCAAACCCAAACCTTTAAATGATTATGTTTTACTCCCTAAACGTCCAGACCTGACTTATAAATGTTTTTATCTTTGAAAATCCATTTAAAACCGTTTTTAAACAAACCCACACCTTTACATGTGTTATATGTGTTATATGTGTTTAAAGATAGGATTTTTAGGATTGAATCATGGTTGTTCTTGTGTTATTATGATGTTTATGGCTGTTACAAGTTGGTATGATGATGTCCTAGGAGTTTGGATGGTTTTGGTTGTGTATTGTTGATATTTGATGTTTTGACCCATTTGAAGGATTTTGGATGATTAAGGATGATATGAGGTGTGTTGTTGATTGTATGATGTTAGGGTTTGCTCTAGGATGATGCTAGAACAGTAGGATGCTATTGGATAACGTGGTTATGTGATTTAATCTGAATAATTGCTATTTAGGGCAAGTTCTTGCATGTTGATGTGATGTTTACATGCTAAGTTGCTATTTTGGGAAAACGCTCGCATTCGGAACTGTTAGAACGATGAAAACTTAGGGGTTTTGCTTGAAATATGTTTGTTAATGTGTTAGGATGATTATTGGATGTTCCTACATGTTTCAGATCTGATTTGGAGTGTTCGGCGCGCGAAATTGCACTACAGAACAGTATAGGCGAGTAGGAACCTACTCGCATGAGGCTTTAGGCGAGTAGGCCCCTAAATGCCTGATGTATAGGCGAGTACAAGCCCTATTCGCCTATATATAGGCGAGTAGAGGCCTATTCCCCTATACTACTAGCAATTACAATCCTATTCCCCTATACTACTAGCAATTACAATCCTATTCCCTATACTACTAGCAATTACAATCCTAATTGCCTAAACTTAAGCAACTACAATCCTAAATGCTAGTTTGATTCCTAATCGCGTATAATGCTGCTGTATGTATATTTTAACATCCCGGAACATGATTGACGGCTAGGAACATGATAGGAACCCCGGGATACACCAAATGACTTAGTGACACGTGTTCGAACCTGTTTATGCGTTAATCGGATATTATGCTAGACTAGGTGAACTGTTGCACGTATTAAGTGTTTAATTGCATATGTGGCATGATGTCTTGTATTTATTTAACACGTGGAATGTCGGGTCACCAATGGGATGTCGAGTCTTGTCTTACGTAGTCTTGTTGTCGGTCAAACACGCTTTTCGGACACATAATGGTCATGGACTGGACTTAGGGACTAATGAACCCGATGGGTTATTAGTCTAACTTGACACATATCTTATGATAGGTCGCCAATAGTTGGGGCTATCATATCTTACAGACGGTTTACTCATATCACGCATACGGTTTACTCTTAAACGGAATACGCAACCTAAGGTGAGTTCACGGCCCCACATTTTACAGTTTTTGCTTTCGGGGTGAGAAACATGCTTACAAACTCTTTTATGACTTATGACTTGTTAAATTCTTATGGCTCATGACTCTTTATCACGTTATACTATGGCTCACTTATCTTACTATACGGTTCATCGAAAATCCCTTGAAACCACTAACATGGGTATATGGCGGGGAAATATGGATAGCGCTATTGGGAACTGACAAACCCCACTCGACGGTCGGACCGGGCGGGTGCATATTGTCTCTAACAAAACAAGGTCTACCGGCGATGACGGTAGCCCATAGGAACTAAGGGTAACACACGGCTCAGTCAGTAATGGTTTCACCCGTATGAGTATCTCATTCTGCGCCTGGTTTGGCGTTCTCATAAGCATAGTAGTAATTGTGATGGTAACGGTTTTCGATGGAACACTTTAAACGTTTAATTAAAACCTGTGAGCTCACCAGCATTATATGTTGACTCTTTTAGCATGTTTTCTCAGGTCGCTAAGGTAGCAGCTGTCGGATAGGCGCACGAGGTCGCACTGGAGTCGTCTCGCGTCTAGGGTCTCATTCGCACGTTTTGGAATCATGAACTTTTGAACTTATGTTTACTTATGCATGACTTTTGTAAACTTTAAATGCTTCCGCATTGTTGAATGTTGGTTTTAAACTTATGCATGGTTTTGTTTACGTATGTTTTTACATTTAGACGTCGTTTATTGTGACCGTTGACTTTGATCCTGGTGTGTCACACGACTCGCGGTAGAACTCCGCAGGTGGAAATTTGAGGGTGTGACAACTGAAACACCACAAAACAAAACCAAAAGAAGCCGGCTCCAAAGAAAAAGAAAACATATACAATAATATGCCTCTAAGTAACAGATAAATTAGAAATATATTATTTATATAGGTCTCCATCTCATTTTGGACAGACTTTCTTATTATATCAAAACAGATAGCATCTTAATTTGATTGTAAGAATCTTCCAACAGCACCAATTATGACTTCATTAGCAACGAGTTATTGGGAATACATTTTTCTTTCAAGCCACAACTTTTGAGAAGACCAAGGGTACAAAATTTAAATGAAATAACATTATATACTGAAGATATAGATGGTTGTTTTGCTTTTCAAGAGTTCATGTATTACAAGCTTGCAAACTGAAATGAAGAGTTCCTGGCCTTTTATAGACTGAAAAAATATGTATATACCTACTACAATTAATAACAAACGAAAAAATAATAAAATAAATTTCAATATCATAATAATTAAATTTGGTATTCGAGACATTGTGAAATTGAAATGTATAAATATCTCTTTACTTGTCAACAAATATTATAAAAAAAATGTAATCAATTACAATTTTGAAACCATAGAATTGATACATATGTTGTAGGAACTCAAGATTTTGAAACCGATCTAACAGTAATATAACCAGATGTCTATACAGACTTTGTAATACTTAAATTGACATCAATATTTAATGAAAGAACTAAAAATTTTAAATTATATCGCTCTTTTCAAATTCATAATTAAAAACAGTCTAAGTTGTAACTTACAAAATACGATGATTATTAATGGTATATGAACTTATTTTTACTATTATTAAACTACTAAATAATGTTACCATAAATATATAAAATATGTAATTATAGTTTTTACTATTCAAAATGTAATATTTTTAAAATTCATAACTACATCTATTACTACATGACAGATGTTGAAAAACTTTGATATACAAAACCTATTCTAATTTAAATTAATACAATATTTGATGACTTATGAACTGACGTTAATAAACAACTGTAATCCATTACAATTATCCACAGAACGATAATATAACCAGATTTTTTAAAACAGACTTTGTAATGAATATTTAACAAAATAACTATAAATTTAAATTACACCAGTCTTTTCAAATTCATAATTAGTAACAGTCGCTACAGCCTTAAAAGTCTTTGGTGGACAATGTACAGCTAAACGATCTAGATACAACATGACAGAAAATACAGTTGTAATTAATGCTAAATGTACTTATTTTTACTATTATTAAATAACAAAAAAAAAGTTACCATATAAATTCTTAAAAGATTAAGACATAATTTATAGAAATAAAATAAGTTGTAATCAATATCTAACGAAATAATTATAAATTTAAATTACATCACTCTTTTCAAATTCATAATAATTACAAACACTCATCATCGGTTGAAAATTAATAAAAATAACATTTTTATCATAATAAATTGATAAAAATAACTATAAATTTAAATTACATCACTCTTTTCAAATTCATAATAATTTAATAATAAATTTTTAATAATATTATTTAATCATATCATCATCATCATCATACTCAGTTAATCCCACCTATAGCAAAGCTAAGGTAGGGTCTGAGGAGGGTAAGATGTAGACAGCCTTACCTCTACCTCTAAGAATAGAGAGGCTGCTCCAGTGAGACCCCCGGCTCGATGTGGTTTTGTATCAAGCCTTGGACATAAGGCACAGGTCTCTTAGCAATCGAGACAAACCCGATCGGTGCATGTACCCCTTTGTCTTTTGGCTATCCACGCCACCACATATATTATTTAATCATATAAGATGGATAAAAAAGTAACAAAGTAACTATACGAAAAGTTAATTTTCAACTTGATAAGTTGCATTTCAAGTAAATATGAAGTTAGAAACTACTTGGGTCCTTTCCATAGAGTGGAAGAAAATTGCAACACAATAATAATAAAATAATATTGTTAATAAAGTAACTTAAAAATAGTAATCATTACCTTTGGACCTTTGTATAATATGTGTTAACATCCCAACAATGGCTATAAAACAAAACTTTGTAAATGTTAAACATCAAAAAACTGAGTATAAAATCGTTTATTACATAATTAAATTTATTATTAAATTATACCCATATATAGTTAAAATACAGAAACCTTTTCAAGTTCATAATTAAAATCTTGATATATGTAAATTTAAAATAAATCAATCTTTTCAAATTCATAATTACAAAATAGCCCACACCCCTAAACGTCTATAATGACAACTACACAAATGAAAGATATACATGAAAACTTACAGAAGATACAGCCATAATTAATGCAAATGTACTACTTTTTAATATTATTAAACAACTAAAAAATAAAACATAACTTTACACATTATCAATTTAATATTAACTACACACTTAAAACTATTTTTCATAAAAATGTTTTATAATATTTTATTGTTCCATATAACTTTAGAATATGAACATGTATTTAAAACAAAAAAAATTCTAAAAGAATATCATTATATGTAAAACATGTAATTATAATTTTTATTGAAAACTTATTATGTTTAAAATAAATAATATTTCCATGACAAACTTTTTTAAGAAATAATATGAAATATACTCACTCTAAGTAATAACATGAAAGTCTTTGATGAGCAGTGCACAAACGAAGGTTCTAGATGGAAATATACCTTAAATTTAAAGATTATTATTTTATATTAATTAAACAATTAAAACTATTGTTCTCACATATGATTTGAAGTCTTTTATTGTTCCTATATATTTAAAAAATGAACATATATTTTATATCAATAAAAATTCTACTAAAATATCACCATCTATAAAACGTAAAATTATAATTTTTATTAACGACTTATTATGTTTTAAATAAATAATATTTCCATGACAAACTTTTTAAAGAAATAACATGAAAATATACTCACTGTAACTAATATTTTTATATATGTAAACTGAATATTTACATATGAATCAATTATGTTTTTATAACCATCTATTTAAATTATTAATATGAATATTAACATTATGTTCAATATCGTAAACTGTGATCAATTACAATTTTCAACTAAATAATGATGTCACTAGACTTTTAAAACAGACTTTGCAAAAATTAACTTGTAATCAGTATCTAACAAAATAACTATAAATTGAAATTAGATCAGTGTTTGCAAATTCATAATTACAAACAGTCGTCACAGTCCTAAATGTCTTTGATGACAATTGTACAAACGAAGGAAATAGATGGAAAGATACAATAAATTTAAACATTATTATTTTTTATATTAATTAAAGAATTAAAACTATTGTTCTTACAAATGATTTGAAGTCTTTTATTGTTCCTATAACTTTAAATATATATTTTATGAAAATAAAAATTCTAGAAAAATATTGTGACGACCGGGAAAATTTTTCTTTTATCACTTCGTTCTCTTTTACTTCGGGAAATTTCGGGACGAAAATTCTTTCAACAGGGGGATGATGTGACACCCGGCACGTTTAGGTTAACATTTCATAAAACACATAAGTCTACCTTAGCAAAACGTTTTCAAGCATACTTAACTAGGTCAGTTGAGTCATTATGATGGTTCCGGGAATCATCGGGAGTCGTTACAGTGATCCACGGGATCATTGGGAGTCGGTCCATAACCATGTGAACACGAATTGGTGATTTGTAGAATCGTCGGGTTTAATGCACACACGTAAATCTCGAGTCCCGAGAATTGGTGAACGGATGGGAACGTGTTAGTTATCATTCATTATGTGCTTACGATCATTGTATGACTTGTCGGTATGTGAATACGTGTAATTGCATGACATTATAGGTGATTACGTGTAATCGCATGTAAATAGGGGGTGATTGGCCTAGTTGAATGTAAATAAGGGGTGATTGGCCTAATTGCATGTAAATAGGGGTGATTGGCCTAATTGCATTTAAATAGGGGGTGATTGACCTAATTGCATGTAAATAGGGGGTGATTGGCCTAATTTCATGTTGTTAGGGGCGATTGGGAGGATTTGAGGGCGATTAGAGCCCTAATCGCTAGTAGGTACATGCGATTAGGCACCCCTAATCGCCTGTACTGCTGCGTAATCGCCTGACGTATGTTTTTACGACTAGAAACGCCTATAAATACCATCCTTATGTTGCAAAACATCATTTGTGAAACCCTAACACACCCCAAAGCCATCCCACACCTTATCCAACCTCTGGAACACGTTTTTGCTCAAGAAATCACCTTTCCAAGCCTTACACCTCATAATCTTGCAATTTCAAGGTGTGTTCTTCACCCTAAACCTTTGTAATGTTATTGTTTTACTCCCTAAAGGACCAGACCTGATTTCTAAACATTTGTGTCCTTGAAAACTTATTAAAAACCGTTTCTAAACAAACCCAAACCTTTATGCTTGTTATATGTGGTGCATTCATGCAAAGATAGGATTTTTATTGTTAAAACATGATTAATCTTGTGTTATTGATATGTTTCTGACCTAAATGAGTTATTATGATGTTAACCTAGGAGTTTGGAGGTTCATAGATGGGTATTGTTGATAATAGGCGTTTTGACTCATTTGAATGATTATGAATGATTGATGATGATATGATGTGTTTTGTTGATTGTTTGAGGTTAGGGTTTACTCTAGGATGATGCTAGAACAGTAGGATAGCGTCGGACAACGTCGTTATGTGATGATATCTGGATATTTGCTATTTAGGGTAAGTTGTGCATGTTGATGTGATGTTTACATGCTAGTTATGCTATTTTGGGGAAACGCTTGCATTCGGGACTGTTAGGATGATGATAATTAGGGGTTTTTGCTTGAAATAGGTTGATAAATGTTTTGGCATTGATATTGGGTGTTTCCACATGTTTCAGACCTGATTTGGAGGGTTTAAACGCGCGAAAAGGTGGAAACCTGCTGCAGGGGGCGATTAGGGCTTCCTAATCGCCTGAGGAACAGGTGATTAGCCCCAATCGCATGCAACTAGGGGCGATTGGGAGCCCAATCACGTGTACATCAGGTGATTACAATCCTAATCACTAGTTGACCTTCCTAAATGCATGTAACATCCCAATTTTACCCTTCAAATGAAACAAAATTTGACGGACTTTCCATGTCTTTATGGAATGACACTAGTAACAAAAGTGACGCGGGAATTGCGTTTAATGGCTCGATGGGACTAAATGTTAATGTTTTAAGTTAAATTTGGGATCAAGGCGCTAGATAGATATAAGGGGATATTGATTGTCTATATAAAAAAATAGGTTCATTAACTTTGGGAGCAAGATGTCATATAAAAGAAAACGAGGGACTCAGTTGAATATATATGTTGTGTCTATTGGAATTATTATAAGATTGCACAATTAACTCCTCATATCATGCTCTACTCAGTCACGTGAAATATGCCAGCCATATATTTAGTTCCATATTTTTAGTTTCTAAATTATTGAGTTTCTATTTCTATGTAAATCTCATGCCTATTTAGGCTTATGTCATTGCGCTCGTACAGGGGAATTATGGATGAAAGAATAAAAAAAAAAAAAAAACTCTCTGAACCAAATCTTCAATAAATTCTTTGAACCAAGTTTTTTATTGTCTTCTTCCTCACCAAAGGTTGCGGCTGTAAACACCCAAACGAATTGGCTTTGAAGGATCCCTCGTTGCACAAAGGATCCGATTGATAACCTAGCTCCATCTATCTTGTTAACGATCATCAAAGGGGTTCTAAGTATATGGTGGCAGAAGCAAAAGACGAGAGAAGGAGAGAGGGATCGAATGGGAGGCAGACTAGGACACAAGTCGTGGTTCATGGAGGTTTCCGGTATGCCTCATCGCAAGGTAGCTTTATAAACGGCATCCATGCTTGTCCTTTCGTTTTGATGTTCGTGTTGTATGGCTATGAGCTAAGGTTGGGTTTCGATGGAGACATAGCGGTTCTAGTAATCAGTACTAATGACGGTCATGGTGGTGATGGGTAGTGGAGGAAGTGGAGTTTAGTTGTGTTGGTGGTTATGATGGAATCGACATTCTCCGTACTTGGCACTCCATCTCTTGTGTTTATGTATCACGAGGACATGTATGGCCTGGATGTGGTTTGTTCTAGTATGTTTTTATCTTTCAAGAACACATACTATATTATTCCACCAACGAGTCCTAAACACTAGTTGATATGTGAGTTTATCTTTTATATAAAAAGGTATGGAATAATTTAGAATGTAAGGGCATTATTATTTCATGTGGATGCAATGGAATAAATTTAGAGTGACTAGTAGAGTTATGTGAGGGAAGATAATGAAGCTAATTTGCGGACATGAATGCAAAGGTTGACATACAATTGAACGGGTTGTCGAAGCCATCCTAGGACTTGCATATTCATCCGTTTCTCTAGCCTTTTGGTTCGCACGCTTTATTGTGGTGAGTTCTTGTGCCCACTCTTTTAGTTATTTTTCTAAATATTTTGGGCTAACGTGCATGCTGATTTTTATGAAGTCACGAAAATATTTTCTATGAGGTTATAAATATTTTTGTGTACAAATAAAATTCATGTTAATAAATATATTATTTTGGCATGAAACGTAAGTAGGCGGAATGCGTCTAATGTGAAGTTATAAATATTTTTACGTACGAACGAAATCCATACTAATTCAATTATATTTCTTTTCTAGGCTTAAAATGCGAGTAGGTTATTATGTTTTTATACCTACATGTTTGAAGGCAACTAGAATAAAATATATATTCGGATAGTTGTATATGTTTATACGTATATGAAAATGAATGTACCTATATATAGGTGTATATATAGGTTTAAGTTATATGTGTTTCTATAAATATATAAACTGTGTTCGGCGACTACACTTGACCTTATAAACTGGGCTATGACAGAAGTGGGATATGTCTGCTCTGATCTAAGGTATTGGTTTTGTGTCATGGTTGTTGCTTCGTTTATGTTATTATATTTAATAGACTATATTGAGAGCTACCTGATATGTCGAACTTGGCTATGACAGAAGTGGGATATGCCTACTCTGATATCTGGTCTTGGTTTTGAGTCAGGAATGTTACATAGTTCATATTATATGTATTCTTATAAACTGAGCTATGACAAAGGTGGGATATGCCTACTTTGATCTCTAGCTTTGGTTTGAATTATATTATATGTATTCTTATAAACTGAGCTATGACAGAGATGGGATATGCCTGCTTTAAAACTCTAGCTTTGGTTTGGCTTACATAGACTGGATTGTACTTTGTGTTGATAAGCGGGATGCGCTTATTATATATAATTGGTAAGTGAAGTCTTGGGGTAAATAGGCATATTATGCTATCCTAGACTTTAATTTTTGTTTTGCTTGGGGAAAAACAAATTAGCGGATTGCGCGTATTGTTAACTCTGAGGTTGAGGTATTTTGTTAATTCTTATTTTGACAGAATACGTGTTTATATAAATTTATAAAACCTGGACCCACTCAGTGTAGCTAACTTTTGCATACACGTTGGATTGATTTCAGGTTAATAGAGAGATGGATGGATGACTGCTTGGCGATGCAAGAAGCTGCCTGGCAATTGAAGGCATTTCTAGTGGAAGACAACTTTTGTTTACACATGATAAATTTTAAATTTGATTTACGATTGGATAAGTATTTGTCATGTGTTTTGTAGATTTTATTCTAAATGATTTTCTGCTGCGTATACATACTCTTTTAAAAGAAAAAATTTTTCCCTGTTTTTGCATATTTAAGAGTTTTAACCCAACTGTTTGACACCGGTTTTGCGGGTCTTACAATGCATGTATCTTAGCCTAATTGCATGCAACACATGTGATTACAATCCTAATCACTAGTTGACCATTCTAATCACCACTTGACTTTCCTAATTGCATGTTTGATTCCTAATCGTATGTAATGCTGTTATATGTGTATTTTAACATCCCGGAACACGGTTTGACACCTAGGAACATGATAGGAACCCCGTGACATGTCTAATAACTTGGTAACACGTGTTCGGACTTGTTTATGCGTTAGTTGGGCGTTATACTAGACATGGTGAATTTTTGTGCATGCTAAGTGTTTAATTGCATATGTTGCATGATATCTTGTATGTGGCTAACACGTGGGATGTCGGGTCACCAATGGGATGTCGGAATTTGTCTGGTTTGGTCGGTTTAACGTTTAAACATGTTTTCAACATACACGGTCACGGTCTGGACAATTGGGGACTAATTAGCCTTCGGGTTAGTAGTCGTCACACTTATGTAAACTCATTGATAGGTCGCCACTAGTAGGGACTATCACACACGTTTCGGGTTTCTATTTTACTGAGGACGCACTCTAAGGTGAGTTTCACGGCCCCACTCTTTACTATTTTACATTTTCGGGGGAGATAACATGCTGTATTCTTTAAACATGTGTCAACTATGTTTTCATAAACAATGTGTTAATCGTATGTTGGTATTCAAGTATTCATTACATTTTGGAGCATTCGTTTGGGTTACTATGCGATGTTTTGGAAGTCCTGGGGAGAACCATGAATGTGCGGGGATGCACAACGGGGGAATTGCTGATAGATCTATTTGGGGTCGACCCGCCCCACTCGTCGACTGGAGGTCGAACGGGTGCATGTTGTCTCTTAGGTATTCAGTATTCAGTATTCAGTATGCAGTATTCAGTATTGTCACACCCCCAAATTTCCACTTGCGGAGTTTTTACCGCGAGGCGCATGATAAACCAGGATCCAAGTCAACGGTCACAATAAACAACACTATATGAATACGTAAAACCCAAAACATAGTTCTCGAATTATCAAAATCGTAGCGGAAGCATTTAACCAGTTACAACACCATGTACAACAATGTTCAAACAGTTTTATTCAAAACATGAAGCTAAGCCTAGACGCCTTACAGACTCGTGCGCTTAGTCCAATGTTGCTACGTTAGCGACCTGAGAAAAACATGCCAAAAAGACGTCAACATATAATGCTGGTGAGTTCACAGGTTTGTTCAATAAGTTACCAAAGTTACCGAAACGTTACCATGTCCATACTATACCAATGTCACCAAGTACGCTAGCCAGGCGTATGTTTTATTACTACTACGATTGGAAACCATTACTGGACACGTTTAGCAATGTTTAGCATATGTTTAAGCAGCCCGGCCCTCCAAGCCGTCGAGTGGGGCAGGTCACGCCCAATAGATCTATCCACATTTCCCCGTTGTGCATCCCCGCACATTCATGGTTTCCCCCGGGACTTCCAATGATCGTATAGCAATACAAAGTTAAAACCATATATGACATATGTTACCAAAATAGTTTAGCGCATGTTTTCTCCCCCAAAAGTTAAAGCAGTAAAAGTGGGGCCGTGAACTCACCTTAGATAGCGTTCTTCGGTAACTAGTAAAAAATGCTAAGCCCTTGATAATCCCTCTACCGGAGATCTATCAAAATGTTCACATAAGTGTTCCGACTAATAACCATAAGGTTATCTAGTCCCGATTGTCCAGATCGTAACCAAGTATGTTTTAAAACGTGTTTAAATGTTCAACCGACACACTAGACCGACCCGACATCCCGTTGGTGACTCATTACCCTAACTAATCAAGTACACATAGATTACACACAAGGTTCAAGCATAAAATACTTAGTTTGTATCAAAAATCTCATTTCTACATCAGAACGGTCGAACCAGTCAGATAAAGCCACCTTCGCCCCTTTTTAAGTCTCCTTCGCCCGTTTAGTGTCACGTTTGACCGTTTGATGCCACGTTCGACCGTTTGATCTGGTTCGCCCAAACATTTCCCAGGTTCCACCCTGGAATCTCTCCTTCGACCACTCGTTGGTCGAATGAGCCCAGGTTCGTCCCTGTTACATAAATTTTCCTAAAAATGCTTCAAACACATTTGAAACATCGCGAAACGTCATCAAACACAGCAGTCAAGTATGAATAACTTATCCCTACTGAACCCCACCAATTTTGCCCCAAAACTTATGCGTTTCAGCCCTTTCCCAAAATGGCAAAGATTATGGAAGTGTCACATCATGCATGTAATTTTTACCCAATTTGGAAACTTTTTAATACCAATCCATAATCATCCACAAATGCTCAGCTTATCTTGTAATTGAAAACCCCCATTCATTTTATTAATAATACTTAACATGCACAAGCCCTAGATTTCATAAAATCCCCAAAATACCCATAATATCACCATCTATCTAATTATAACCTTTTACAATCTTAAACTATCATTCATAGCAGCCCAGATCATGTTTCTAGCATTAGAACAACAGCCAATCATTAAACAACACATAACATCACATAACACATAATTAACATATGTTTATTGATACAAAACCTATGTTTAATGATAGGGTTTAGATTTAGAAAGGTGTTTAAAAGGTTTGTATTGATAAAAACATCCTTAGAACAGATCTGGACCTTTAGGGTTAGGTAAAAACGAATCAAAATGCTTTAAAAAGACTTAGGATTAAGAAAACACCTTGGATCCTTGTTTAGATGTTGTTGATAGGTTAGATTATGAAAAAGAAGAGCAAAAACTCCTTCCTTAGTGATTAAAATCGTTTGAGAGTGTTTTGAGACGGTTAGGGTTTGTGAAATGGTGAATAATGACAAAGTTTGGTATTTATACTAGTCCACCTTCGACCCTTGTTCCTGGTCGAATGTAGCCTCCTTCGACCCTTTCACAGGGTCGAATGTACCCTGTCCTGGTCGAAGGGAATTCTTGCAATTACACATCCCAGGTTCACCCCTTTGCAAAGGGTCGAACCAAGACATATTTCCACCTTCGACCACTCGAAGTGGTCGAACCAGGACCTATGTTTATCTAGTTTTCCAGTTTGTTGTGTTTAACGCATTTTAACGCACCTTAACATATGAGCATGCAACCTTAGTCTATGTTTATCATTTTTAAGCATGGATGAGTATCTACACATCGTTTAAACACATCTATGCATATAATCTACCATACAACAATTAATCTACACATACACTTAATTAGTTCATGTAATTTCACCAACAACGGGACCCGGTACTAGTGTATTCCCAAAACGACTCCCAATGATCCTCCAGATCATTGAACCTTGGCCAATCCTAACTTGACCCGACTCAACTAACCTAGTTAAGTCCGTTTATAAACGTTTCCCGCTAAGGTAGACTTAGATGTTACTAAAAGGTTTAAGCCAAATATGCCGGGTGTCACATCATCCCCACGTTGAAAGAATTTTTGTCCCGAAAATTGCACAAAGCCCAAAAATAAAAGAGATGGAGAGAACGAAATGAAAAGAAAATTTACCGGATGTCACATCCTCCCCTCGTTGAAAGGAATCTCGACCCGAGATTCATTCCGCTTCAGCAGTAACATGCCTCGATTCGAATGCGCGTTTCGGAAAGAGATGAGGATGTTTAGCTTTCATCTGATCCTCCTGTTCCCACATGAACTCCGGTCCACGATTCGAGTTCCAACAAACTTTGACGATGCGGATTTTACTCCGACGAAGGCTACGAATCTTGTAGTCGAGAATCTCGACAGGTTCTTCCACGATGCGAAGACGATCATCAACCTTGATCTCTTCTAGTGGTACAATGACAGATTCATCAGCCAAACACTTCTTCAAGTTAGACACATGGAAGACGTTGTGAACACTACTGAGTTCCGCCGGTAAGTCAAGTCTGTATGCCACCGGTCCAATACGATCCAGGATTGCGAATGGTCGGACATAACGAGGGTTAAGCTTGCCACGCTTTCCAAAGCGTATGACGCCCTTCCATGGTGAAACTTTCAGAAGTACCCTGTCCCCAACCTGGAACTCCAGAGGTTTGCGACGGCGATCGGCATAGCTCTTCTGACGATCCCGCGCAGCAGCCAAACGGTTACGAATTTGCACGATTTTCTCTGAAGTTTCGTACACAAGGTTTGAATCGTCCG